>CM054134.1:124170202-124182702 GCA_028751875.1 Rapana venosa
GAATGCTCGAGAAGAAGACAAGAAGAAGAGAAAGAAGCAGGAGGAGGAGGAGGAGAACAAGAACAAGAACAATAACAAGAACGCAAAGAAGAAGAAAAAGGAGGAGGAGAAGAAGGAGGAGGAAACAAGGAAGAGGTCAAAGAACAAGAGCAAGAAGAACATCAAGAAGAACAAGAACAAGAAAGAAAGTATGTTCATGAAACACAAAAATAAGAATAATCTCCGGAAAAACGAAAACAAAGAAGAAAACGACGACGAAGACTAGGCTCGCACAGAAATAGAATCTCCTCCAGCTGAAAGACAATCTGAAAATCTAAAGATATTGAAACTGGCAAAAATCTAGCCAGAACCACGATTGTCGAATTCTAAACACAGCTAAAGGAAGGTTCACTTCGTATTTTTCCCCCTCTGGAAATCTGTTAACATTTTCTGCACAGACTAAAAATAGATAAACGGGCTTTTTCATTTCGATGCACCGAAAATTTGAAATTGAGTCCTCTGATATCAACGACACGTTTCATCTCTCACGGTCTTAAAAAATCAGTCTCAAGACATTTATTCTTACAGGCACTCCGTATGATTTTTTTCTTTATGTTATGTGTGAGGGTTTGCAAGAGAGATAGCAAATGCACCCAGTAGTATGCGTGTGTATATGCTTGTAAATGTGTGTGTGTGTGTGTGTGTGTGTGTGTGTGTGTGTGTGTGTGTGTGTGTGTGTGTGTGTGTGTGTGTGTGTGTGTGTGTGTGTGATGGCTGTTCTTGTGGTGTTAAGTAAATTTATGTCCTGAAGTGAAAAAAATGTTACCACAGGGTCTAGTCGCCTAATGCCGGTTTTGTTTGTTTGTTTTTGTTTTTTTTTCGCTTTACGAGAATAGCTTTTCAATTATTACTGAATGCGTTGACTTGTTTGTTTACAAGATTCAGCGCTATAAAAAAAATAATTAATTGTTTAGAAGATTGTTATCATTATGGGTGTCGCTGCTCTTGTGGCGACGCACTGTCCTCGGGGAGAGCAGCCCGAATTTCAGGCAGAGAATTCTGCCGTGACTTAAAGTGGTGTACAATTCATTTCAACAATACAGCAGTAGTAGTAGTAGTAGTAGTAGTATCATCATCATCATTATCGTCATCGTCGTCATCATCATCATCATCATCATCATCATCATCATCATCAGTAGTAGTAGTAGTAGTAGTAGTAGTAGTAGTAGTAGTAGTAGTAGTAGTAGTAGTAGTAGTAGTAGTATAAAGCCCTTATCACCCAAGATTCTACGACAGCACGGAATAACCTTGTTGAAGAGAACAACTGACCATGTCCGGAATTTCCCACAGGAATGGTTGAAAGGCAGACACAGCGCGACGACAGACAGACAGACAGACAGACAGACAGGCAGACAGACAGACAGACAGGCAGACAGACAGACAGAGGATAATCTCAACAGAAATCGAGCGTGAAAACGCAGACAAGTGGAAGGGGGACTGCCGATAATAGAAAGGGACTTAAGAACCCTCACACACGCGAACTCCTCCTCCAGAGTGTACTCAACTGTCTCAGGGTGACTCCCAGGCGGGGCGTGAGGTGAGGGAGACGGAGTGCCTGGTGCAGAGGTGACCCCTAGAGAGCTTGAAAGCTGGGAGAGGGCAGAACAGCCAAACGCAGACAAACCCAGAAACTGCGACCTCAGCACAGTGCAACAGCCACATGGCGTGTGTGTGTGAAGAGGCGGTGACAAGTTCAACTGCAGGCCTCTGCTACCACACAATCATGGTTCTTCTGCTGCTGCTGCTGCTGCTGCTGCTGCTGCTGCTGCTGCTGCTGCTGCTGCTGCTGCTGCTATCCGTTTCTGTGTGGAGGATGAGCGTTTTCCCAGTCTGTGATGCTAAAACCAGTAGAGGCAGAGAGACTGCTCTGCTTACAAATGATATACTCTCTGACTTCGCTTCATGCTCTCATGATGTCAGCAACAGATGGTTTTGTTCGTTTTCTCCCCGTCTTTCTTTCTTTCTTTGTTGTTGTTGTAATATGACTTGACACTTTCAACGGCCAATTGAAGACTTGAGGTTTATTATAGACTTTTTTTTTCTTTCTTTTTTTTTCTTTTTTATCGAGAGTAATGGAATAAGCACTTATGTGCTTTTTTACATCTAGTCCCCGTGTGTATGCGGTTTTATCAATTCTGTCATCTGTCCCCACCGGCCCACAATGGCCTACTCTTACGAAAAGTGGAACAGGATTTAACGTGTGCGCAAGATGTTCTGCGTGCGTTCGCACACGGGACCTCGGTTTATAGTCTCATCCGAAGGACTTTTGGGGAGAGTGGAGTCTGTTCTGATGTTAACTCCAGGAGAAAATATCCCCTTGAACAGGAATCGAACCGGGGTCGTCAGATTGCAAGCGCAATGTTCTAACCACTAGGCTATCCCTTCCCCCTTATAGACTTTAAAAAATATATTATGTGACATTCCCACCCTGCTGTTCCCACGGCGCTTATTCCTATCTCTCTTGCTTTAGCCATGCTGTGGCTTGCCATATCCTACCCCCATTGTCAGTCCACATGGGGTTTATCAATATTAGGCCACTGTGAGGCCACTAGCAAGAAGGGCCCTGCGCTGCTGCTGGGACAATTCAGCTCAGTGTTGTTTAGTGGTGCCTGCTCTGAGCTAACATAAGTAACGTATCACCTATTCACCCCTCCACGGACGACAATAAGAACTCTGTTATGAAACCAGACTGAGTCAGGTGCCCACTCGGGATTGCAACCACCACAACGTCCTTCCAACGGCCTTCTCCAGGTCATTCCTGTTGTGAAAAGCTGTGACACCAAGCCACCACAGGGCCCAGAAGTGTTTGGAAAACTAAACGTGAGGTCAGCAGAGGACCAGAGCAACCGAAACGATGTTGTGTAATTTGCTTCACAGTCAGTGGTGGGGATGGGGGGGATGATGGTGATGATGGGGAAGTGATGGCGCTATGTCAGCTTGGGGCTTTCTGGGAAGGGCCTGTACTCTACGCTTCCTGTCAGGGAATATCCTGGTGTTTTCCCCTGGGGGATGCCTGGGGATCTTTCTGTATAAATACCGCTCCCACTTTCTGGACATTCTGTGCTAGAAATGTTCCCCTTTTTCTATCACTCCCTTTGTTTCTGTCTCTGTCTGTCTCTGTCTCTCCCTCCCTCCCTCTGTCTCTGGCACTCTCTGTCTGTCTCTCTGTCTCTGTCTCTCTCTCTCTCTCTCTCTCTCTCTCTCTCTCTTTCTCTCTCTCTCTCTCTCCGCTCTCTCTCAATTCCAATTATCTGTCCTGGATTTATTTGTTTTGTTTTCGCTTTTTCTTTCTTTCTTTATGTATTTTTTTCTTTTTGTGAGTTTGTTTTTTTCACCTTTAAAAGCCTCTCTCTCTCTTCCCTCACTCACTCCCTCCAAGCTTCTGATTTTTTAAAAATACTTTTTATTTCAAGTTTTTTGTTGTCGCCTCCGTTACATTATACTGACTTTGTTTTGTTTTTCTTTCACCCTCTCTTCGTTTCTTTTTCTTTAAAAAAAAACAACACTTTTTTCTTTCGCTAATGCTAGGGGGATTATCTCTCCCTTTTTATTTTTTGTCTTCTGGTCTTTTTCTTTGTCCCCACAAGCATTGTGAAGAACTAGCTGATCAATATGCAATGTCGAGAAACCTTGTGGGTACCCCCGCTCCATTCTCCATCCCTTTCATCCTAATCCGGCCTTTCTTTTTGCAGAAGCTTTGAAAAGTGGGCAGGCAGTGGAAGGTGTCTGTGTTTATTCTTTCTGGAAAGGACGGGGGTGGGGGGATAGTGGGAGAGGTGGGGGGCAGCTTTCTGGTCCCTTTGTTGTTTTGGTTGCTTTTTTTTTTGGGGGGGGGGGGGGGGTGGATGGGGGAGGGAGGTTGTAGTTTGTTTCTTGGTTGTTGTTGTTGTTTCTTCTACTTCTTCTTCTTCTTCTTCTTCTTCTTCTTCTTCTTCTCCCTCCTCCTCCTCCTCCTCCTCCTCCTTGGTGATGATGATTTTGTTTTTGTTTGGGGTGGGGGGGGGGGGGGGGGGGGGGGTGTGGGGGATGGGGATTTTGTTTGAATGGTTGGCTGTTTTTGTTTTGCCTTTATTTTTGTATTATCATTATCTTCTTCAGAAGGAGTGTCACCATGTAGGCATCATTTCATTCATACTGTGTAACATGTCTCCCCCACCTTTATCCAGAAAGCAGTAGCTTTATCAGTTGATCAACCCTGTGCGCTGGTTAAGCCTTGCGTGCATCCTGAATACGTCATTGACGTTCGTTCTTTACAGTGTTGAGAATGTGTCGTGCATTGTGATACATGTTACCATGCATTATTGAAGGACGCGTAAATATAAATGAAATAAAGTATAAGGATATTTATTTTTTAATAGCGAGACTCTTCAGCCTGTAGTTCGTGTTTTGGTTCTTTAGATATGATTTTTTCCTAAAGGAAATAGAATAGCATTGGTGCTGTGATCTGAATTAAAATATATGTGCTGTCTGTTTCACCTACAGCTGTCCGATATATTGAAACAACCTGCTGTAACACATTAAAAACAACCTGCTGTAACACATTAAAACAACCTGCTGTAACACATTAAAACAACCTGCTGTAACACATTAAAACAACCTGCTGTAACACATTAAAACAACCTGCTGTAACACATTAAAACAATCTGCTGTAACACATTAAAACAACTTGCTGTAACACATTAAAACAACCTGCTGTAACACATTAAAACAACATGTTGTAACACATTAAAACAACCTGCTGTAACAATCTGCTGTAACACATTAAAACAACCTGCTGTAACACATTAAAACAACCTGCTGTAACACATTAAAACAACCTGCTGTAACACATTAAAACAACCTGCTGTAACGCATTAAAACAACCTGCTGTAACGCATTAAAACAACCTGCTGTAACGCATTAAAACAACCTGCCGTAACACATTAAAACAACCTGCTGTAACACATTAAAACAACCTGCTGTAACACATTAAAACAACCTGCTGTAACACATTAAAACAATCTGCTGTAACACATTAAAACAACCTGCTGTAACACATTAAAACAACCTGCTGTAACACATTAAAACAACCTGCTGTAACACATTAAAACAACCTGCTGTAACACATTAAAACAACCTGCTGTAACACATTAAAACAACCTGCCGTAACACATTAAAACAACCTGCTGTAACACATTAAAACAACCTGCTGTAACACATTAAAACAACCTGCTGTAACACATTAAAACAACCTGCTGTAACACATTAAAACAACCTGCTGTAACACATTAAAACAACCTGCTGTAACACATTAAAACAACCTGCCGTAACACTGTCTATGCTGTATGTTCGTATACAGCTGTCTAACAGAATGAAATAAACGTCTAGCTGTAACACTCACTGTCTGTGTTGTCTGTTCCATAAAATGAAACAACCTGCTGTAACACTCACTGTCTGTGTTGTCTGTTCCATAAAATGAAACGACCTGCTGTAACACTCACTGTCTGTGTTGTCTGTTCCATAAAATGAAACAACCTGCTGTAACACTCACTGTCTGTGTTGTCTGTTCCATAAAATGAAACAACCTGCTGTAACAACCACTGTCTGTGTTGTCTGTTCCATAAAATGAAACAACCTGCTGTAACACTCACTGTCTGTGTTGTCTGTTCCATGAAATGAAACAACCTGCTGTAACACTCACTGTCTGTGTTGTCTGTTCCATAAAATGAAACAACCTGCTGTAACACTCACTGTCTGTGTTGTCTGTTCCATAAAATGAAACAACCTGCTGTAACACTCACTGTCTGTGTTGTCTGTTCCATAAAATGAAACAACCTGCTGTAACACTCACTGTCTGTGTTGTCTGTTCCATAAAATGAAACAACCTGCTGTAACACTCACTGTCTGTGTTGTCTGTTCCATAAAATGAAACAACCTGCTGTAACACTCACTGTCTGTGTTGTCTGTTCCATAAAATGAAACAACCTGCTGTAACACTCACTGTCTGTGTTGTCTGTTCCATAAAATGAAACAACCTGCTGTAGCAATAACTGTCTGTGTTGTCTGTTCCTATACAACTGTCTAACAGAATGAAATAAAATTATATCTGTAACACTCACTGTCTGTGTTGTCTGTTCCACTCACAGCTGCCTAACAGAATGAAATAAACGTCTAGCTGTAACACTCACTGTCTGTGTTGTCTGTTCCATAAAATGAAACAACCTGCTGTAACACTCACTGTCTGTGTTGTCTGTTCCATAAAATGAAACAACCTGCTGTAACACTCACTGTCTGTGTTGTCTGTTCCATAAAATGAAACAACCTGCTGTAACACTCACTGTCTGTGTTGTCTGTTCCTGTACAGCTGCCTAACAGAATGAAATAAACGTCTAGCTGTAACACTCACTGTCTGTGATGTCTGTTCCACTCACAGCTGCCTAACAGAATGAAATAAACGTCTAGCTGTAACACTCACTGTCTGTGTTGTCTGTTCCACACACAGCCGCCTGCCTCCTGGTGCTGAACGAGGTCTTCGTGAAGACGGTGGAGCACGAGAAGGAGAACATGCCGGAGCGCATTCCCCGGGACGCCACCACCACCTACGGCTACTCCTTCATCCTCTCCTGGATCGTCTTCGTCGTCTTCGTGCTGGCGGGCATGGTCTTCCTGCTGCTGTCCCACAAGCGCAAAGCCAAGTACGCCGACAACAACGACGCTGTGGAGGACGAGCCCATGCATCTGGGCCGACGATAGTCCACGTACAGCACGCTCATTGGCTACTTTGAATGGGCGTGCTGAGCGCTCATTGGATGATGCGCTAGTGTTCTTTCTCTCTTTCTGCCACTGCATTGGCTGGTCTGTTTTTTGGAAGGTGTGGAAAGAAATGGCATGGATGTGTAGAAGTCTCTGACAGGAATGGCAAGGATAGAGGAGTGTGCTTTCCAAGTTTGTACAGGAATGTGTTTGTGCTTCAGATCTAAGACAGAGTGTTTGGTTGTACGCAAAGCCCTGGAGAAGGTAATGGTACTGGTCATACACTGCATGGGACAGTGTGTGTCTGTTCCCCTCATCTCACAGTGTCTGGTTGAAGGACAGTTTGGTTGACTTATTCTGATCTGAATTCCCAACGAATCTATTCTGTTACTTACTGGTGGAAAAGGATGTACAATGCATCTTTCTTGAATGAGTTGCAGACATGAAGAAAGCCAGTTTGAAACAGAAATTGTCTCATGGTCTGAACGTTCACTCCGGTGACTAAACTTCAAACTCCAATGGGTAGATATATCAGCCTGGCTACCTTTCCACAGCAGTGACATCTGCTTGAGAAACTATCCTGCAAGATGTTTTTGTTACGATTTTGGTGCTAAAAATTCGCTGTTGGACTGGTAGCTGAGACTGTTTTCCCTTTATGAAAACTGACCTGTTATCAAGAGCCAGAAATAGTCCTGAGATAGTCTTCATTCTCAGTTCTTGAGGCAAGATCTGGTAAAGTATAGTGTGACAGGTGTAACAGTCCTGTGTCAGTGAAGGAATCGGAGGTTTAACAAAAACAGTGATGTGAATGTGAAGAGTTATAACAGTGATTTTATGCAGAAACCTTTCTTTAGCCAACACAAACTCGGACTGAATTCGGATCTTGAAGTCGATAGCTTCAAATGATGATACAGAATCTCTACATGGCTTACAGGTTCGGGGGTATTTTCATGGACATTACCAGGGATGGGTTTTGTAATTGATGGAATCAACCCTTTTCCAGGTAGCTGAAAGGCAATTACATCTATCACTTTGCCCCCAAGCCTTTCCCCGTGCAATAATTTCATTTTTGTAGCGATGATTTATGTGAGAGACAGGAACCAAGATAGATTTTCTAACCGTTGAGAAGATGGTGACTGCTGAATTTGTTAACAACTGTCATTGCACACAGGCAAGGGCATTTTGGAATCCAGTGGATTCAGTCAAATAGAAGAAATGCCTTACATTTTCTTTATAGAACATCACCTCTTACACTTTAGGCTGAGAAACAGGTTTATCAATTAACATCTTGAGGAAAAAGATACCACTTTCCATTCTGTCTACAGTCCGGACTTCATGACATACTAGCTCATGCTGCCTCAGGAAGTGAGCGCCTTTGCCCTGGTCACTCTTCCTGATACCAATACCTGACTTGTTTGGACACTTTCTCATTAAATCAGAAACAGTGTTCAGAAAATCCCGTAATGATAAGGTAAGAAACAAAACAGTCCACAATTGCTCTTTCTAACCCGAAGATGCGTTCAAAAGAAACGGATATCTGTCCTGACTAACCTCATGTTTTAGGTCAAAAGCAGCAGCAAAACCAATGGTCTGGTTCGTTTAGAAATGTGGAGTCCACTTTCGAACTATTGTTTATGTTGTCTTTTTTTAAAGACAATTGTTTCAAAAAGTATTTTCACTGAGAGCATGAGTAAGCGTATCAGTATGAAACCAGTATTTCAGTAGAAGCCCTCAGTTGGTGAAACTGCCTCTTTAGTACAAAAGCATATTTCTTATAACCGTAGAATATGTTGAAACATTATCATTAGGAAGGAAAATCACCTCAGAACCTTGTTAGAAAATAGCTGATGTAATGGCATAAATACTAAGGTTTACAGATACTACATTTCCATGAGTGCCTGCGTTCATATCGTTGATTTTCGTCCACAAAACAGGGGTAATGGAGGGACTGTTTCTGTTACAGGACAGTGCTTTGGAAAAAGCATCATACAAAGTGACATCTTCAGAACCTTTTGTTGGCGTCAGTAAGTCATCAGTAGCAGTGATGGAGACGTTGTGTCTGACCATACGTGTTGTCAGAAAGAAAGTGTCAGTTCAGCAGTCCCTGACTCACAGAGGATAACTATGTTGATGAGGCTCTATCGCCCAAAAGACACGCAAAGAGTATCAATTTTACCTGGCTGAACAGTTCCACTGGACATTTCTATAGACTATAATCTCAGGTGGTTATTTATGTGACAAAGATTCGCTGTATCTACCTACTTCTGAGAAAACAAAACTGTTTGTGTGTATGTGTAGTACAGCACTGATGGAAAGTGAACACTTTAACAAAATACAGCGTTAAACCATCACTTCCTTGGATCAGACTTTTTCCCTTTTGCTGTCAAGTAATCACACACATGCATGCGATTTGAAACTAAACCGAATATTTTCTTCACTTTTAAAAAATCTTTTTCACCTTTTTTATTCGATGTCATTCTTCCGTGTTTTCCGCATTTATAATATAATATGTGTGTATCCTTAATAGATTTGTTGATGAAATATGGCTGCAAGATACCGGGTTCTTTTATTATTATTATTATTTGTCTGTGTCTACAGCGAAGATGTGATTGTGTTGATTTTGCAGCTATGGATTTCCCCCTGTGCAGTGTTTTGGTTTTTTTTAGTATGGGGAGTTTGTGTGAGATTTTCTTTTCTTGGTTTGGTGTTCTCAGAAGGTGAAGGAGGGTATTTTGTGCTTTGTTCTGTTTTCTTTCTTTTGATATATTATACATGCGCCATTTACTGTTATCAAAAGGTTTGGGTTTTTTGGTCATGCGCATAAGATAACCCTTTTGATTTGGCTTGAAACTTTTAAAACAGACGATTGAATATTAGGATGAATATATATATATATATTAACCCAACACAAAAGCTACAAACCAGCCACCATATCTTTAAACTGGCTGTAGTAAATGAAGCTTGTGAGCTGGCTGTTGCGTTTTCGCAAACAAGTAAACTGTCCAAACATGGTATGTTAGTCAAATGAAACTGGTTCCCCATTTTGGCAAATTTATTTACTCTACGTGAGGCACTGTTTTAGTATGGTATTTGCTATGAAACAGTTATTGATTACAGGCTACTTCTCCAAGAACTAAATTTGTATTATTATGGCAATGTAATTGATTTATGTAAGCCTCTTTTGGTTGAAAGTCATTTATTTCCCTTTGTTCCTTTGAAAAATAGAATGCTTTACTGGAATTTTGTTAAAAAGAATGTGGAAGCAAATTTTTTTATTTTTTAAATTTTAACAAAGATTCTGACATTGTGGAGATAACGTTAGACTTTGGTAATTGTATGTAGAAATTGTGCGGTGTTGATTTTGTTTTGTTTTGTTTTGATTTGGCTCTGGGTGACTTGGTTTTGTTCGGTTTGGTTTGGTTTGAGTTTGTTATGCTGGTGTATTAATCGATTTGATGTTGGCTCCATCTTTAGTTGGCTTATAAGCAACATGTTGACTGCATAATAAATATTGTTTGTTCCCTTGCACACACACACACACACACACTCACACTCTCACTCACACACACACACTCAGTCACTCACTCCCACACCACACACACATAAACTCACACATATCTCTCTCAACCTTTTTATCTGAGTAGATATTAAGGGTTTTTTATGCTGATAAACAATTATGCATATCGCTTTGTTCCCTGAAAATTAAATCATGATGAGATTTCAAAGGCTATAAACTATGGTAGTTCACAGTGACATATTAATTGGGTAGCTCCCTCATAAAGTTATTGCATTATTGTTTTTGTTTGTTTGCCGGATTATTTATTTGTATGTTTGTTTGTTGATGTGTATTCTCACTTGCCATAGTGTCTTAAGAGGATTATTGTTGTTTGATCTCACATTCAATATCATGTTTTATATGTCACTTTGCTTCCCCAAGAGTATAAAACCAAAGGAACGATGTTGTGTGTTATTTGTATATATGTCACCTGCCTTGATGGAAGTAGTTCAGGTTTCCCTCTGCTCCTCTTTTCTATCACTCTCTTCTTCATGTCTTCTGGTTTCTGTTTCTGAGTGTTTAACCTTTCTTGCTTATTGTTTAAGAAGTCAATCGATTTAGTAATATTGTATTTTGTTTAAAGTGTTCTTTGAAAATCTGATTTCTGGCTGCTTTTACAATGACTCTGTTATCGACTTTAAATATGTAAGCTGTCTTTTGGTGTGGTGTGTGTGTGTGTATGCATGTATGTATGTGTGTATGTATGTATGTATGTATGTATGTATGTATGTATGTATAATGTATGTTGTATGTATGTATGTATGTATGTATGTATAAGTGTGTGTATGTATGTATGTACGTATAAATGTGGTGTATGTATGTATGTATGAATAAGTGTGTGTATGTATGTATAAGTGTGCATATGTATGTATGTACGTATGTATGTATGTATGTGTGCATATGCGTGCTTGCGTGCGTGCGCGCGCGCGCGCGCGTGTGTGTGTATGTGTGTGGGCTTGTGTGGGCTTGTGTATGAGTTTATGTGTGTATGTGCGCGCGCGTGCATGTACGCGTGTGTATGCGTGCATGCATGCATTCGTGTGTGTTTATACATGCGTGGTACTATAGTGTGTGTCTGCGTGTTGTGTGTGTGTGTCTGTGTGTCCGTGTGTGCATACGTGTGTGCGTGCGTGCGTGTATGCATGGGTGGCGCACATGCGTGTCTGTGTGTGTTGCGTGCGTGCGTGCGTGTGTGGTACATTCGTATATGTATGCATGCGTGGTGCACATGTGTGTATGTGTGTGCGTGTGCGACGTGCGTGCGTGTGTACATCCGTGCGTGTATGCATGCTTTGTGTACATGTGTTTATGTGTGTGTTTGGGGGGGGGGGGGGGGGGTAGGTCTGTATGAGTGCTTAGATAGGTATCTACGTTTGCATGAGCGTTGACAAACACTGAGTAATATGATGTATCCATATGCACAGTATTCTTCTGTCTTTCAGTGGTACGAACTATGAACTGATATTCCCTCTCACTTCTCAGGCGTGAACTATTAACGAAAGAGCTGTCGTAATGTTCAGAACTATCGTTATCATGATTGTTGTCATCATCATGAAAGTAATCATTGTCAACGCCGTCATCGTTATAATTATTGTTACCATTATGAAAATATATCTCGAGAAGCTCTTGGCAGTGTTAGATGGAATTAATGTTGTGTTATGTTTTACTGTTATGTATTAATTTACCGTTATGTTTTTTCTTCTCATTTATGTATTACTGTTGTATCGTGGTTTTCCTCTTCTCTTGTGTATTAAAGTTGTATTATGGTTTTCTCTAATATATTATATGTTGTAATATGGTTTTTTCTCCTCACTTATGTATTACTGTTGTGTTATCTTTTTCCTCTTCTCTTATATATTAATGTTGTATTGAGTGTCTTTCTTATCTATGAATGTTGTGTTACGTTTTTCTCTTTGAATTTGGTGTTGTATTTGGTTTTTCTCTTGCACTTAGTCTTGAAAAGTCAAAATACGATGTTTTGAATCTGTGCATGTGTTGTGTAATGACTATTGTTTTAAACTATTCATTATGGTATGCAGCCATCACCACATCCATCCACTCTTTTTATCGCTGAAAGTTTCGTTTTTGCGTGTGTGTGTGTGTGTGTGTGTGTGTGTGTGTGTGTGTGTGTGTGTGTGTGTTTTGCTTCAATTTAACGTCTGCTCACTCTCAG
>CM054134.1:124187702-124192702 GCA_028751875.1 Rapana venosa
TGTGTGTGTATATGTGTGTGCGCGTGCGTGTGTGTGAGAGCGTGTGTGTGTGTGTGTGTGTGCGTGCGTGTGTGTGTGTTTGCGTGTGTGTGTTTGCGCGTGTGTGCGTGTGTATGCGTGCGTGCGTGTGTATGCGTGCGTATGTGCGTGCGATCGTACGTGCGAGCGTGCCTGTCTGTCTGTCTGTCTGTCCGTCTGTTTATCTGTCTGTCTCTGTCTCTCCCTCTGTCTCTCTGTCTCTCTGGTAGAGGGGGGGGGGAGGGGTGAGGTATCTCTACCCCTCTGTCTATATCTCTCTGTTCTGTCTGTCTGTCTGTCTGTCTGTCTGTCTGTCTCTCTCTCTCTCTCTCTCGCTCTCTCTCTCTCTCTCTCTCTCTCTCCTCTCTCTCTCTCTCTCTCTCTCTCTCTCTCTCGCTCTCTCTTTCTCTGTCTCAAAAGAGCGAAGCATAAATCTTCATGACAGTTTGCCTAATTCTGTTAGGTGGTTGACGTTCATATTACTGTGCAGTGTTAGCGGTCTTTTCTGCGTCGTTTCAACCTGTCTGCTCCAATTCAAGGCGGTTAGATTTATGACGTGTGTGTGTGTGTGTGTATGTATATATATGTTTGTGTTGCCTCCTCCTTCTTCTTCTCCTCCTCCTTCTTCTTCTCCTCTTTCTCCTCCTTCTCCTTCTTCTCCTTCGTCTCCTTCTTTTCCTTCTTGTCCTTCTCCTCCTTCTTCTTCTCTTCCTCCTTCTCCTCCTCCTTCTCCTCCTCCTTCTTTTCCTCTCTCTCCTTCTCCTCCTCCTCCTTCTCCTCCTCCTTCTTCTTCTACTCCTCTTCCTCCTTCTCCTCCTCCTCCTTCTCCTCCTCCTCCTCCTCCTCCTTCTCCTCCTCCTCCTCCTTCTTCTCTTCCTCCTTCTCCTCCTCCTCCTCCTCTTTCTCCTTCTCCTTCGTCTTCTCTTCCTCCTTATCCTCCTCCTCCACCTTCTTCTTCTCCTCAATGTCTTTACAAATGAGGGGGAGTAATGCGCCATCACTCTTGAGATTGGAAACTGGTATCTGGCAAATATCTCCCTTACTACTTCAAAAAGTGTTGGGGGTTGTTTTGGTTGGTTTGTTTCCTTTTGGTTTGGTTTTGTTTTGTTTGTTTTGCTCTTCTCCTCTCCTCTCTCTCTCTCTCCTCCTCCCTCTCTCTCTCTCTCTCTCTCTCTCTCTCTCTCCTCCTCTCTCTCTCTCTCTCTCTCTCTCTCTCTCTCTCTCTCTCTCTCTTCTCTCTCTCTCTCTCTCTTCTCTGTTTTCTGTCTATTTGTCTGTCTCTGCTTCTATCTGTCCCCTGTCTGTCTTTAACTGTGTCTGTCTGTCTGTGTTTTGTCTCTCTGTCTCTATCTGCCTTCCTGACTGTCTTTCTCCCTATCTCTGTCCTTGTCTCTGTCTGTCTCTGTATCTCTCTGTCTCTGTCTGTCTTTCTGTCTGTTTATTGTCTCTGTGTCTCTCTCTGTCTCTGTCTGTACGTCTGTCGGTCTGTACCTACACCCCCCTCCTCTCTCTCTCTCTCTCTCTTCTCTACAACTCTCTCTCTCTCTCTCTCTCTCTACTCTCTCTCTTTTTCTCTCTCTCTCTCTCTCTCTCTCTCGCTCTCAAAAGCTAAGCATAAATCTGCATTCTGTTTTGCCTAATCCTGTTAGGTGTTTGATGTTCTTTTCTTTTCTCTGGAAAGATGCTCCTTTGCATGTTAAATGAGGAAGGTCTTGCAGTGTCAACACAAGGCCAGTCTGTCCAGTCCATCTGCAGCGTTGTTGTTGTTGTTGTTGCTGTTGGTTTTGCCAACTTTTACTTAAAAATCGACTACATAAACACACAATGGTACAGCAGGAGAAGGATATCATCCTTTGGCATTGTTTGCCCTGCCGTTGACACAAGCTAGCAATACTTATTCACTTGCAAACTTGGAGGCGCCAAGCCTAATAGTATTCATTCTGTTATAGTTATGACAGACCCTATAGTTGCGTGTTTAAGACCCTTCGACTTCAAAGCCATGGGTCTATGAAATCGTGGGTTCGAATCTCTTAGGCGTCTGGTGAATTAAGGGTTACGGATTTTCACGATCTCTCTTTTGTTAAATTTCGTGTACCCCTTGGGGTTTTTTCTTGAAATAAAATCTTGAATCTTATCAAATTCAAGTGCAGACCTGCCAATGACTTAATTCCCTTCGTGTATATACACATGCAGAAGACCAAATAATTATGCACGTTAAAGATTCCGTCATTTATGTCAGCATTTGTTGGGTTACGGAAACACGAACATACCCAGCATACATCCATCCCTGCAGTCGGAATGCGTCTACCTTGCTGGTGGACAGAAACGGCCACATACTCAAGATCTCACCAGTAGAGAAGCTCGAAGCTCTTGCTGTGGAGTGAACGAAACAAACCAACAAACCAAAACCCTAACAAAACAAAAACGAAGCATCTTGATACCTTGTTGTCACTGGACGTTCCCCAGCTGAACAGTCAGGGAGTCTCCCCACAACATGCACTCTGCCTCCTTCCTCACACCTGCCTGGGAATCACTGTGAGACTGGGGGCAGAGTAGCCGAGCGGTTAGCGCATTGGGCTCGTGATCTGACGGCCCGGGTTCGAGCCACCACCGAGGCCCCCGTTTGATGGGATTTTCCCCGGGAGTTAACATCAGTACCGACTCCATTTTCCCCGGATGTCGTTTGGATGAGACTTTAACCTGTGGTCCCGAACACACGCAGAAGATCTTGTGCACACGTTAAAACCCGTTCTGCCTTTTAGAAGAGTAGGCAGTGGTGTGCCTGTAAGAAAGGAGGAAGTTTTTCTTTTGAAAAATATGCGTGCACACTGATGTGGTGGATAGACATCATCCAATACCCATGCCAAAACTTTATTATTTCAATAAGCAGAGAAAATTATGAAGTCATTAGGCGGCTACCTTAATAGTGCACTAAAATGATCGCATTCTCAAAATTTCATCATTTCTAAATCTTGCTCTATCCTGGGAAGGAAACGGGAAAAAATCCGTCACTGAAGTTTATCATTCTCTTTTTTTTTTTGATATTTCAGTGACTCAGTGGTTGTTTATGCATTTCGGGAGGGAGTTGATGAAAGTCAATCACCATTTGCAATTCAAACCTTGGCCGTTATGCTTGGCCAATCTGACACACTCTTGGCCTTTGCACAACCTCATTCCATACACAGCATCCCTGTATAACTGATCAGTCATATTCTAACAATTCAGGGTTAGTCAGAAAGAGAAAAAAAAACATTCCAACAAAAATAAACCAGGGAAATGCTGCTTCATGCAAATCGTATTCTGTTTTTGAAAGGCTGGACAAGGAAAGGTGAGAAGGTGATGCAGAAGGAAGGGAGATGAAGAAAAACCGAAGAGGAAGTGAAGAAAAGAAAGAGGGGCTGGAAAACAAGGACACTGAAAGGAAAAGAAAAGGGAGAAAGAAAGAAAATTTAAAAGAGCGACCACAAAAAGCTGACAGCGGATAACAGCGAAACTTTCTCCACAAGCTTGTCAGAAAACGAACAAAAAATGAGGGATAAAGAATATTTTCTTTGAAAAAACACGCACACACACATTTGTCCTAAACTTAGCAACACATATCCTTCACTCACACACCACACACACACACACCACACACACACACACACACACACACACACACACACACACACACACACACACACACACACACACACCTTCACCACCACCATCACCACCATTATTCACCTACCCACCCACCCTAAAGGGAAAAAAGACGGGGGAAAAAAGGACACCAAAAAATCCGAGCACAGACCGGCAGTCTGTCTTTGACATCAGTTCCAGAACTCTTGTCCTCAATCTGCTGTAACAAGGCCCATCACCCCCAGTCCTCCCTACCCAGTTTTAACCATTGTTCCAGCCTCCCTCCCCTCCATCCTCTACCCTTCTCCCCTTCTCCTTCCCTCCTCCCTCATTTCAATGGCTTGTTGCTTATTCTTCTTGTGTCTGTGTTATTTTCTATGTAATGTTTCTTTTAAAGAACATATTGTTGCAAAAGAAACGAAGCATCAAACAAAGATGTATTCATCAAAGTATAATTATAGTAAATGTCTACAGCTACTTTTTTTTATGAGGGGGGTGGGGGGGGGGGAGGAAAGCTGCTACTTTGCAATAATAACAGCAAAGTATATTTTATTTTATTCGAGGATTTTGAAATGAGCATTCATGTGGGGTTTTTTCCTCCAGTCCTCGTGTGTATGCAGTTTTGTCATTTTTGTCATCCGTTCCCACCGGAACACAATGGCCTACTCTTCCGAAAAGCGGATCGGGTTTTAACGTGTGCACAAGATGTTCTGCGTGCGTTCGCACACGGGACCTCGGTTTATAGTCTCATCCGAAGGACTTGATACATAAGCCAAGAGAGAAGGGAGAAGAAGCCAGGGTAACCATGATAAGAAAACAAGCAAAAAACCCCAACAACCAAACAAAACAACACAACAACAACAACAACAACAACAGTCACAACCGAATTGTGTTTCTCTTCCACGTGCTTCTTTTGATAGACTTGCTTACCATCCTTCCTCGCTTCCTTCCCTCTTCCTTTGGGTTGTTTTATTGGATGTTTGTTGTTGTTGTTGGTTTTGTTGGGGGGTTTGGGGTTGGAGTTTTGTTTGTGGTTTGGTTTTTTTAGGGGGAGGGGGGGGGGGGGGGCAGAGGACTGGATGTAAAACGCAATTGTTACAAAAAATTCAAGTTTTTTTCTTACCACTTTCCGATGAAAAACAAAAAAAATATCTTTATTCTGATTTTATGCTACTCTTCCCCCCACCTCCTCCCTTCTCCCTCATATGTTGCATCTCTATACTGTTTTACCTGATTTTTCTTGCTTTGTGCATAAAGCAGATCTGTGGAATTGACCCATTCTTACAGAAGAAGAAAAGTGACACAAGAAATCTTGAGTCTTCTTTTTTTTCCCAGTGGAATTCTTCTGGCATTCCAGAAGC
>CM054134.1:124195202-124208180 GCA_028751875.1 Rapana venosa
CAAAAAAGGAGAAGGAAAAAACCAAACCACAAATGATGATAAAAAAAGAGTAAAACAGACAGGCAACTACAACTAGAACAAGAACAACACAGAGCCAAGAAAATAAACACAAACCAATTTATAAGTCATAAGCTTATCTCTAACATTGTCAAATGGATACACATACTTGTTACACATAATTATAAATCAATAAATTAACAAACAGATCATTTCAAATAACAATGAATATTTCACTCAAACTCCCATTCAATTAGTGAAATCAAGAAATTCGAAAAAATCAAATGAATAAACAAAACCATTAAACAAGGGAAAAAAAAGACCACAAGACACTCCCCTTTCCCAACACCCCTCCCCTAAACAATTCAACATAACCCCCAAAAGTCGATCTATATGCATGCGTGCGCGCGCGCGCGTGCACACAAACACACTCACACACACCACACTACACACACATACACACAAACTTACGCACTTATAGCACGCATGCACATCACACAACACACACACACTCTCTCAACATACACACTCATTTCGTTAATATCATTAAGTGAACTGACGTAAAATTTGAAGACAACATACACAACTCACACACACATTAATACACACCACACAACACACACACCACACAACAATCATCCTGGATTCATATCCATTCGCAAGACATTTCCTCACATACAAGATAATAGACAAGTCATAATTATCATAATATCTAACCGTACATTTGTCAGACCAAAACCAGGAAATACAACAGTATTTGATGTTACGAAGACAGCAAGCCAACAAAGCATCAAGAAATGTCCAGTTAACATCGCTATTTCAACAAAATAAACACACAGAACGCTTTCTTTCCGCTCTCATCTGCAACCACTGTGAATGGGCGCTCATTACGACTCATGACACAACCATACACAACTTACACAACATATACACAACTCATATTCATGCTGCGCAAATCCTATATACACATTTATTAGAATTGATACAAAAGGTCCACGAAAGTAATGAAATGTCAACAGAACATTGCAAATAAACAATCCATAACCTTCTGCATTAAATCAAAATAAACCAAACTCATATTAAGGGGGGAAAACTCAGGAAAGTTCATTTTACCAATAAAAGCAAGGGCCACACAACACACACACATTATAATTCAAGCAAGCTCACTAATGTCAGTTACAGGAGAGAGAGGGAGAGAGAGAGGGAGAGAGTGAGAGAGAGAGAGTGAGGAGATATGAGATGAGAGAGGAGAGAGAGAAGGAGGATAATTTGAGTATAATGCAAGGGAGGATATTTATTTACTTTGTTTCAACAGATCAATTGTGGATTTTTATTATTGATCATTAAGTGGATGAAAAAATGACTTTTGAAGATTGTTAATGATTGGAGTTGTCTAAATGAGTCAGGAAGGGAGTTCCACAGCACCAGGGCCTGAGTAAGTAAAGCTAGATTTGAACAATCTATTCTTGGATTGGGAAACATGCTTTTCGGTATTTCTGAATGATTCAATGGGAATTGTCTTGCAGGATGAGGGAACGTTCTCCCCCTGTCATTATCTTACACATCATGGATGCCTTTGTTAAATCTTAGTCTTTGGTGTAGGGGAAGAATATTTAACTGTGGTAAAATCCACTTCTAGTAAGCGGTATTTTTAGTTATATATGTATAATAAGTTAATTAATATATAAAATACGTTTAAATCTAATTTATCAGGAAACATATTAAATGATAAGTCCTAAAATAGTTTTAATAAATTAATTGATTATATTTAAAGTTCAGTGTATTCTTATATTTAAATTTTATTTAATAAAGATAAATATTAGTAGCAATATATTCATTATATTAATTTTAAGTTTTATTAGTCTATATAATGTAATGTAGTTTTAATTAAGTCAGTAAAGTCTTCTTCAGAAGAAACCAGTTTAAGAGCACGTGTATTCAGACTTATAATGGTTTCTTAGTGTTTGCACTAGCAGAATCCCACAGGTTGAAGCATAATCTATTGAGGATTGTATATAAGCTTGAATAGATAGGTTTTCTTGAATGAAAGTCAAGGAAAATGTTTGATTTTAGTCAGTTGGTATACTCTTTGAGAATGTATTTGCACAGATGGGATATGTGATGGGTACAGCTGAGATTTTCATCAATTGTTACTCCTAGAACTTTTTGGTGAGAGGCTTGTTCTATTGTTTCCTTTTCACTATGGATTGGGAGAAAATTTATTAGATAGATTTTGTGCTTTTGGTCTGTAGTGTATAGGATTGCATTTTGTTTTTTGGGGGTGTTATAGAATGTGATTTTGTTTAGTCCATTTGCAGATATCAGTGCTATTTGCACTGTTTTGCAAGAGAGTTAATGTCAGTATGGCTTGTAGTAATAGTTGTGTCGTCAGCAAAAAAGTTCGCCTTTAGATTTGATATGGTGAGGAAGGTCTTTATGTATAATGAAAAGAGGAAATTGGTCCTAAGATGGATCCCTGTGGTATCCTATTGAGAGGTTTTGTGTGGATGTGGACGTAGTTATTCGAAAACACATTGTTGCTGTTTTGTAAGATAAGAAGCAGAAGTTCAAGGTATTTGTAGAGAATTATTATAAGTCTAGCGTTATTAATTGAGAGTTCTTCTGGTCAAATTGTATCAAATGCTTTTTTGAAATCTACAAATAATACTCCACAAATTTATTGTCATTAATGTTAGACCGCCAAGTGTCTAACAAGAACTAGTTAATTGCCGTATGGCACGAGTGATTTTTTCTAATTCCAGTCTGATTTGGCGTGAGTAAGTTGTTAAGATTATATGATGGACTATGTGTTTATTCATATGTTTTTTCCAAGGGTTTTGAAAGGTAATAAATTAGAGAGTGGCCTATAATTTGAGGGATCAGATGTGGTTCCAGGACTTGTGGTTAGGAATCACATTAGCAGTTTTGAAGGCGTTGGGGAATTAGTTCTTATGAAGACAAAGGTATATAGTTTTATGTCAGAGTGTTGTAATAACAGGTGCTGAGAGTTTCAGTATCTGCATTATTCCATCAAGACCACGCGTACTTGATGTTGAGGTGGTCAGGTAATCGTAGACCTCAGTGAAACAGATATGAATTGGTATGTGGGGTTTTGATGGAATACGCTTTTCTTGGCAGAATTGTTTTTAGTTCTTGAGATCATTGGTACTTCGATTTATCATTGTTAATTATGGTTACAAGGAAATATTTACTGAAGTGATTGTTTAGGTTTTCAGCAGAGAAATCTCTTTAATTATTTAGTTTTTGGAAACATAAAAACAAGTTATATATAAAAAAAACATAAAAAAACAAAGGATAGCAAGAAAAGACAAGATTAAGTAAAAAAATTATACATATAAATCACATAACTAATAATATATTAAAACAATAATCAATAAAAAAAAAGACCTAAGCTAATGGAAAAATATAAAAATAAAAATACAAAATTTAGAAGACAAAAGAAGAAAAAAAATAAAAAAATTTAAATCAATCAAGAAAATTAAAGATTAAAACTCTAAATATTTAAAAGAATAAATAAAAATTTAAATACAATAAAATAAAATTAATTTGGAAATGAAATAATAAACATAAAAGAAAAAATAGACTTAAGAAGATAATCAAAAAACAATCAATTAAGAAAAGGCAAGAAATTGAGTATTGTTATTTGATTGATTGCCTTCATACAGTCTTTGAATTTATTTGGATGTTGAAAGTAGATCTTGGAAATATTTCCTTTTTTCTACTTGCCGTTTTTTGTGAATTTATGGCATATCTTAATTTTTTTGCCTCCTCATAATATTTATGATCTTTTAAGAATTCTTAAGGATAGCATGCTTCTTCTAGTTCCTTTGTAAACCAAGTGGTTTGCGGACATGTTGATCTTATGGTTTTTAATGGGGGCATGTTTGTTATAAATTTTCAGTAAAAACTTTTATCCAGAACTCAATGGCAGGTCTGGATCAGTAATATTGACTGTTTCGAGTGCATGGAACTGTTAATCTAGTAAGAAAGCTGCTCATTAAATTTGCAAAAAAGAAGCGATAGGTTATAGTTTTATGGCCTGGTTTTAGGAATTTTTGTTCCTTTTTTTTGACATGTTGGTACAGGACTGGGTGTGGTCGCTACAGATGTGTACAGGAACAAGTTTCTATGTGTTTTTAGGGGATTCTGATACATAGATGTGATCAATGATTGTGTTAGAAATTTGATTTGACTCTTGTGGTGTGAAGTTATAATTGGTGAAGATTGAATGAGTTATTCTGGGTCATTGGTTGTTTACTTTTGCTAGGTCAATATTAAAAATCACCTAGTACGATAATTTCCCTATGAGTCTAATAGGACTAGTTCATAGGGAGGCAAACTTGTCTATCCAATTTTTTCTTTCTTGTTGGATTTCTGTAGCATAAACCCCATTCATAATAGGCGCTGCACTTTTTATAGCTACTTCGATCCAGATGGATTCTACTTCATAACGTTCAAGATGGAAAAGACGTTTGAAACGTTACAGACTCACTAATATAGGATTAAGAGACCTGTTTCTTTGGGCTTTTGGGATCTTTTCGCATGATTTATATCCTGGAATGGAAAATGTCAGTGTTGGTTATGTGTTCTGTAAGTCTTGACTCGGGAAGACTAGTATACGAAATGGTTTGCCTTGGTTTGTGATGATCTTGTTATATCTTCGAGTTTATTGACTGCATGTTTTATATTTAGGTTGACAAATTCGTTAAGCCATCCTTGGAGGGCATTGAATTGTGTCTTGGAAATAATCTATTCAAGTTAGTTGTGAGGAAAAGTATTAATGTGTACAAAGAATGGTGAAGATAAGGAAGAAAAGAGGACAATGAATAATAATACTCATCATAGGAGGGGGGAACGTGATAATTGATAGGGGGGTATAGTGGTGGAAGGGTGAAGAGAGGAGTAAAATCAATTACACTCTGGTTGCACACAATGTGTATATAACTCAATCAGTTCTGACAGGTAGTCTTTGACGAGAAATAAATATTTAAAAAAATAAAAAAAATAAAAAAAATAAAAAATTAAAAAAATAAAATAAAATAAAAATTACAGGTGGCGTGGGTTGGGTTACCGAGAGAAGGGGAGATATTTTTAAAGTGGAAAAACAAACAAAACCAAAAAACAAACAAAAAAAAACACAAAAACCCCAAAAAAGACAACACAAAAAAACCCCAAGCAAACAACACAACACAAGCAACCAAAACACCCTCAAACGCGAGGCGAGACAATACAGTAAAGCACTGTAAAAAAGATGCAGATATGAATAATCAGCAAACTCAATCCAGCCACAGTTCCTGGAAAGTATGAAATTTTAAAAGAGAAGAATTAAAAGTAATAATAAAAAAAAAAGTAAGAACCAAATAAAAAAATAAATAAATCAGAAAAGAAAGGAGAAAGGAAAGTGCTGAGACAATCAGCACTGTTCCTGAAACATGGTCCTGGTCCCAGGAGATTGACACGGATGTGTCTGTCATGTTTGCTTCACACTCAGCATTGGGTGGGCGTTTGTTTATTGTCTCGAGCACAGAATACAGATTTATGATATAAATTAAACTGTCTGCTTCACATGCAGCACTGGGTGAGGTGTTCGAGAAAGAAACACAGAGTTATGATTATAATAGATAGGTTAGGTAGATAGATAGATAGATAGATAGATGATTGGTGTGTTTGAGAGAGAGAGAGAGAATCTGTCTAGACGTCAGTCTGTTGTCTTCTGTCTGGGTTTTTCTGTCTGGTCTGTCTGTCTGTTTTTGTCTGTGTCTGTGTGTGATCGCCGAGGTTTAACTGGACAAGGGAGAACTGTAAAAGCAAAGTGTTTGCTTTTACAAAGTTCTCACCTTTTACTGGGATCGAGTCAAAACTTCAGGTTCTTCATCCAGTTTTTGCTAGATCTCTTTCATTTGTTGATTTCTTTGTTATTTTTTCTTTTTAATTCATTAAGTTTTTTTTTATTTCTATAGTGACATAGTTGTCAAGGCAGGAGAAGAAAAAAAGGAACGTACTCCTTTTATTTTAAACAGACGGGGAAATCTCTGAATGAGTCTGCAAAAATTTCATTTTAATCGTGTTACCTGGCACTTACAGGTGCATGCAACCACAAACACATTACTTATGATTCGTATTTTCACAACCATAAGAGAGAAGAGAGAGATGGAGAGAGATGAGAGCGAGATGCGATGGAGAATGAGAGCAGTGAGAGAGGAGAGAATAGATAGAGAGAGAGAGATAGAAAGAGGAAGACAGACAGACAGAACCGACAGACAGATTCTGGTATATGTACATATTATATTATATATATATATATATATATATATATATATATATAAATATATATGTGTGTGTGTGTGTGTGTTTAATTGTGTGTGTTTGTGTGTGTGTGGGTGTGTGTTGTCAAGGAGAGAGAGGATGAGAGATCAGACAGACAGACAGATACAAGACAGACAGATCTGAGGAGGGGGGGGGGGTTCGAGACCTTAAATTGTTCCTTTATTCCTTTACTCTTATCTCGTTAGTTTCTTGCTGCTATGTCTAGAGGTGTAATGTGTCAAAAGGTTCTCAGAGGGTGCGGGATATCCGAACCCAAATTACTGTAGCACGGAATGTATTTAACAAACATAACAGGAGAAAAAGCAACAGGAGTTCTTGAGTTCATTCCGCAGGACTATACGGACACAGTTATCAACTGCATGGCAACGAAAGACAAGGACAAAGTTATGTAGACAGATTTTCTCAATTTGACGTTTAAAAAAAAAAATTGGGGGGGGGGGGGGGGGGGGGGGTTGTCTTTCCTTTCTCCACTGTTTTGATATGGATGGGTGGGAGGGGATTCCGGTTTTTGTTTCAATGACCTCAGCAAAAATGTGCCAAAAACACAGCCAGAAATTGTCACACACAGACACAGACACACACACACACACACACACACACACACACACACACACCACACACAAAACAATCTGACGACCGCGGTTCGATTCCTTTTCAAGTGGATATTTTCCCTTGGAGTTAACATCAGTGCCGACTCCACTCTCCCCAAAAGTCCTTCGGATGAGACTATAAACCGAGGCCCCGTGTGCGAACGCACACAGAACATCTTAATAATATAATAATAATAATAATAATAATAATAATAATAATAATGATGATGATGATAATAATAATAATAATAATAATACATGGAATTTATATAGCGATGAATCTTGTAAAAAAACAAAACAAATCGAAGCGCTTGCACTCAATCATTTAATAATAATAATAATAATGTATGGAATTTATATAGCGCTGAATCTTGTAAAGCAACAAATCAAAGCGCTCAGATTTTATTTCATACCACTTTAAGTCACGGCAGATTTCTCTCCGTGAAATTCGGCCTGCTCTCCCCGGGGAGAGCGGGAGAACGCGTCGCCACTTAGCGCTGCGCCACCCTTTCACCCTTTTTTTTTTTTTTTTTTTTTTTTGCTGCAGCTGTATTTGTTTCCCTATCAGAGTGGCTTTTTTCTAAGAATTTTGCCAGGGACAACTCTCTTGTTGCCGTGGGTTTTTTACGTGCGCTAAATAATTAAGTATACACACGGGACCTCGGTTTATCGTCTCATCCGAAAGACTAGCGCCCAGACCACCACTCATGGTCTAATGGATGGGGGAAAATTTCCAGTCCAAACGGGGTACGAACCGCCGCACACTTCAGACCCGGACTTTTCGCTTTCTAGACAGGCGCGTTACCTCTAGACCACCGATCCACATATCAGGCATACAACTCTCCTTAAACATAATGAACAACAGATTCAAAAACCATGCGCGCACACGTAGCACGCATGCACCGCGCACACACGCACCACATACACACACACACACACACACACACACACACACACACACACACACACACAACACACACACACACACAAAACAACACACACTCAGAACAACACTTAGAAGGTGAAAGATGCTGTTGAAAATTAGGACAGATATTTGGGGGGAAAGTCTCAGGTAGGAAATAAGTGTGTTTTGAGGCTGGATTTGAAGGTATCAAGTGAAGGCTTTTGTCGAAGTGAAAGAGGGAGGTCATTCCAGGTAGATGGACCAGAAACAGAGAAGGAAGCGACGGCCAACAGTGGTTTGTTTGAATCTGGGTGTTCGAAGCACAAAGTATCTGCGGCTGAACGAAGGGAACGGATGGAGTGTACAGATGAAGGCAGTTACAGAGATAAGGGGGTGCAGATTTGTGGAGACATTGAAACAGAGTGGTAATTGATTTTATACTCATGTCTTTGTGAGACAGGCAGCCAGTGAAGAGATCGCAGAAGAGGAGTGATGTTGTTCAGATTTTTTCTATCTTAGGACCAGTCGAGCTGCAGAGTTTGTATGCGTTGAAGAGAGTGGATAGATGATGCTGTAGCCAGCCAAAAAGAGAATTACAGTAGTCTAAACGTGAAAGATAAGAGAGGTGACAAGCTTGGAAGTTGCATCAGTGGACAGATACTTGCGAATCGGCTTAGCGCCGTAATTGATAGTAGCAAGACTGGCAGGTCTGGTGATTAATTTTTTCATAGAGTAAGTGTGTTGTCAAGAACTACTCCTAAATGCTTCACAGAGATGGACAAAGAACTGAGGTATTGCGAATTCTATTGAAGTTTTTGCGATAGAGAAAGTTTATGTGGGTCCCTATGAGCATGGCTTCGGTTTTTATCGCATTAAGTTGTACTTGTTCTGAGTCACCAGTTTTTATGTCTTGAGGCAGTAGGACATATTTGTCAGGAGGGAAGGCAAGTTTTCAACAGTATCACTGCATGAAGCTGAGTATCATCGGCATAGAAATGATGATCAATATGGTGGTTGTTTATTATATGTGAGAGTGGAGCAGTGTAGAGAGTAAAGAGAACAGGGCCCAGGACTGATCCCTGCGGGACTCCACATTCCATTTTGACAGGTTTTGATTGAATTTTGTTTACAATAACTTTCTGGAACCTGTCTGTGAGGTATGATGTAAACCAGGTGAGGGCTGTGCCGTTAATACCAAACGTATTTCGGAGCTGAGAAAGAAGAATTGAGTGATCTATGGTATCAAAGGCTGCAGATAAGTCAAGAAGAGTGAGGAGGGAGATTTTTCCTGCATCAGAAGCAAGTAGAGGTGTATCTAAAGTGTGGACTAGGGTGGTTTTGGTGCTGTGGTTGGGGCGATAGGCAGATTGAAAAGTGGGAAGGAGATCATTGGGATGAAGGTGTCTGTTGAGCTGTTTGAGAACGACTTTTTCTAGTACTTTAGAGACAAAGGGTAAGTTTGAGACAGGCCTATAATTCTTCAGAATGTTGGGATCGAGGTCGTGCTTTTTGAGTATAGGTGTGACTATTGCTGTTTTAAGAGCTGATGGGAAATTTCCTGACACAAGAGATGAGTTTACTATTTTAGTGATAATAGGTACAAGTTGTGGAAGGCATTGTGAGAAAACAGGAGCAGGTATGGGATCAAGGTCGCATGATTTTTATAGTCATTTCCTTCAGAATTGTCATGATTTCTTTTTCACTTGTGGGATGGAAGGAAAAGAGAAGAGTGCCAGTGAACTGGGGATCAGGAGGCGCAGGCTGGAATTGAGTCTGATCTAGTCTGGAGCGTATGTTTCGAACTTTGTCTGAAAAGAAGGCAGAAAATATGGATGGAAGTTCAGACAGGCTGTGGGTGTTAGGCAGAGGAGTTGTTTTTGCAGATCCAAGAAGATTTGAGGTGTGGGAAAATACAGATTTTATGGATGTAGCACAGAGAACTTGGGAAGAGTAGTAGTCTGTCTTTGCTGAATGGATTAAGAGTTTGACTTTGTTTAATTGTTTTCGGAAAAGCTGTTTGTTGATTTCGGTTTTGACTTCCGCCACTGCCGTTCTAGTTGCCGGCGTTTGCGCTTCGCTATCAAGATGTCTTGGGTATACCATGGCGCACAGGGTCTGTCAGGGAGGAGATGATCAGTAGGAGGTGCATGCTCATCAAGCAGTTGGCGGAGAATAGTGTTATAGTGATCAGAGAGGTCAGTGTGGTCAGAGGTTTGTGAAAAACGTTCGGAAGCTTGTGAAGAGAAGGTATGAATGTCTAAGGCCTTAAGATTGCGACGAGTAACATATTTCTTCTTCTGACAGGTTTTGTGATGTTAAATGGAAAAGAATGGCGGAATGATCAGAATGCAGTTCGTCGGTGACAGAAACAGATGTGACAAGATTTACAAGAAGCATTAGTAATCAGCCAGTCTAAATATGACCAGATCTGTGCGTTGCTTCGTTTACCAGTTGAGAGAGAGAATGGTTGGACAGAGAAAGAGAAAGACGTTTGACATCTGGAGAAGACTGGTTGTCGAAATGGAAGTTGAAGTCACCAAGAATTATAAGTTTAGTGGGAGAGAGGCTGTAGTGGTCGAGGAGTAACTGGAATTCTTGGTGAAAAGGAGAAGATGTTAGGTTGTTTTTACGGCTGGGAGGTGGACGGTAAAGGCAGCAGATAGTAATGGAGTGGCCAGGTAGGTTGAGTCTGATTTCGCAAACTTCAAAAGATTCATGAGAGAATTGAAGGTTGTGACTGAAAGAAAGAGACGGTTCCAATGTGTCTTTGAGAATGATGGCAATACAACCTCCTCGAGAGAGTCGGGGGAAAGAAATAGTTTTATATCCAGGAGGAGTCAGCTGTTTTATTTTTGGTTCATGGCCATGTGGTTTAAGCCAAGTTTCGGTGAGGAAGGTTAAGTCAATGTTTTTTTCAGAGATGAAATCAGAGATGTAGTCGGCTTTTCCATTTGGACAGACAGACTGCACATTGAACAAACAAACTTGAAGGAGATCTGAAGGAGGTGGAGAGGTTGAAGATGAAAGTAGTGTGTTTGGACAAGCATCAGAGGAAGAGGACGAAGGCGATGGTGGAGATGCGGCTAGCGGAAGAACAGACAAGAGTTTGGATGGTGAATCAGGAGTAGAAGATGGTGAAAGAACTTTGCTAATCGGGGAATTCGGTGTTTGAAACACATCATGATATACATCATCATCATCAGAACAAAAAAACATTATTCGAGTCACAAACAACAGAACAGTGAACAGCACACGTTAGAATCTGTTCCGCTTTTCGTAAGAGTAGGCCATTGTGTGCCGGCGGAAAAGATGACAGAATTTACAAAACTGCATACTGGATGTAAAAAAGCACACAAGTGCTTATTCCATTATCCTCGATATAAAAAATAAATAAATAAACAGACAGACAAAAAAGACAGAGACAGACAGATAGACATTAACAGACAGGCAGAGAGGAGAGACAGAAAAAGAAAAACGAAAAAGAAAATACAGACAGATAAAACAGACATACACACTTACAACAAAAACCCTACATCAACAACAACAACAATGACACCTCCCCTAAGTAACGCCCACAATGAACAAAAAAGACCTCCCACCCTCACCCCCACCCACCACCCACCACCTCCTCCCTCCCCCCTTTCCATACCTCTCCCCCCCCCTCCCCCCCCCCCCCCCCCCAACACACACACACACGTCCCATTCTCCCTGCCTCCTTTAATTAATTAATTAATAAACTGCAGCATCACCCGTCTTTGATCCTCTGTTACTATTCGCACTGTACTGAGGATGTACAGCCCCAAGTTGAAGGGGCTTGTGGTGTGTTTTCCCAGACTGGAGAAGGGAAACAAGGCTACCGCCAGGTGAGAGGTAATCAGACTTGTTCGCGAGGTCCTCTGACCAGACAAGTGTCAAATATGGGATACAGTGGGCGAGGTTTTTTTTTTCCCCTAGAGAGTCAACCCTCCCCTCCCTACTAAACCCCCCCCCCTCCTTTTTTCTACCTCAATTTTGTCTGTTTTAGCTGTTGTCTCTGTCTGTGTGTCTGTTTGTCTGTCTACCTGTCGGTTTCTCTCTGCCTCTCTCTCTCTCTCTCTTCCTAATCAAATTTAAATTTTCATTTTGCTGCTCTAAAAACTGTTGATAATGATTGTTGCGGTTTTGTTTGGGAGGGGGGGGGGGGTTGTGGGCTTTTGTTGTTGTTTTTTTTTGTTTGTTTGTTTGTTTGTTTTTGAGGGGCATTTGGTGTAAAAAAAAAGCCCTGAGCTTATCCCTTTACTTCAATAAAAGTTCGAGTTCGAGTTCGAGTTTCCCCCCCCTCTCTCCTCTTCTCATTCTCTTTTCTCTCTCTCTCTCTCTCTTTCTCTTCTCTCTCTCTCTCTCTCTCTCTCTCTCTCTCTCTCTCCCCTCTCCTCTCCTCTCCCCTTGATATATGTTTTATTATATAATTACTTTTCTTGTTGTTGTTTGCTAGTATTATTTTCATCATCATCATCACCATCATCATCATCATCATCATCATCAAACATATTAGTACGTAGTAGTAGTAGTAGTAGTAGTTTTGTAGTAAATAGTAGTAGTCATTGTTATAATTTTTTTTTACATTATTATTATCATCATTATCATAAATGTCAATAATATCGATCAATACCAACACATTATCATCTATAAAAAAAAACAGAGAAATTCGTGCGGGTTAAAAGCTATACATAACAACAATAAACACACGTCATTCATCACATAAAATGATAACATCGAATTTCAAAAATCAAGGGGAAAAAACCCCGTGCCCATGACAGAATCATTGCCAGAAATCTGTAAGTTGCGGTTGTGCCAAGAGCTGTGAAAGGAGTTACTGGAGATGTCTGAGGAGACTTACCCAGTCACCCTGTCTGGCAGCTCTTCATGCCCTGACTGCAGACTGACGCCATTTTCAGATGTAGGATCTATCTGATCTTATTCTTTTATATCGTGGATAATGGAATAAGCACTTACACGCTTTTTTACATCCAATCCCCGTGTGTACGCGGTTTTGTAAATTGTCATCTGTTCCCGCCGGCACACAATGGCCTGCTCTTACGAAAGCGGAAAGGATTTTTTAAAATTTTTTGCGCAAATGTTTGTGTGCGTTCGCACACG
>CM054134.1:124213680-124216180 GCA_028751875.1 Rapana venosa
TGGATGGGGTGCGTGGTAGTGCTTGGTCTTCTGCTGAGCTTGTGCCTCTGCAGCAGATCTGTTCTCTGACCTTAGCCGGCACTGTCATTCCGACTTTATACCAGTTCATAGGAAAAAACTTTTATAAGTCAGTATGTCAAATGTCAGGAACTATTTGTTAGATTTGCTTGAGAACGGAAAGCAGAAAATAGAGAAAGAGATAGACAGAGACAGAGAGAGAGAGACAGAGAGAGAGATATATATATAAAAACAGAGAGGGAGGGAAGGAAGGAGGGAGGGAGAGAGAGAATTCCAAAAGGTGGGGATGCTATATAATTATGGAAATAGAGAATCTGAACTTGAAATTTCATTGAGAGATTAAAAAATAGAAACAAGAAGAATGATAGCGAAGGGGAAATTTCTAGCACATGATTTTACAAGGTAAGGATGGCATTTATACTGAAAAAGTCCCCAGCATCCCCACGAGGTCAAACAGCAATAAGTACACACTTTGCGAGCTTCAACAGTAATCATCTAAGATTAGAAAAGCATCCTGCTACGACCACGTCTGTATTATGTGACAGCCTTCTATTTCGCAAATATTCCTTTGCAATAATATAAACTGTGTGATCAAATTCTACAAGCATTTCTTAATATTATATTAAAAGATAACGGTAAAGGTGTCCCAAAGCCTATATGGTCCTAGGGGAGCGAGACCTCACTTTAGGGCCAACATATTGAGGGCGGCGACCATCTCCTCTCCCTCGCTGCTTTACCTTCCCTGACCCTAAATAGGCAGGTACCCATTTACAGTTGGGTGAACTGGGGGACTGTACTGAAGCCAAGGCGCACAAACGGTCACACATCCACTTGGTAACCACGCTCGATGCTGCTTAACATTGGCTGGGGGAAAGCGAGTGCTCTGACCACTGAGCTATCCCGTCCCCAATACTTTATGAGAGCAATAAATATTCCAAACTAAACCATCAAACTCTACAAATATGTGTGTTCATATTCTTCCATTAAATAATAATAATAATCAACCCGACAACAACCTAAACATCAACAGCTCTACCATACAGTTAGTTGTCCACTAACAAGTTTTGCCTCCGGGGTCAGAATTGAAGTTCTACAGAGGGAGACACAGCAGTTCCCCCAGAGCAACACCAGGCCGGGTGGCGGGTAGAGTGTGCCCGTTATTGATCAGCACAGGTACCCTCAGGTTTCGGGTGAGAGCTGGATGGAAATGTCAGGACTACAGATGAGATGACGTCAGCCTCTGCTGGCCACGTAACCCCCCGTTAAGTGTGGCTGACGACACGTCTGTAGGAGTTATTCCATCCTGGGCGTTAGGAAACAGAATTGCTTGCCACCAGGTCTTGAATTAGTCTGAGAAGATGACTGTGGCACAAAGCAGTACGGGCTACTTTAGTCCAAGAAAGCGTACAGTTCATGAATGAATAAGTACTCTGAAAACCACATCAAACCTGAACAACAACAACAACAGCAACAGCTGTAGCAGCAACAACAGCAACAACAGTAACCCGACCAACTAACAAATAATTACATAAATAGACTAGGGCAGAATTGCACCACATCCTAAGTGAAATAGGTTTCCAGTTTAATGTTCAATACACACTGGGTGACAGTATTGCCAGCTGTGGTTCGCCACCGACAAAAGAGACCATGGCAATCTCTTCTTCTGCCCAGGTACCTACGCCTACAGGAAGCTGATTACTTGGTGGTTTAAATAGTCTAGAACTTTTGCAGCGTTAATTTTTCTTCAAGAAGTCTTCTTTACTATTCTCTTTTCTAAAGGTTTGTAAAGTGATAGGTTCTTGTTTGAAGTATAAGCTACAACGAGAAACAACAACAGCAACAAAACCGACAAGAACAGCACCAACAATATGCAAACAACCACAATGCAGTAAATGTTAAAAGGTATGTTCGGCTTCCACTTTCATTCCTGTATCAGACTAAAACAAAACAGGTTCAGTTGATGTTGTCAGTATTATCGTTGTTATTGTTTTTGTTGCTGTGATTGTTATTGTTGTGTCCTATATCAACACAATGCCACTTCAGGAAACACATACACACACACCACCACCACCACCTAAAACAACAACAACAAAACAAACCCAACATTACTTCACAAAAATGTTACAAACCACACAACTCATTGCGCAGCTAGAAGAACCCTTAGGTGCATGTTAGGTAGTTTCGTGTTTGCGTCACTCACACCATCGTAGGGTCTCTCTCTATCCCTAGGATACCCTGTCGTATGACAGTCATCTTTTTTTCATTTCCTCACCTGCCACCCCGTCAGCTTTGAAGTAGTCTACCTACAGAGGAACGGGGATCGATCTCTGTGGTTGAAGCGGCAGTGAGTCTGAAATACTGTCTTCACGGCCAACGCTGACTAATACATCAGCGGCACCACACACAACACCAGATTAAGTCTCACAAGCCACGCACAGGAAATTGGTAGCAGGAGTTGGTAGGGAGGGGTGAGGAGAGAGAG
>CM054134.1:124221180-124228680 GCA_028751875.1 Rapana venosa
CCTAATTCCTTCAATACACCCAAACACAGCCGCCAAAACACACCACTGTCCTCCAGTGTTCATAGCATAGGAGCTTCTCTAATGTGTGTGTGTGTGTGTGTGTGTGTGTGTGTGTGTGTGTGTGTGTGTGTGTGTGTGTGTGTGTGTGTGTGTGTGTGTGTGTGTGTGTGTTCATCAAATCATATCGATTCCTAGCACTGAATTTCGCTTTCAGCCTATTTTGTTTCGAGTAGACAATGGACTCCCCCATTTTACGATGTGTCAGTGCCGGCTTTAGTTCTCATCGGTCCATAAAAGCAGACGGACACAGTCGTACGTCGGACAGAAGTTATCGTTCTGGAAGAAACCGGATCTGTGGTCAATTCTTAATTTCCCTGGAGTGACATTCATCTCACCATGTGGACGTGTCGGTGGTTTGCTGTTCTGGCATCAAGACTATCAGTGACAAGAGTCCCGATATTTGTTCTGGAATGGAAATGGGCGTTTATCATTTACAGTCCTGTTAGCTGTTCCTCTTGGTGCTCTGGGGTATGTTTTGAAAAGAGGGTTGATGTGTAATTTATGTAGTGTTTGTGTCCGAGTGAATACGTACATGTATACACACGCGTGTGTGGGTGCGAGCACATTCACACACATACTCAGAGTCACAGATGCAGAGACACACACAGACACACACACAGACACAGACACACTCAGACACACTCACAGACACATACACACAGACACAGAGAGAGAGAGACACACACACACATAGACACAGACACACTGGTCTAATTCAATGATAAAGGATGCAATAATGTAGTATTTCAGTATAATCAATAAGAAATTTGTTCTTAGATAGATGGCTTGATGAAAAAAAGCAAATGCATTGCTTATTCAATGTACCATCTGGAAATAAAATTCTGACTTGACTTGACTTGACACACACACACATACACACTCACAGACACACACACACACACACACACACACACCACACACACACACACTGTTTCTACCATCCACACATGCACCAAATCTCAGCTACTTTCACTAGTTTCAGGCATGGACACACAGCTACACCTTCACTACCCACACACCACAACACCATGACCATCAGACTGATTCAATGACATACCACACCATGCGAACAACCAACACTCGCCAACGCAGTATAGACTACGAAGACAATAAACACTATGGACACAATAAGAACGATAAAAACAATAAACAATATGGACACAATAAGAACGATAAACACCATAAACACAATGGATACAATAAACACAATGAATACTATGGATGCCATAAGAACAATATACACAATAAACACTATGGACACAGAAAGAACGATAAACACCATAAACACTATGGACACAATAAGAACGATAAACGCCATAAACACTATGGACACAATAAGAAGATAAACACCATAAACACTATGGACACAATAAGAACGATAAACGCCATAAACACTATGGACACAATAAGAAGATAAACACCATAAACACTATGGACACAATAAGAACGATAAACACCATAAACACTATGGACACAATAAGAACGATAAAGACCATAAACACTATGGACATAATAAGAACGATAAAGATCATAAACACTATGGACACAATAAGAAGATAAACACCATAAACACTATGGGCACAATAAGAACGATAAACACCATAAACACTATGGACACAATAAGAACGATAAAGACCATAAACACTATGGACATAATAAGAACGATAAAGACCATAAACACTATGGACACAATAAGAACGATAAACACCATAAACACTATGGACACAATAAGAACAATAAACACAATAAACACTATGGATACAATCAATACAATAAACACAATATGGATGCCATAAGAACAATAAACACGATAAACACTATGGGCACAGTAAGAACAATAAACACAACAAACACAACGAACACTATAAACACTATCAACAGAGCACTTGTATCACAGCTGAACCAGAGTCCAGGTTTACTCACTAGCCTGTGACCCCTCCCTGTTGGGGCCTGGGGGGTTCCAGAAATAAAAGTAACTGTAACGTTTAGCAACTGTATCAACAAACACAATTCTGCATTTGTCAGAAATATAAATGCTGTCAACCCTTTTTAACAACACAGCACAGCACCACATAGGACACAATACAACGCAACCTAACTCAACACAACATAATACAACACAACGCAGCACAATGCAACACACCCCGACATAACAAAACACAAAAAGACAAGCATCACAAAAAATCCAAAGTTGTATTCTATTTTTTATTCATCTGAACTCAACTCTTCAGTCGTTGTGCTTCTAAAAATAACCCAAACAAAAAAAAATCCCCCCCCCTTAAAAAATCTAATCAAAACAAAACAAGACAAAAACAAACAATCAAACAAACAACAACAAAACTTCTACAACGTTGCATACTACATGTACTTTTACATTTCACTATACTTCAAACACCCTTTTTTTAAAATGTTTCCTTTCAATAAGGTTCTTAGTTACCTAATCCCACTTTCAGCAAAATTTCATTTCAAGTACCAGAAAATGGACTCCCACGTTTTACGAGGAGTTGATAATATCAGTTCTGGTTTCTCAGTAGTCCATTAATTCAGACTTACACAGTCGTACATTGGACAGAAACAGACATTCTGTGGGGAAATTCCATCTGTAGGCTGATTCCAGATTTCCCTGGAGTGGTATAGATCTTCCCGATTCAGGATGTATCCGTGCTTTGCTGTTCTGGTATCAAGGCCATCCATGACAATACTGGCCAGCATTTTGCGGACAGAGGAGGGATTTGTATAGTTTATGTATGAACCAATCTCCCTGCGCTGATGGTGGTGGTAAGTAGGTTTCTAAGAGACAGTGTCGGTAGAATTCCATTAATACTGGCGTCCCTACACCCCCGCATATGAATGTATACATGAGTATTTCTTCTTCTCATTGGTTTAATGTCTATTCACTACAAGGAGATTAAGACAATAGTCCATTCACGTTAGAAATGTAAAGAAGGGAATCCATACATACATACATACATACATGCATACACATATATATATATATATATATATATATATATATATATATATATATATATATATTAAATACACACACGTATGCACGCACATGCACACACATTCATTGGCCCAATGCCACAGACAGAGAGAGAGAAGAGAGAGAGAGAGAGAGAGAGAGAGAGAGAGAGAGAGAGAGAGAGAGAGAGAGAGAGAGAGAGAGAGAGAAGAACAGAGACAATCAGAGAACCACAGTCTGATTAATTAATTAGTTAATTAATCAATTAATTATTGTATCCATTCATGCATCGTTGTCATGCCTCACGGAAAGGCCAACAATCTCCCCTCTCTCTCTCTCTCTCTCTCTCTCTCTCTCTCTCTCTCTCTCTCTCTCTCTCTCTCTCTCTCTCTCTCTCTCTCTCGTGGCCAGTGCTACGCCCAAAGCACAGGAATGTAACGCAGGTTATCGACGGTGCCGTTCCCTTCTGCACGACAACTGCCTTCTTCCTTCCTCATTGTTTCAGCACCACACACACATCAGCAGCCTTCCCCTCATCCCCATGACGAGAGAGAGAGAGGGAGAGGGATGGGGGGAAGGGAAGAGAGAGAGAGAGAGAGAGAGAGAGAGAGAGATTCGTGCAATATTCTGTACAAAGTAAGCCACTCTCACTAGGAAATAAACACTTCCAAAGAGAGGAGAAAACTAACCAACCAGCCAATCAACCAGCCAGCCAGTCAATCAAACAAACAACCACCCAACCAACCAACCAATGAACCAAACAATCAAATAATCAACCAACCAACCAAACAACCAGCCATCCAAGCAACCAACCAGCCAACCAAGCAGCCAAGCAACCAACCAACCAATTAACCAACCAATCAAATAGCCATCCAACCAACCAACCAAACAAACAAACAAGCTTAAAGTGTTACACAAAACAAATGCAAAAAGCAAACACACAAACATGGGTTGCGCTGTACTAATGGCATTACTGAATTCAGTCATGGAATTAAGGTCAGTTCTGACTCCACTCCCTCCAAAGTCTTTCGGATAAATCTACAAAACCGAATCCCGTCTGCGAACGCACGCAGAGCATCTTCCCACACGTTAAAACCCGTTCTGTCTTTTGGGAGAGTAGGCCATTCGTGCCGGTAAGAATGGATGATGAAAAATGTACCTTAAAAGATACGCACGCTGGTGCAGTGTTTAGACATCTTCCCCGAAGTCGGAATGCGGCTACCTTAATCTTTCTTTCTTTCTTTCATCTGCCGCTGGTGCCCTTCGGCGTCGCGGGGAGACACAGACGTCTGTCTGCAGCAAGGCGGGAGGCTTGATGTAGTGACAGGTCATGGGCTCGCAGGGTGTCAGCCACAGAGTCGCTCCATCGTCTCCTTGGTCTACCTCTGGCTTTCCAGCCATTGTATTTGGTGGTGTATGCCCGTAGGGCTGGTTGGTTGGGCGGCATTCTAGTGAGGTGACCAAACCACCTGATCCTTTGTTGTTCCATATGGTGGAGAATTGGTGTTAGTCCGACCATGTCTCTGATCACCTCATTCTTGATCTTGTCGCGTCTGGTCTTGTTGACAGCTTTTCTCAGGCAGCGCATTTCACATGTGACCAGTTTTCTCTCTAAGGCTTTTGTTAGGGCCCATGTCTGACACTGGTATGTGAGTGTTGGAACGAAGATGGCGTTGATGAGTTTTGCCTTGGTGCTCATTGGGATGCTGGGATGTTTTAGAAGGGGGGCGAGTTGGTAACTGACTGCGTTCGCTTTCTGGCATCTTGTTTCTATCTCTCTGTCTACCTTAATGATAGGCAAAAACACGTGGCATACGCAGAAATCTCATCATTGATGAGCCTCTGAGCGGTAGCTAATGAACCACAACAACAAAAATGAACACAAGCGTAGAAAGAAGTTGAGCGTAACCTAGACATAAGCAAAGCTGGCATGGCATATGTCATATCATCACGGTACATCAAGTAACGACACAAACAGAAGGTATAGCAGAGCAAGATTCTTCTTCGATGTCGTCGTCGTCAAACGCTCAGACAGCAACTATTGTTGTCTGTCATATGAGCGAAAATGCTTCGCGCTGCCGTTAAGCGCCTGACAAGTCAGGCCCAGCGCGTCCGACTTCGGCGCAGAAGAGAATTGTTATCTGCTAAGTCTTTCTGGGAAAAAATGCAGAAGAATGGACCAAGAAGGTAGAAAATAGGTGAGAAGGAGGTGACATGAAGAAGAGGAATAAGACAGAAACAAAGAGACGGATAGAAAATACAGAATTCGTCACACAGAATTTCCAGAAGGTGGGGATGCTACTTATACTGACAGGACCTCAGCATCCCCACGGGGGAGCAGAACAAGAGAACATGCTGGAAACAGCATCGTATCACTCGTATCTAGTCTGTCAGTACCCAGCTGTTTGCACCTTTCCGCGCCAACGGCATAAAAAATAAAATAAAACCCCAACAAAATCTGTCTGGAGTGATAAGATGGATGCCAAAAGAGAGCTGCTTGTCACTCTTCACCTGACAAGTGAAGGGAGTGAGGGAAGAGTGTGGCTGTTAAATCAGCCTTCTCTTTCTGTTTATCACTCACGCCAGGAGCTGACAATGATGCAACTGACAGCTGCAATAACAAGAGAAATGGCAGGTAGGATTAGATCCTGCAGCGTTCTGTTTAGTATATCCTATAGATATATCTATAGACTGAGTGGTTTGAGGAAAGCCATAATCTGACTTTTCACCAAAACATGAGGGCTGAGGTAGTGGAAGTACAAATGACTACCCTGATCTTCAAAACCCGTGGGTAAAGGAAAGATGATTCTATGAATAGGCACGACATCGTCTGACAGATGTGGTTTTTAAACTGCACGTTTAAAACGAAGCTGAGCATCAATTTACATTACAACACGTTAAATGTGGATCGAAACTGAATGTCTGAGAGGGGAAACGACAACAAAATGACACCAACACAGATAATTATATTCAAATATAATAAATACAATGGAGTGTCTTTTTGATAATGTTAAATGCTACTTGACATATTGTGTTTAACCTAAAAGAAAATTCATAGAAACATATGACTTGAGAATAAGTCCTACAAGTTCATTTCATTTTCAGCATAACCTGTTTATCCTCAATTTCAAAAAAGTTCGTGGAGTTTAAAGCAGAAACTACCCAAAGATTAAAGAATGAAAACAAATCAAAACAAACAGTACGATGCGACAGTGAAAGCTGTTTCTTCCAAGATCCCGCCAATCTACTGGCTAAATCGTTCCCGCTGATGCTGATTGAATTATAAAGAGATAAGTATATCATAGGTCAACACCTGAGCATATCCTCAGGAAAACCTTTCCCTCAAACATTGTCAATGTCATACAGCTATAGTTGTCCATTCCACAGACTGTGTCAATCTTTAAATTAAAAAGAGATTGATGTGAAAATTGAAGAAACGCTTCGAATACAGCTGACATTTAAAAAACAACAACCAATCAGCATGACTCGGTGTTACGAATTGGCACAACAACACGTCTCACCATACGCTTCACTGTTTTTTGTCAATGTATCATGAGTATGTTCATTACGATAATCATTATAGCATTACAAGCTCCAAACTAGGCTTTAAAGATCCCAAGGTTGAACCATTCTACAGAAAACAAGAATAAAGAAAAAGTGAAGTTGCGCAACGCTGACGGTAAAAGGTAGATGCACAGACAACTGAGAGAGAGAGAGAGAGAGAGAGAGAGAGAGAGAGAGAGAGACAGAGACAGAGACAGAGACAGAGACAGAAATACAGACAGAGATAGAGCCATACAGACAGATCACAGACAAACAAACAGATAAATAAACCACACAGAAACCCAGACAGTCATTCCATGCCACAAAGGCCGGACTTTCAAGTCTAACATCGCTCATCTCACCACACCTACAAACCATACATGTATACACAGACAGACTCAGGGAACCTACCTCAACACCTATCCACCCCCACCCAGCCTTGAGAAATACCCGCCATGTAATGTCCAACCTACCATTACCTTGTACACCTGCTGTTTACCTAGCCACGAGCCCTGTGCTCTGTTGATGATGATGATGATGATGATGATGGTGATGACAGACAGACAGACAGACAGGCAGGGAGGGAGGGAGGGAGGGAGGGAGGGCAGGGCCAATAATAACTAGCTGGACAGACGGTTTACACTTTCCAGGCATCACGATGATGTCCACAAGGCTGCCTATCCCTCCTACACTCCGTCTCCAGCAGCTGACCTGGCCTTTCCTTGTCCAGCAAGGAGTGCACTGGTCAGTCTGTTTATTGTTTCCTCTGGTATGGCCAGGCTTGGTCAGTCCTTACAGATTGCTTGTTTTGTTTGTTTGTTTCGTTTTGTTGTTGTTGGTTTCATTGGTGGTTTATTTTTACATGAAGTCGAGAACTGGATCGATTTTGTCAAGAAAAACTATTGCAGCCGTTTGGAAAGATGTTTCGT
>CM054134.1:124233680-124253680 GCA_028751875.1 Rapana venosa
AGGACTAGGGAGGGAGGGAGAGGGAGGGAGAGAGAGAGGGAGAGGGAAAGAGATGGAGAGAGAGACAGAGAGAGAGAACAGACACACACAGACACACTGACAGACAGACAAGAAACACACACATAGAGAGAGAAGGGGGGGGTGGACAGAGACAGACGGACAGAGACAGAGAGAGACCGGCAGATAAAGAGACAAGGAAAGACCGAGTCAAAGAAACAGCGACAACAGAAGACAGAGAGAAACAGAGAGAAAAGTAGACAGAGAGACAGCGACAACAGAAGACAGAGAGACAGCGACAACAGAAGACAGAGAGAGACAGAGACAAGACAGACAGCAACAATAGGACAGAGAGACAGCGACAACGGAAGACAGAGAGACAGCGACAACAGAAGACAGAAAAACAGCGACAATAGAAGACAGAAAGACAGCGACAATACAGAAAGACAGCGACAATACAGAAAGACAGCGACAATAGAAGACAGAAAGACAGCGACAATAGAAGACAGAAAGACAGCGACAATAAATGACAGAAAGACAGCGACAATAAATGACAGAAAGACAGCGACAATAAATGACAGAAAGACAGCGACAATAGAAGACAGAAAGACAGCGACAATACAGAAAGACAGCGACAATAGATGACAGAAAGACAGCGACAATAGAAGACAGAAAGACAGCGACAATACAGAAAGACAGCGACAATAAATGACAGAAAGACAGCGACAATAAATGACAGAAAGACAGCGACAATAGAAGACAGAAAGACAGCGACAATACAGAAAGACAGCGACATAGATGACAGAAAGACAGCGACAACGGAAGACAGAGACAGCGACAACAGAAGACAGAGAGACAGCGACAGAAGACAAGAGAGACAGCGACAACGGAAGACAGAGAGACAGCGACAACAGAAGACAGAGAGAGACAGAGACAAGACAGACAGCAACAATAGAAGACAGAGAGACAGCGACACGGAAGACAGAGAGACAGCGACATAGAAGACAGAGAGACAGCGACAACGGAAGACAGAGAGACAGAGACAACAGAAGAGAGAGAGATAGAGACAACAGAAGTAGGAGAGACAGAGACAACAGAAGACAGAGAGACAGCGACAACAGAAGACAGAAACAAAAACAGAAACAGTCCTCTACAACCTCACTTCCATAATTATTATTCTATGACTCACATACACTTCCACTGTACTCCCCCCCCCCCCCCCCCCCCAAACCCACCCACCCATCTACCCCATATTCCACCTACACCCAAGAAAAAAAAAGCACTTCATGACGTAATTAAGCCCGCATACATCAGCAGCACTATACACTGCTGACAGCAGCCATTGTGTGTTTGAGTCATGGGGATTACACTAAATTATAACCCCCAAAAAAGAGAAAAAAAAGGATAATGCGTAACCTCTGATTTGGCGCGCCGTGGTTACTGCATTTAGATTTTTGGCTATAACGTCTCAAGTTCGAATCCCACAAGAGTTGTAGTATTATTTTTCAGACTCCGGCCGGTTCGGTCCCAGATTGAGATTGCTGCAGGATCATTAGGGGTCGGGATGGCTCAGTGGTCAGAGCACTCGCTTTCCCCCAGCTAAGATCAAGCAGCATTGAGCGTGGTTACCACTTGGTTGGGTGACCGTTTGCTTGCGCGCTTTGGCTCCAATATAATCCCCCAGGTCACCCAGCTGTAAAGAGGTACCTGCCTCTTTAGGCTCAGGGAAGGTAAAGCAGCGAGAGAGAGGAGATGGGCGCCGCCCTCAATATGCTGGCCCCTCGAGAAGTTGAGGTCTCTGATGCCTCACTCCCCTACAACCAAATACTTTATGGGACATCTTTACTTTACCTTTACAAGATTATTTGGGAGGACTGGAGTGACACAGACGTGTATCATCCACTTTAGGGATGCGATTTTTGAGAGTGTGGCTCAAACTGTTGACCATCACTACAGGTGTCTGCGTCTCTCGGACTCGGTTGATGCCGGGATACATTAAAGCATACAATCATTATCATTATCAATAGTAGACAATACATCTTGATAGGAAGCGACGGCCATAGGCATGTCAAGTAGCCTCAAAGCTGAGCAACGTCCCCTTCATAGCATCACCATTATATCAGCCTCATTGGAAGTGAGAGGCATACCACAAAGAACATGGTCTTCCAGTCGGTGCCCCACGGTAGGGACTTCATGGCGAAGCGTTTGATGTTCAGGTCTTTACATTTATTTATTTATTTATCTATGTACGCATGTATGTATGCATGTATTTATTTATTTATTTGTCTATTCATTCTTTTATTTCAAGGATAATGGAATAAGCACTCATGTACCTTTTTTTTTTAAACGTCCAATCACAGTTTTCACGAAGTTTTCTAAATTTTGTCATCCGCTCCCTTCGGCACTCAATAGCCTACTCTGATCTTCCGAAAATGCGGAACAGGTTTTAACGTTCACAGCAGTAGGTCGTTGGAGGGGCGTCGCTGTGGTGGTTTCCACCCGAAGTGGGTGTCTCACTCAGTCTGGCCCCGCGGCTAAGCTATTACTGCCGTCAGGGTGAGGGTCAGTGGGTGGTACCCAGGGTATAAGGTCAGTGGGTGGTACCCAGGGTATAAGGTTAGTGGGTGGTACCCAGCGTATAAGGTCAGTGGGTGGTACTCAGCGTATAAGGTTAGTGGATGGTACTCAGCGTATAAGGTTAGCGGGTGATACTCAGCGTATAAGGTTCGTGGGTGATACTCAGCGTATAAGGTTAGTGGGTGATACTCAGCGTATAAGGTTAGTGGGTGATACTCAGCGTATAAGGTTAGTGGGTGGTACCCAGCGTATAAGGTTAGTGGGTGGTACCCAGCGTATAAGGTTAGTGGGTGATACTCAGCGTATAAGGTTAGCGGGTGGTACTGTGGTACTCAGCATGTAAGGTTAGCGGGTGATACTCAGCGTATAAGGTTAGTGGGTGATACTCAGCGTGTAAGGTTAGCGGGTGATACTCAGTGTATAAGGTTAGTGGGTGATACCCAGCGTATAAGGTTAGCGGGTGATACTCAGCGTGTAATTACTGGTTAGAACCAGGCACCACTCACCATCATCAATGAAACGCAAAAGCAGTGCAGGGTCTTTTCTGGTAGGTGGCTCTATGGCGGCTCAACACTGATATATATAATCTCTAAGCAATTGTGGCTCAAGAAAGACACGACATGACCAGTCGGAGCATGGATGGGGTGGTGAGATAGGGATGAGCGGTGTGGATAAAGCCGCAGCTTACGCAATGGAAAAGAAAATAGGATAAAGCATGTGTGTGCGTAAACACACGTACACCACAGGCACACACACAGACACACACACAGACACACACACACACAGACACACACACAGCACAACACACGACAGCACAACACAAAACAACAAAACAGCACAACACAACACACCCCAACATACACCACACACACAATCACCCCCCGCCCCTCCCCCCCCCCAAACACACAGACACACTCAAACACACTACACACCCCCCCCCCCTCCCCCACCACCCCCCCCCCACCCCCCCCCCACCACCCCCCCCCCCCCCCACCACACACACCACACACTCGTTAAAATACTTTACGTGCTGTGTTGCGATCCTTGCTGTTGCTTTTTCTTTTTCTTTCGTTTTCTATGTACGATTCATTTTTTTCTCTCTCTTTCTCTCTTTATTTGTTCCCTGCCTTGTTGGAACGCTTCCTTCCTCTTCCTCCTGACATTTCTGGAATATTCTAGGCCACTACACTGGGTTACAGTGTCAATAGTTTGCTATCGACTGCGTCAGCAAGTTCTTGGCCTTTTTTCACTTCATTAGCATCTTTCTTTCTCGGTATTTGCGTCTGTCACGTTCTCTCTGTCTCTCTCTGTCTCTCTCTGCCTCTCTGTCTGTCTGTCTGTCTCTCTTTCTGTCTGTTTCTCCCTCCCTCTCTCTGTCTGTCTGTCTTTGTCTGTCTGTCTGTGTCTGTCTGTCTGTCTGTCTGTCTGTCTGTCTTTCTGTCTGTCTGTCTGTCTGTCTGTCTGTCTGTCTGTCTCTCCTCTCTCTCTCTCTCTCTCTCTCTCTCTCTCTCTCTCTCTCTCTCTTCTGATAATATATGTGCGTGTGAGTGTGTGTTTGTGTGAGTGTGTGTGTGTGTGAGTGTGTGTGTGTGTGTGTGTGTGTGTGTGTGTGTGTGGTTATTTAACATATTTGCATATCATTTTTGCAATAATTATGGAGTTGTTAAGGGTTACCAACACTTAACTACACTTGTTTTCGGAATTCCACCACTACTTTCAGTGAATCACACACACATGCGCGCGCTTACAACATGTACGCACGCATGCACACACACATGCAAGCACACAACACGAACGCACACGCACGCGCGCACAAGCGCACACGCACACACTCACACCATCACCACCACTGAAGCACAACCACATTACACCAAACCACACCACATCGCATCACGCCACACACCCCGCCACCACACGAAAACACTACCCACAACACCCCACTCCGCCCCACCACCACCACACCACACCCCACCACACATTATGTCAGCAGCAAAGTAATATCTCCAATTAAACAATCTGAACAGGAAAACATATCTCCCCCCCCCCCCCCCCCCCCCCCCCCCCAGTATATTCCAGTTTCCAGCACAGCTGAGGCTGACAGAGTAATATTAATGGACAGGCTGGAAAATCAGCATCTGCTGCCAAAAACAACTTTTCTGTATGAGTCACAGACCCTTCAGAAGGTAGGTATATTAACCTTTTTTATTCAAATAAATTATTATTTTACATCGAGGATAATGGCATCAGCACTTATGCAAGTTTGTTTTCTGATTTTTTATTTCCAGTCTCTGTGTGTAAGTACTTTTGTAATTTTTGTCATCAAGTTTTGTCTGCACGCACGCACGCACGCACGCGCGCGCGCACGCACGCGCACACACACACAAACACACTTATTCACTCACTCACACAGACACGCATTCCACAAATCAATATTAAAATACAAAGAAAACATCACACAAATCAAACATCAACAACAACACTACCAGTCAGCCGCAAAGGCATAATCAAAACTCCGATTAAAAGAAAACAAAAAAAGAAAGTAAAGAACACAATATGAAGAACATGGGTGAAAATCGGCTGCTGAATTGTCTTTTATTTTCAGAACATTATTCTGAATCGAACGACATGGCAAGCTGCTACGGTCTTAAGCAATGCCTTCAATTACCGTAGAAATATTTCTGTCTGAGACGTTGCTGTCTTCAAACAAGCTTTTTATCCTACGAGTCAGCCAACAGATCAACGGTTCAATTTGCTCCAGTTTTTAGGAGGAAGACATTCAACATATGTGATGTATTTCAAGCGGAAGGAAGTTGTCATTAATTATTCACATTGAAATGATAAATTGGAATCTCTTGTGTGAGTGTGTGTGTGTGTATGCGCGCGCGCGCGCGCGTGTGTGTGTGTGTGTGTGTGTGTGTGTGTGTGTTTTCAGTATAACACTGATTGCACGGACATAAAACACCCTTTTTGTCAAAAAAGAGAGTTCCATTCGTTATTTACCAAAGTTTCGAGTGTCTGAAGCAATTCCTGCAGCAAACTGATTGTGGTGTTTTATGATAACGTATTGAATTTCATTGTGCAATAAAGTGTCATCAGCTTTGAGCTTTGCTAAAATAGCTAGGCAAATATACCCACGCATTATGATTATCATTAAACACATCAAAAACCAAATGAAAGTTATGATTAAACCAATATAATAATAATAATAATAATAATAATAATAATAATAATAATAATGTATGGAATTTATATAGCGCTGAATCTTGTAAAGCAACAAATCAAAGCGCTCAAAGCAATATGCTATTACCACAAGCGTACACAATCAATGAGAAGGCTTGAGAAGTAAATAATTTTTTTTTTAAAGCTGTAGAATTGTATACTGAAATCAATGGTAGGCCATCGTAGGGCCACAAGCCAGAATGGCCCTGCACTGTTCGGGACATCAGAGTCGGCACAGATATGCACTCCAAGGATAAAGTCTCCTCCACAACAATTACAAGGACTCGAACATGATCACAAGATTGAGACTTACTACACCGCATAACCACTACGCCAATAATTATGTTTTCTACTACAGTGGCTGTAAGTGATCACAGACAACGAGGAAGGAAGGAGGGAGGGAGGGGGAGCATTGTGGACAGAGAGAGGCCAGGAAAGAGGATTAGCAGGAGGCCATTTCTGGGATCTGCGCTGCTATCGCGGCAATCATCTCTGGCCACTGTCCCGTAAGCGCATAACTGGGATATGGGAGAGAGGATTAGAGGTTGTTGAGAAATGACTGATGACTTGTTTACGTGGGAAGGGCTATGGGAAGGGATTGGTAATGATACCAGCGATTTGATGCTATGTATTGAATAGTTATTGTGTCCTTTGATCTTTTCTGTCCGCCTGTCTGTCTGTCTGTATGTCTGTTTATGTATGTATGTATGTATGTATGTATGTATGTATGTATGTATGTATGTATGTATGTATGTATGTATGTATGTACGTACGTATGGATGGAAGGACGGATGGATGGATGGATGGATGGATGGATGGATGGATGGATGGATGGATGTGTGGATGTATGAATGTATGATTTGTCTTTCTCATCAAAAGGACAGAGAGAGCGAGAGAAAGAAAGAAAGAAAGAAAGAGAGAGAAGAGAGAGAGAGAGAGAGAGAGAGAGAGAGAGAGAGAGAGAGAGAGAGAGAAAGAGAGAGAGAGACAGACAGACAGAGAAGAAGAACAAGAAGAACAACAACAACATTAACATAAACAAGAATTTGAACAAGAACAGCAGCAACTCGAACATAACAACAACAACAACAACAAGTAGAACAAGACCATTACCACCACCACCACCTCCAACAACAACAACAACAACTACAACAACTCCCACCCCTCTCCCCCATCAAGCACACATACAAACGCACATTCAAAACTACAACCATTCAAAAAATCATTCTCTGTAAAAACTGCAGAGCCAGCAGCTGATGTTTTGCCTTAGCTATCTATGGAGGCTAGCGTAGCAAGGCTGATGACTCCCTTCCCTTCTCTTCCTCTCCTCTCTTCCTCTCTGTGCCATGTCACTCATTCTCTTTAAAAAACAAAAAATCTTTTCCCTACAGGCAACCCGCAATGGGGACGGGATAGCTCAGTGGTTAGAGCACTCGCTTTCCCCCAGCCAAGGTTAAGCAGCGTCGAGCGTGGTTACCACTTGGATGGGTGACCGTTTGCGCGCATTGGCTTCACTACAGTTCCCCAGTTCACCCAGCTGTCAATGGGTACCTGCCCTCTTTAGGGTCAGGGAGGGTAAAGCAGCGAGAGAGAGGAGATGGGAGCCTCCCTCACTATGCTGGCCCCTAGAGAAGTGAGGTCTCTGACGCCTCGCTCCCCTACGACCTTATAGGTTATGGGACACCATTACCCTTTTTGATATTTAACCTGCTATATATAGGATAACCAAACATCTTGACTACTAACCCTTCCCTCCGTATCACCCACTACTGGGTTACAGAAGCAAGCATATATATCGCACCGTGCACGTGTACTGGGAAAGAGGGGTTCTCTCCCTTAAGGTAGGGATAGTGATAAAATGTATTACTTAAAAAACGGCAGCGACAGGCAGCTGTTTGCTATTTTATTTTATTTACTTCTTTTATTTCGAGGATAATGGAATAAGCACTCATATGTTTTTTTACATCCAGTCCCCGCGTGTGTGCAGTTTTGTCAATTTGGTCAACCGTTCCCACCGGCACACAATGGCCTACTCTTCCGAAAAGCGGAACGGGTTTTAACGAGTGCGCAAGATGTTCTGCGCGCGTTCGCACACGGGGACCCTCGGTTTATAGTCTCATCCGAAGGACTATGTAGGACAGCTCTAGTAGTAAGGCTGACTCCTGTCCTCTCTCCTCTCTGTGTCAGGTTACTCACTCCACTTTCGCGTCAGGGTCACAGGAGCAGCACAGGAGAGCAGAGGAGTCAAGTAGCATGCTCACGTGCCTGCTGCTGCTGCTGCTGCTGCTGCTGCTGCTGCATCATTGATTGCCCTCAAGGTAAACTGCTCCTGTCACCGCAGGATCGAAGGCTGCCAGATGTCAGATGGAATTCAGCCTTCACTGGAGGGGGGAGGCTGCACGCTAACTTCTGCCTGTCTCCTTCCTTCTAGTTTCGCTTTTTGTTTCGTTGTTTGTTTGGTTGTTTGGTGGTGGTGGTGGTGGTGGTGGTGGTGGTGGTGGTGGTGTGTGTGTGAGTGTGTGGGAGGGGGGGGGGTAGAGGTAGTAGTTGGGGGGTGTGGGGTGGGGTTTTGGGGTGGTGGTGGTGATTGTAGTGGTGGTGGTGGTGGTTCTTTGTTTCTTTTCTTTCTTACTTTCGTGTGTCTTTTCCCCCTTTTTTCCCTTCTTTCTTTCTTTTTTTTCTTTCATTCATTCATTCTTTCTTTCTTTCTTCTTGTTCATGCTATCATTGCCCTTCTTTTTCAGTTTGTTTGTGTGTGCGTGTTTGTGTGTGAGTTTGTGTGTGCATGTGTGTGTTTGTATCTATGCGTGCGTGAGAGCGTGCGCGCGCGGCTGTGTGTGTGTGTGTGTGTTTGTTTGTGTGTATGTATGTATGTGTTTGTGGGTGAATGTCTGTGTGTCTGTGTATGTGTGTTTGTTCATCTATCTGTGTCTTTCTAAACAATATCAGTGCGTTATTTTTCATCATCATTCTCGGTTTAGAATCTATATCTCCTTTAATCTTTCGTAAAGTGACCAATATACCACTTTAGTAATAAAAACCCACCAACACACAGAATCATCTGCCGAACTTCTCCAGAAAATAACCTTCTACTTCTTGTCAGTGGCACTAACCTTCAGGAAAACGGCATCGGCTCAGAAAGAATGCTGCTGTAAGCTGTGGTACCTTGTTTCCCAGTCAAAGACTTACCCAACAAAGCAGCTGTACACGGAACTAGTGTGTTAGCCACCTAACTTAACTCAGACAAGAACGAGAAAATGAAACTATTTACTGTCATGGTGTGGTCCAATCGTAAATAAAGAAAATGACTGGCGACATTTGTCGAAGTGTGTGTGTGTACACATGTGTGAACGCACACACGCACACGTGTGTAGATGGTGTGTGCGTGTCCATGTGGGTGCGTGTAATCAATTTCACGTCCGTTTACATTACGTGATATTACACAAGGCTAGAAAAAAATAACATACGGGTGTTGGATTTAAAGAGAGATAAAAGTCGAATGCGTGTGCAATTAAATTCTGGATTAGAACAATGTGAACAACATAATGCAAAACCAAACAAGTAAAAAACAAACTGATTATAATTATTTGTATTTCATTTACCTATTCTTCCCATGACCGATTCTCAATCAGTCATTCGTTGATTGATTGATTGATTCATTCATTGATTGATTCATTCATTCTTTCACTCACTGACGCACTAACGTATTCATTCATTCATTCATTCACTCGTTCGTTCGTTCGTTCATTCGTTCATTTCATCCATTCATTCATTTATTCACTCTATAATTCATTTTGTGTGTGGTTTCTTTGCTGTTCCATTCATTTTTCGTGAATACATTATTCTTGCATGAATGAACCCTCCTTTATTCAGCTCTTTATTTTTCCGCTTTACATTTTTCTTTCTTTTTCCTTTTCCCTTGTTAAAGCAATCACTCTTTCCGCGGTGGCTTTCTCTCTTTGTCTTTCCTTTTTTCTCTCGCTCATTTCCTTTGTCATTTATTTCATTATCTTTCTCCGCTTGTTCTCTGCATCATTCACACAATCATTTCTTCCGTTATTAATCAGTGTTAGAAAGAGCTAGCTAGCTCACACTCTCTCTCTCTCTTTCTCTCTCTCTCTCTTTCTCTTCTCTCTCTCTCTGTCTGTCTCTCTGTCTCTCTCTGTCTGTCTCTCTCTTTCTCCTTCTCTCCTTCTCTCCCTCTCTCACTCACTCACTCACTAACTCTGTCTGTCTGTCTGTCTGTCTGTCTGTCTGTCTGTCTCTCCCTCCCCCCCATCTTTTTCTCACTGTCTCTCTCTCTCTCACTCAATCACTCTCTCTCTCTCTCACACATGCGCGCGTACACACGCACGCACATACGCACGAATGTATCCATGCATACACGCACACACGCAAGCACGAACGCACGCGCACACATACACACACACATACACACACACACACACTTTAATGCCAATAATGCCAAGACTGGCTAAAATAATAAGAAAAAAAGATAAACTTAAAAAACGCAAAAAGGAAGAAAAGATATTGAAAGACAAAAACAAGAACTAAAGACAAAATGACAGAATGAATGGAACAGAAAACAGAAGAAAAACAGACCATCCACTACAATATCGTTTTCGTATCAAGAGGAAGGCATGGAGCCAAGAATAACTCTACATATTAATAATGCATTGGCAAGACGAGGCAGCGTGCCAAGGTGCCATTTCAGCCCAGATTACAATCACTCTCATTGTGTTTTCCACGGGCGTTATTTTCTTCGTTTGGATTTGAATTCTACGTGGACACAGCTTCACACTCTCTCTCTCTCTCTCTCTCTCTCTCTCTCCTCTCTCTCTCTCTCTCTCTCTCTCTCTCTCTCTCTCTCCTCTCTTCCCTCTCTCTATCTCTCTCTCTCTCTGCTTGATTAATGCTTTCATTATCAGCCTTGAATTAAAATTTAGTCACAGCTGTCTTCTCTTTGCTCATCTCTTTCTGGAAGGAAAACAAAATAAGCATTAAAACAGCCGAAATAAGGTGCTACAGGCGACTTCAAGAGTCAAATGGTCAGAGAGAAGAACACATGAAAGCATTCCTGATGAACCGTCAGTGCAAAGACAATTTTTGGCAGAAAGTGATAAGCGCAGACTAAGATTTTGTGTATGTATATAGTATACACATGCAGAAGATCAAATGTGCAAGTTAAAGATCCCGTAATTCATGTCAGCGTTAGGAAACACGAACATACCCAGCACACATCCCCGAAGTCGGAATGCGGCTACCTTCATGGCGGGCAAAACCGGTCGCATAGGCAGAATATCATAATTGGTGAACCTCAGAGCTCTAGCCGAGGAATGATATGTCTGCATGTATAACTGTATACATATAGAGAGAGATATAGATAGATAGATAGATAGATAGATAGATGAATAGATAGATAGATAGATAGATAGATAGATAGACATATAGGTAGATAGATAGATAGATAGATAGACAGACAGATAGATAGCTAGACAGATAGCTAGATAGATAGACAGATAGATAGATAGATAGATAGATAGACAGATAGATAGACAGATAGATAGATGATAGATAGACAGACAGACAGACAGACAGACAGACAGATAGACAGATAGATAGATAGATAGATAAATAGATAGATGGATAGATAGATAGATAGGCAGATAGATAGATAGATAGACAGACATATAGATAGATAGATAGATAGATAGACAGACAGATAGATAGATAGATAGATAAATAGACAGACAGACAGATAGATAGATAGATAGATAGATAGATAGATAGATAGATAGATAGATAGGCAGATAGATAGATGGATAAATAGATAGATAGATAGATCGATAGATAGATAGATAGATAGGCAGGTAGATAGATAGACAGACAGACAGACAGATAGATAGATAGATAGATAGATAGATAGATAGATAGATAGATAGACAGACAGATATATAGACAGACAGACAGACAGACAGATAGATAGATAGATAGATAGATAGATAGATAGATAGATAGACAGACAGACAGATAGATGGATGGATGGATGGATAGATAGATAGATGAATAAATAGATAGATAGATAGATCAATAGATAGATAGATAGATAGATAGATAGATAGATATATAGATAGATAGGTAGATAGACAGACAGACAGATAGATAGATAGATAAATAGATAGATAGATAGATAGATAGATAGACAGATAGATAGACAGATAGATATACACACACAAATATATAGACAGATAGACAGATAGACAGATAGATATACACACACAAATATATCATTAAGAGAAAGAACTTGAGAAGATATTCTTATACTCATGTCTGAGATATGCTTGTTAATGGACTGTGATGTGTTTCAATCAAACTTCTTCAAAGCAAACAAACTGCAAACTGAACGATTGTCAAAAATGCCAAAGCAGCTCATTTGGAGATTGATCTGCCTTCCGTACATTGATGTTGCTTCCTTTAGCAAAACCCTGCCCATTTCAGAAGCTTTTCTTCAATTGACACCCACTTCCGTGTTTGTGAACAGCAGCCAGTCTGAATACTCAAGTCTTTCAGACACACAAAAAAAGCAACCCAAAAGACAACAAAACAAACAAGCAAACAAGCAAGGTAGCAAAGTCTCGCTTTAAAACCTGAGTTTTCTTTTCCAGGATCGAGCTCTGAGGTTTACCAAGGGTGAGTTTTGTGTATACAACCGTTTCCACCCATCATTAACGCAGCCACATTCCGACTTCAGGCATGTAATCTTATTTAACTCTCGCCTTTGTAGCACAGACATTCCAGAAAGTGGGGATGCTATTTATACTGACAGGCCCCTCAGCATACCTAGGGAGCAGTTTCTCTTTTGATTTTGGCTGATCATTTTTTTTTATAGACAAGCCGGTAGGGAGAGCATTTTAATGTTTGGTATAACTGTAAGTCCAAATCACAACAATTCCTTCGGTTTGTCTCGAAACTGTATATATATACATTTACTTAACAAAAATACGTTTTCAACAAAAGCAGGACGCCATAAATGACTGATATCAGAAACACACTCTGATTCTGACAAAAAGCCGGACACAATACAATATAATATGAGTGATATCAGAAACACACTCTCATTCCGATTCTGCAGTCAAAGAGCTCAGATGGCCCGAGGCATGAAACAGTAAGCTCTTAAGCACGGAGCCAGCTGCTTCCCTTTATGCACCGTTGGCCTGCTTCCCTCAGACCGGCACAGCAGCCACAGGCAGAAACCAGGCAACTCACGTTTCCTCATCGATTTTCCTACCTCCCTCCTTTCCTTTCTTCCTTCCTTCCCTCCCTCCTTCCTTCCTTTCTTCCTTCTTTCCTTTCTTCCTTCCTTCCTTCCTTCCTTTCTTCCTTCCTTCCTTGCAGTAAACCGCTACTGTCAGAGCGTGATTGATAGCTACTTGATGGAATCCTGCCTTTATTGTACACACACGCTAATTTCTTCTCCTTCCCTTTCTCCCCCTACAGTCTATATTGTGATTCATGTAGGGGAAAGACCATGACAGGAGTTGCGTAGCAAAACTAAAGCCACGTTACAGAATCAGAAAATTACCCCCCTTTATTTTCTCTTTTTCTCTCTCTCTGTGTCAATACACGCCTAAAGCAAGAAGAGGAAATGATTAACTCCCCTAGGAGGTCAGGAGCCAAGGGCCGACACTCTTGTTAGAAGCTGGCTTTACTCTGAAGGTTGTCTGATGATGTTTAACTCTCCTTAGGGTTGTGTTTTGTTTTGGTTTGTTGTTGTTGTTGTTGTTCTTTTTTCTTTCTTTTTGTTTTCTCAAAATATGTATATATGGAAAGGTTTTTAAAAGTACAGAACACAGTTAGTGGTCAGTTCTGCATTAGAGAGCAGTTTCACATTTCTTCTTCGTCGTCAAACGCTCAGACAGCAACTATTGTTATCTGTCATATGAGCGGAAATGCGTTGCACTGCCGTCAAGCGCCTGACAAGTCAGGCCCAGCACATCCGACTTCAGCATAGGAGATAATTGCTATCTTTTAAGTCTTTTTGGTAAAAAAGATAAGTAGGAGAATGGACCACGAGGGCAGAAAATAGGCAATAAGGTGACGGGAAAAAAGGAATAAGGCACAAACAACGAGAGAGATAGAAAAGAGGAAATTTCAAGCACAGAATTTCCAGAAGGTGGGGATGCTGTTTATACTGACAGGCCACCCAACATCCCTACGGGGCAATTTCTCATTTGATTTCGGCTTATCTTTGAAGAACAATTGTGTCTCCATCTGCCTATCTCTGTCTGCGTATCTTATCAAAGCCCTTTGTTTTGTTTTTTGCCATTATTACGATATATAAATTCCATGTATTATTATTATTATTATTACTACTACTATTATTATTATCATTATTATTATTACTTTTTGTTAATAGACAAGCCGGTGGGGAGCATTTTAATGTTTGGTATTAAAAAAGCTGTCGAGTCCATTTACTTTTATGTTGAAGTATTAATTTGTGCTGGTATGTCATATGCGACATCCATTAAATGCCTTGCAAGATATGACTGTAAATTGATACATGAATAAATAAGTACATGGTAATGCGTGACTGAATGAATGAGTGAATGAATGAATGAAGGAAGAAAGGAAGGAGGGAAGGGAGGAGGGAAGGAAGCAAACAAAAAAGGAGGGAGAGAGGAAGAAAAGAAGGAAGGCAGGAAGGAAGGAAGGAAAGAAGGGGGACAGAAAAAAAAGAACAACGAAAGAAGCAAAGAACGGACAAACAAACAAAATATCAAACAGAAATCAACAGTATGTGTCAAACAAAAATCTGTTATAAGAAGGAAAGAAAAGAAAACTTATAAGTAACTCAATCAATCAACAAAATCAACCAATCAACCACACAATCGCTCAATTAAACAATCAACAAGCAGACAAACCACCATACATGTAAACACAAACCACCATACATATAAACACAAACCACCATACATATAAAAAAGGACCACCATACATATAAACTCAAACCATCATACATATAAAAAAGGACCACCATACATATAAACACAAACCACCATACATATAAACACAAACCACCATACATATAAACTCAAACCACCATACATATAAAAAAGGACCACCATACATATAAACTCAAACCACCATACATATAAACACAAACCACCATACATATAAACACAAACCACCATACAAATAAAGACAAACCACCATACATATTTAAACACAAACCACCATACATATAAACTCGAACCACCATACATATAAAAAACGACCACCATACAGATAAACTCAAACCACCAAACATATAAACTCAAACCACCATACAAATAAACACAAACCACCATACATATAAACAAAGACCACCATACATATAAACACAAACCACCATACAAATAAACACAAACCACCATACATATAAACTCAAACCACCATACATATAAACACAAACCACCATACATATAAACACAAACCACCATACAAATAAACACACACCACCATAATACAAACACAAACCACCATACAAATAAGCAAAGATCACCATACATATAAACACAAACCACCATACATATAAACGCATACCACCATACAAATAAATAAAAACACCACCATACATATAAACAATCAATCAAAGAAAGAAAGCAAAATTCTTTTTAAAAACGCTAGTTAAAAAATACCAATTATAGAGCTGATAATCTCTCTCTCTCTCTCTCTCTCTCTCTCTCTCTCTCTCTCTCTCTCTCTCTCTCTCTCTCTCTCTCTCTCTCTCTCTCTCTCTCTCTCTCTCCTTTTTGTTGATAGTCCCTAATCAGGGCAAGTTCCGGATGAAAAAATGAATGTGAATGCTTATTATGTTACCATTAGAAAAGAAAGATTAATTCATTAATTCATTAATTCATCCATTCATTCAGTCATCATTTAATCCATTCATCCTCTCTCTCTCTCTCTCTCTCTCTCTCTCTCTCTCTCTCTCTCTCTCTCTCTCTCTCTCTCTCTCTCTCTCCCCTCCCGTCATCATCCTCATTATACAACCAAAAATCAATACTTCCACTTCCAGAATACAAGTTCTGAGAGGTGAAGAGAAAAAAAAATGCTTTGGCAAAAGCTTACTAAAACACCAGTGGCACTGCTCTAATTATCTTCAATGTAAGCTGGCAGACGTCTTGTGGGAAGACACTCTGACAGAGTTCTGATCAATTCTAGAGTGTAGGGGGAGGTAATTAGAAGAAATTGGTATCGACCAATCAGCATTTTTCAAGCACTGCTGTCGTCTTTGTCCTTGTGGCAAAGTCACCTCGTTTCTGTGACTTTGAGGCGTGTGTTTTTATTTTTATTTTTTATTTTATTCTTTTATATCGAGGATAATGGAATAAGCACTTATGTGCTTTTTTTAAACATCCAGTCCCCGTGTGTACGCGGTTTTGTAAATTGTCATCTGTTCCCACCGGCACACAATGGCCTACTCTAACGAAAAGCGGAACAGGATTAACGTGTGCGCAAGATGTTCTGCGTTAGTTCGCACACGGGGCCTCGGTTTATAGTCTCATCCGAAGGACTTTTGGGGAGAGTGGAATCTGCACTGATGTTAATTCCAGGGGAAAATATCTCCCTTGAACGGGAATCGAACCTGGGTCGTCAGATTGCGAGCGCAATGCTCTGACCACTAGGCTATCCCTGTGTGTGTGTGTGTGTGTGTGTGTGTGTGTGTGTGTGTGTGTGTGTGTGTGTGTGTGTGTGTGTGTGTGTGTGTGACTGTGTGTGTGTGACTGTGTGTGTACACGTGTGTGTATGCACGTGTATGCTTGTACGTGTGTGTGTCAAAGTCAAAGTCAAAGTCAAACTTTTATTTTCAGATGGTATATTGAATAAGCAGTGCATTTGCTTTTTTTCATTAAGCCATCTATCTAAAGAAAAAAAAAAGCGAGAAAAAAAAAAGATAATGTATATGCAGACATAGAATAAAAAACCTAATCTATGGTAAACTATACAAATCAAACAAGAAAAGACAATAACATATGCATATTTGGAATTAAAAACAAAACAAAAACCCAGAAAAATATTAAACCATACAATTCAAATAATTCAAAAATCTTGAAAAAAATATCCGTCATACCACAAACAAGCAACAAAGAAAAACCAAACCATGTGTGCACGTGTGTGTGTGGTGTGTGTGTGTGTGTGTGTGTGTGTGTGTGTGTGTGTGTGTGTGATCTAGATCTCTGCACCTGTCTTCGTTTCTAGCGATTGATCATGATTCGTCTTTTCCTTCCAGAAGACCTAATTTTTATTATTATTTTTGTTTTGACTTTGTTTTATTCTGTTGGTTGGTTGGCTGGTTGGTTGGTTGGTTGGTTGGTTGATTGGCTGGTTGCTTGGTTGGTTAGTTGGTAAGTTGGTTAGTTGGTTGATTGATTGGTTGGTGGCTTGGTTAGTTGGTTGGCTGGCTGGTTGTTTGTTTCGTTTATTAGTCAATTACTTGGCTAATTTAGTTTGTGGTTTTCTTTCGCTTTCCTTGTTTTATGTCTTGTTTGATGTCTTTTCAGAGCTGTTTGTTTCCCCGACCTGTCACTTTTGTCTGATGTGGAGTAGAGTATAGTCTGTTTCTGTGTTCCCTGTCTCTATCCGCCTATTCAATTTTCAGTCTGCTTGTCTCTGCCTTCGTATCTGCGTATATGGGCACCCACCAATAACGCTTTGTTCCTTATTGAGGTAAGCTGAGTGCCAATGCCTACAGTAACATGCCGTTCCGCTTTGAAATGTGACGGTGAGATCATCTCCTTCCATAGCAACCCGCACTCCCTTGAAGGAGAACACAATCCTCTGAGGACTGAGTATGGCCGCCTGTGTGTGGCTTGAACATGAAATATTAACCACGCCATCTTCTTAATGCAGTGTACGTGTGCAAGTGTATGGGTTCACAGTGACTCAGGTATTATGAGCGAGGCAGAGTGTACCTAGCCTAGGTGATCCCTAGCGTATCAAGGTACTGACTGATGAGGTTGTACAGTTTCATACATTTTGATAAACATAGGAGGTATTGTCTGATCACTATCAAATTTGACCAGGTAGTCGCTTTTGGCTTGATTCTTATGATATAAATCTTATTGTAGGAGCATTCATGTTTGGCCCCCATTTTCTAAAACGAAAATGGAAGTTTTGACTTGCTAGAGGAACAAAATCTGGTTAATAACCTTATCATTATACTTAGAAAGCGTAAGATGGTTAAAGCAGCTCTGCGAGGAAATATCCTGTTACAAGTGTGACAGCATACAAACCATCTGTTGTAGTACTGTTTTCATTCATAATGTTGTAAGAAGCAAATGCGCACTTTGTTCCTAAAATTAAATGTATATTATAAAAATACAAAACCAAAAGGAACTACCTGGTCAAATGGTGACAGTTTTCAGACAACATTTACTACCTTTATCAACATTCATGAAGCTGGACAACCCGGTGAGCCAGTACTGGCCCCTTAAGCCCAGAAACGAGCAACACCATCGTGGAGTATCTCCCCTTTTGTAGGGCGGGGGGGCAGGACACTTAGTTTTATACGTAATTTTATCCTGTTTCTCTTATTATTTCAATATGATTGATATCAATTATCTTTGCTTTTGTACATCCGCTAACCTTTTTCATCCATTAATTTCATTTTAGGCAACTTGCTTCCTCGTGTATCATTTCTTCATTCACGTTTTGTGTTCAGTGTATGTGGTTCATCAGAGAGGCTGGGCTTGTTTGCTGGCCTCTTCATTACAGCTGCTTCCTGCTGTGCCTCAGCAAGACATCGACTGATGATCGACATGTCCTGGTCTTTCTTCTTCTTTCCTTTCTTTGAGTCCCTCCTTCCTGCCTTTCAAGCGGCGGTCTTTTTCAGGGGGAAGGAAGGAAGGAAGGAAGGAAGTGTGGATCCGGCAGACTCCTGTGATTACGTTCATTATCTGGCATTATTGTGGGAGGAGTTTGACTACTGGATAGGAAGATATTGGAATAATGGGATGAAGTTATGGTTAGTGGTATGATGATGATGGTGGTGGTGATGATGATTGATGAGGAGGAGAGGAGGATGTTGATGATGACGACGACGACGACGATGATGATGATGATTAGTGATGATGATGATAATGATGACGGTGGTGACGACGGCTGTGGTGATGACAACGATGACGACACTGTTGCTGTTAGTGTTACTGCTGTTGATTTTGACCAGAATAATGATTATAACAATACTGTACATCATCAGCAGCATCAGCATCAGTAGCAGTAGCAGCAGCAGCAGACTACTACTACTACTACTACTACTACTACTACTACTACTACCTACTACATTACCACTACCACTACTATTACTACTAATCTACTACTAGTACTACTACTACTACTACTAGTAGTAGTACTGCTACTGCTGCTGCTACATCTACTAAAGCTGATAAGAAACAGGACCTTTCACCTTAAAGCCACCATATATATATATATATATATATATATATATATATATATATATATATATATATATATATATATATATATATATATATATATATTATATACACTCACACACACTCTCTCTCTCTCTCTCATCAAAACATTGAACCAAACACACACACACTATATATATATATATATATATATATATATATAATATATATATATATATATATATATATATATATATATATACACTAAAAACCCACGTGGCTTTCTTAAGTTAAAATCTAACCTTTCAATCAGTGTCTGTCTACCTGTGACATTAAAGCACGAGAGGAAAAGAATCTATCACTATTTCAAAAACACCCACTTCAACACCACAGAAGCTTAGCAAGAGCGTACAGTTATAAATAGCCAAGGTTACAACTGTCGTCAGTTTCAACGTGGGAGTACCAGGGTTTACCCAAAAAAAATCTTTTCTGCTTTTTCTCGTCTCTCGGCTAGAGCTTCAGGATTCACCAGTGACAAGATGTTTTTGTGTATGCGACTATTCTTCCGTCCCCCCCCCGCCCCCCCCCCCCCCCCCCCTTTACCTCACCACCACCACCACTGAGGTAGCCGAATTCCGACTTCGGGGCTGTACCAGATATGAAACTGCAAGCGCTGCTAACGAGACTCACAGTTTCTGGGTATAAATGATGGAAATGGGAACACAAAAAAGTCACACACACACACACACATACACACACACGCACGCTGTGTGTGCGCGCGCGCGCGCGCGC
>CM054134.1:124258680-124261180 GCA_028751875.1 Rapana venosa
CCGATTCCCTGCTGTAATGCTGTGATGCCGTGTGTGTGTGTGTGTGTGTGTGTGTGTGTGTGTGTGGTGTGTGTGTGTGTGTGTTGTGTGTGTATTGTGTGTGTGTGTGTTGTGTGTGTGTGTGTGTGTGTGTGTGATGGACACTATTATTTCAGAATGCTGCTCTCGCTCTGTCTGTCCTCTGTCGCTACCTCTGTTTCTAACAGTCTCTGTTGATGTGTGTATTATGGATGGATGGATGTTTCTCTCTCCCTCTCTCTATCTGTCTCTGTCTCTCTCTCTCTGTCTGTCTTTCTCTCTGTCACTGTCTCTTTCTTCCTTTCATGCATCCATTCATAAAATCATTTATTCATGTATTTAATCATTCACTCCCTCACTTATTTGTTCTTACTTTCTAGATGTTTATTTGCTTGACACATAAACTTGTACATTATATTCTGTCTTTCCTTCTTTCTCTGTTTGTGTCAAAAACCTCTTTTTTTTCTCCTTCTTTCCTCCTTTCTTTCTTTCATTCTCCTTTCTTCTCTCTTTCTCTGTCGTTTCTTCTGTCTTTCTTTTCCCTGTCTGTCTGACTGTCTTTTTTCTTTCTTTCTTCGTCTCTCTTTCTTTCCTGCCTTCCTTCATTCCTTCCTTCCTGCCTTCTGTCATTAAATCAATGATTCAGTCATCATTTCTTACTCTGTTGCTCTGTCTATCCTGTTCTTCATTAAAAGGTCCATCATTAATGTTCTTTCTGAGAGAAATCCAACAGTGCAGCTGACGTGAGCAGTTCCGCCTGCCATGGACCACTGCTAGTTCCTTGTCTGACTCCCTGAGGTCATGGCATCAACTGATGCTACCAGTGAGCTCGTGCATATTGCGCAATGTTGCTCTTATTCGGTCAGCCTCTCTGTCTGTCACTGTCTCCCTATCTCTATCTTTGCTTGCCTGTCTTTGTCTCCCTATCTCTATGTCTGTCTGTCTGTTTGCATCTAATAATCTGTCTCTCTATCGCCCTCTTTCTCTCTCTGTCCATCTATCAACCATTTGCCTCTTTCTGTCTGTGTTTCTCATTCTTTATCTGTTCACTTCCTTGTTTTTTTCTTTCTTTCATTCATTCACTTTTCCTTTCTTTCTGTCTGTCTGTCTTTCTTGATTTTACCTCTTCTTTCTTCGGTCACTTCACTTCATTGAATCAGTGATCCGCTCTTTGTTCTTCTGTGTGTGGTTTCATTCATTGAATCCTTCCGTCATTCTTTTCTGTGGACATTCCAAAGAGTCCAGCTGACGTCAGCAACTCTGCCTCCCACAGAAATCTGAAGTTCCCTGAGTGATTCTATTTTGACTCCCCATTGTAAGGAACTGACGCTGAACAACCACCAATAGTTCAGAACCTGTCTGTCTGTTTGTCTGTTTGTCTGTCTAGTGCAAGTCTGTCTGTCTGTCTGTCCGTCTGTATCTCCAGTACTAGTGCGTCTGTCGGTCTGTCTCTCCAGAGTCAATCTAGGTGTGTGTAGCTCCAGTGTCTGTCTATTTGCCTGTGTGTCTGTGCCTATGTATGTAGTCAGTCTCTTCATGTAGCTGTCCACTGGTCTGCTTGTCTGTCTGCCTTTCTGTCTGTCTTAAGTGTGTGTGTCTGTCTCTCTCTGTCTCTCTCTCTGTGTCTCTCTCTGTGTCTCTCTCTGTCTGTGTGTGTGTCTATCCCTCCCTCCCCCTCTCTCTCTCTCTCTCTCTCTCTCTCTCTCTCTCTCTCTCCTCCTCTCTCTCTCTCTCTCCTCTCTCTCTCTCTCTCTCTCTTTTTCGAGTGGTGGTTACATTTGATGTTATACATTGTGTATTTAGGCTTATCAGTTGTGCGCGCGCTGCACGAGCGCGCGCGTGTGCGTGTGTGTAAGCACATTGTGTGTATTTGTGTGCTTGTGCGTGCGTGTGTGTGCGTGTGCGAGCATGCGTGCTTGCATGCATACGTGCGAGCGCGTGCGTGTGTGTAAGCACATTGTGTGTGTTTGTGTGCTTGTGCGTGCGTGTGTGTGCGTGTGCGAGCATGCGTGCTTGCATGCATACGTGCACGTATTTGCGTACAAGTGAGCGTGCATGCATGAGTGCATGTGCATGTGTTCATACGCGCGCGCATGCATGTATACGTATGTGTGCCCCCAAAATATACATAGTTTCGCCTGTGTCTCTGAGATAATGTACACAAGTGTGTCCAGAAGACTGCCTGCACATGCGTAATTAACTCAATACATCCTTGTGCATCAACACAGTACATGCATGCAAACCTGCATAACTTACACAATATGGATTGAATGGAAGCGCTCTGATTTGTAATTGCAAGATATAGCGCTCTATAAATTCCATATATATTATTATTATTACACCATACTTATATACGCAGTCCATGAATCTAAGAACTCTTGCACAAAGCCAGAAGAAGCAAGAAAGGACAGAGCTATTTCTTTCTAAGATTCGAACAAAGTTCCCTTCCCTTTGCCGGCACTAAGCCTGGAGCACTGAAGCC
>CM054134.1:124266180-124278680 GCA_028751875.1 Rapana venosa
TGCGGGTGTGCGTGCGTGCGTGCGTGCGTGCGTGTGTGCGCGTGCGTGCGCGCGCGAACGTACATGTGTGTGTGCTTGCGTGCGTGCATGCGTGTGCGTGTGTGCGTATGTATAGACGGAGTGCATATTCTGGTTGTTCCCAGGGTGTTGAGCTAGGAAACGCCCAACAATAACAAACCCAGCATTCATGAGTTACATGTGTATGCCAACGGTAAGTAAAGCACTAGCACCACTTCCAGCCTTCCTGCAGACAGATCACCAACATCTAGAACTCTGACACACTTTTGAGTCTAAGAGCACTTAAGTGGCAGGGACATAAAATATAATGAGACCATGGTGGTTTACGTCATTTCTGACATCACTGACGTCATCTCTTTCTGTAGTTAATTATGAATAAGTGACTGACAAGAAGACTTCGTTGCTTCCAAGATTATAATTACAACCACGATATTGGACATAACTTGTGTTCCACTATGCTTTAATCAAGATAGTGTATTAACTCGTGCGCTCGCTCTTTGTCTTGATCTGTCTGTCTGTCTGTCTCTGTCTCTGTCTGTCTGTCTGTCTGTCTGTTTCTGTCTGTCTGTCTGTCTGTCTGTCTGTCTGTCTGTCTCTCTCTCTCTCTCTCTCTCTCTCTCTCTCTCCTCTCTCCTCTCTCTCTCTCTCTCTCTCAAAAGCACATGAATGTTTCGTCAATATCCCGAAATAAAAACAGGTTCGATTTGATCTGATTTTCTCTCTCTCTCTCCCCTCTCTCTCTCTCTCTCTCTCTCTCTCTCTCTCTCTCTCTCTCTCTCTCTCTCTCTCTCTCTCCTCCCTCCTCCTCCCCTTCCGTCTGTCTGTCTTTCCCCCCCCCCCCCCACACACACACATACACACCACACACTTGAACACTCCAACTAAAAATGTCTCGCTGAAGAAGATCACTTCAGCAACAACATCCTAACACCACAACGTTCGTTATCCGTGCTCCCCCGTTACCCCTCCTTTCCCCCCATATAATTTTATAACGTTCCATGTTACCACTGCTATAAGAGAGACAGATCTGTCTCCTCACTAACTTAAGGGCCTGGCCCATGCAGCAGCCCTCTAGACCGACAGTAGAGCAGGCAGCATGCATGCAGACGAGTCTGCCGATATCTTTAATAATGATGCTCTCCTCTGTTCCAGGCTCAATGCTCTCTGGAATCACAAGAGAGAGAGAGAGAGAGAGTGAGAGAGAGAGAGAGAGAGAGAGAGAAGAGAGAGAGAGAGAGAGAGAGGAGAGAAGAGAGAGAGAGAGAAAGAGAGAGAGAGAAGGAAAGAGAGAGAGAGAGAGAGAGAGAGAGAGTGTGTGTGTGTGTGTGTGTGTGTGTGTGTGTGTGTGTGTGTGTGTGTGTGTGTGTGTGTGTGTGTGTGTGCTCTAGTTAAGCATCTGCCAGCCGGTGCCAGAATTGCAGGATGGTTTTATAAAGGCAGGCATGGAGGGAGGGAGGAAGGAGGGAGACTAGTTAGTGTGGTGCTGCTGAAACAGGGTCACAGGGAATCTGATGTGATTTGTGCCAAGAGACGAAGTGAAATTTATTATATACGGGGAGGGATGGAGGGGGGGTGGGGTGGGGGGCGGAGGGGGGTGGGGGGTGGGGGTGAGATGTAAAAACTGGGGGTCTTTCGGTGCGGTTGATTGCACAGTCATGGGTAATATCTTCTGATTCTGTCTCTCTTACTCTGTGCATATGTCTGCAAGGGGTGAGCCGTGTGAATGTATGTTATATACAGGCACACATGCATACTCCCCAACATAAAAAATAGACACAGTAAGTGTGTGTGTGGTGTCACTGTGTGTGTGTGTGTGTGTGTGTGATGTGTGTGTGTGTGTTGTGTGTGTTGTGTGTGTGTGTGTGTTGTGTTTGCGCGCGCCCGCGCACGTGTGTGTATTTGTGTGTATGTGTGTGTGAGAGAGACAGACAGACAGAGAGAGACAGAGAAACAGAAGCAGACAGACAGATATATGTCAACCGTCCCACTGTTTTGTTTAAGAACGCGAAAAACTACAAATAAAAGACCTACAATATTTAACCTGTGCGTGGATGACTGGAGACGGCAAAATAGATAGATCGATAGTCAGACAGACAGAGAGACAAACACAAAGGGAGACAGGCTGACAAACAAACAAACATTTACACGTACAGAAAAGCAGCAGACACCTCAACGAATGAGGTAAGGCAGAAGAGCTGGGGAAGGAAGCCGAAAGCGAAAGGAAAGAATGAAGCAAATACACTGAGGGATGGAGAGCCGGCCAGGAGTGTGCTAGCTACCAAGACTCCCTCTTCCACCCACAGGCCAGCCTGGCCTGGCCTGGCCTGTCCATAGCCTGCCTGAAGCCAGCAGCCAGAGGACCATTATAATGCACACATAGAAAAATACAGCTCGCAAAGATGCGTGTCCTGCCGATTAGATCTTCCTACCCTGAAAATCGATACAACGTCTATCGGATGCTGGATCTTGCAAATATCAGTTTTCTTCAGAATTTAGCATTTTGGAATGACGTTTTCTGTAGGATACATTGTCCTGGAGACTTCCCCCCTCCTGCCCCCCCCCCCCCCCCCCCCCCCCCCCCCCTATAAAAAGGTAAAAATCTGGAGACTGATTATAATTATCTCCTAAATACATTTTGATACTGCTTAACCCCTCAGTACACACGAGCACTAGTTATCCTCTCTTTACACATCTGGAGACTTGTTGTCCTCAAAATAGTCTGGAGATTGGCTATCCCTATAGTACATCTGGAGACTGCTTATCCCCTAAATTTTACCTCTGGAGACTGGTTATCCTCTAGATACATCTGGAGACTGGTTACCCCCCTAAATAATCTGAAGACTGGTTATCTTCTAAAGTTATCCTCTAAATACATCTGGAGACTGGTTATTTTTTAATACATCTGGAGACTGGTTATCCTTCAAAATACATCTGGAGACTGGTTATCCTCTAAATACATCTGGAGACTGGTTATCCTCTAAATACATCTGGAGACTGGTTATTTTTTTAATACATCTGGAGACTGGTTATCCTTCAAAATAATCTGGGACTGGTTATCCTCTAAATACATCTGGAGACTGGTTGATTTTTTAATACATTGGAGCTGTTTCTTCAAATAATCTGGGAGATGGTTTCTCTAAATCATTGGAGTTGGTTATCCTAATACTTGGAGAATGGTTATTTTTTAATACTTGAGAGGGTTATCCTTCAGTACTTGAGATGGTTACCCTTTAATTACATCTGGAGACTGGTTATCCTCGAAGTACATCTGGAGACTCCCAACCGAATGTCTCTAATTCGGTGGCTCTGTTTGCTCTGGTCTCATGGTGGCCCCAGTTTCAGTTTCTCCATACACTTCTGTTTTCCGTGGTGAGTTTGTCACTTTGTGTCAAAACCAGCAGGGTTAGAGGTTCATGGCAGAAGGTCACTGGATAGACACTGTATTGTTCCGCACATTGGGTGGGCGTCTCACTCAGTCTAGCTCCGCGATTGACCTATTAAAGTACTGTCGTCGGTAGGGGTTTTAGTAGGTGGTGTCCTGCGAATGACAGCTCAGGAAAGGCACCGCTGAACACCAGTATAGTGGCCCAGCAGCAGTGCAGGGCCACTCTGGCTGGTGGACTTCCGATTCTGAGGATGTGACATAATGAGCCTGGGGAGGGTTAGGGCGCAGAGATTGAAATAAGCGGCGTGGGAACAACAGGACAGGAACGTCACAGAAGATGAGGCAGCAAAAGAAAGAAAGAAAGACAGACAGACAGAAAGAAAGAAAGGCAGAAAGACAGGTAAACAGACAAACAGACAGAAAGACAGACAGACAGACACTGAGACAGAACCAACGCCTTCCCCACAAGAAGCGCATGACTAAAACTGCCTTTCATCATATCCTTGGAGTGATTTGCTAATTCTGCATGAGTCGCTTTCGTTTTCAAGATCGCCTTTATATTTTTGTTGTTGAAAGCTTTCATTATTCACGTCCATTTTGTAATATCAAACCTGCAAAGCAAAACACAAAATAACAAGACGTATTACAAAAAACTGCAAACAAACACATAAAAAGGAAAACAAACAAAGAAAACATCCCCTCTCCCTGTCAATAATAAAGCACGATTTGATAAGTACTACATAAACAGTAACACACAACGATGAACAACACAGCGTATCAGTCTACTCTACACATATGCCATCTCACTACACACACACACACCACACACACACACGTACACACACACACACACACATCATCATCATCATAATCATCACCATCATCATCACCATCATCATCATCGTCATCATCTAATACCATTTTGAGTTGAGAGAAAAGACGAAAAATCGTAGCAACACCAAAAACAACCCACACACAAATACACACACACTCCCCCCCCCCCTCCTCCGCCCCCCATTCCCCCTCTCCCCCCCAACCCAACAATTGCTCCCCCACAACACAACCAACCATTCAAGCAAATGACCACCACAACATCACCACCACAACACCATCACCACCACAACATCACCACCACATCAACATACCCACCAAACAACAACATCACCACCACAACAACAACATCACCACCACCACAACAACACACCACATCAACATCACCACACCACAACATCACCACCACAACACCATCACCACCACAACACCATCACCACCACAACAACATCACCACCACAACACCATCACCACCACAACAACATCACCACCACCACACCCTCACCACCGCCACAACATCACCACCACCACAACACCATCACCACCACCACATCAACATCACCACCACAACAACATCACCACCACAACACCATCACCACCGCCACAACAACATCACCACCCACAACACCATCACCACAACACCATCACCACCACCACCACAACACCATCACCACCACCACAACACCACCACCACCACCACAACACCATCACCGCCACCGCCACCACCACCACATCAACAACATCAGCATCAACTCACGCTCTCTCTCCTCCAGAGTGCCGTCGCCTTGCCGCAAGGTCCTCACCAGCTCCACGCGACACAGACTCCAGAGTCCCGTGTAGGCGGACACCAGCCAGCGGCCAGTGGCGTTGGTCTGCAGGGCGGGGCTGTCGGGGGCCTGCTGCTGCTGCAGCAGCAGCCAGCTGTTGGTGGAGACGGCCACCACCTGCAGGAGCAGGCCCAGCAGCGTGGCGCCCGTGGCCGCCAGCAGAGCCTTCGTCTCCAGGCTGACCTTGCCGTCAGGGCCTACCTGGGCCGTCCGTGCGATGATCCCTTTCCACATGCTTGTGTTGGTTTTTGGGGTGGTGGTGAAGGTGGTGGTAGCGATGGTGGTGTTGTTGTTTGTGGTGATGATGGTGTTATGTTGTTTTTGTTATTGTTGTCATTGTTGTTGTTTAGTGGTGGTGGTGGTGGTAGCGATGCTGTTGTTGTTGTTGTTGTTGTTGTTGTTGTTAGTGGTGATGGTGTTATGTTGTTTTTGTTACTGTTGTCATTGTTGTTGTTTAGTGGTGGTGGTGGTGGTGGTGGTACTGATGCTGTATTATTGAGCGTGATTGTTTCGTTGCTGTTGTTGCAGATTTTGTTGCTTACGAAGACGGAAGCAGCATGGTAAGGTACGTAGACACTATCACCTGTACAGAAATCCTCGTTTCACCGTAGAACTATCAGTTCTTTTTCTGACTGGGATGTGGATGGTTGTCCTTTGTTTGACTAGTCACACGTCAACTGCCGTGTTCTACCTTCCCCTAACATCACAGTGAAACGTGGACACCCGTTCCTTCTCTTCCTTTGTAGTAGAATAACGTCGCTATCTTTTTAAATCATGAACGCAATCCTTTTCATCATCACCCCTAAATCTCCCTCAGAGAATGACAACAACATCTGGGTACTTTCTTCTCCTGTTACATTTTTTTTTTGCTACAAAAGTACAAGATGATTTTCGTTCCAGGTTTTTGCTGGCACGCTACTGATGAAATGTTTTGAAGCTGGCCAAACAACTTGACTCAGCAGTACAACGAAGAGCATACAGCGACCCTCCCACTGCCGACACAGACACACCAAAGTGGATTACATAACGATCAATTCCACACCACTACCAGGGATGGACCTAACCTGGCCAATATCGACGCGTGCATCAGGTCAGATGAGGCGAGGAGGAGGAGGAGGAGGAGGAGGAGGAGGAGGAGGAGAGGACCAATCCGGTAATGGAGTTCACCGAGTGTGCTGCTGCTGCTACTGCTGCTGCTGCTGCTGCTGCTGCTTTTACCCTGATGAGAACAGCTGCCCCGCGTGTATGGAATTCCTCTTTGATCACAGGTAGTGCTGGCGTACACGTGTAGACAGTCTGGCACGTAGTACTGCTCCTGAGTCTCTGTACAGAAAGGAGAAATGAATACGACTTCAAATACACACACAACTTTCATCTTATGTATGTGATATATATCACTTGGTAGGGGAAGGGGGGGGGGGGGGGGGGGGGGGGGGTAAGTCTAGTGGTTAGAGAGTTACGCTCGTGATCTGACGGCCCAGGACAGAGCCCCCACGGAGGCAATGCCCGTTTTAGGGGAATTTTCCCAGTGCTGACTCCTCTTCCCCCAAAATCCGGATGAGAGTAAAACCCAGTCTCCGTGTGCGAATGCACCGCAGAATATCTTGAACACACTTTAAAAACCCGTTACGCCTTTAGAAAGAGTAGGCCATCTGGTGACAGTAGGAAGGGATGACTTAACAAGTACTCAGGTGTGTGTTTAGACATCATCCCCGAATTCGGAATGCGGCTACCGTTCTTGTGGGTGAAAACGGTCGCATACGGAAATTTCACCATTGGTGAACCTTGACACGTAACACGAAGAAAACGAATGACTAAGCTACCTATTTCCTTATTGATCACTGCTCTGTCACTAGGCTTCCCTGGCGTTCTTCCTCCTTCTTCTCTTGTCATAACTTGCTGGAGAGTCTCTGAAGCATTGCACAATGGTGGAGCCAACCCATCTCTAAGACACAATTGCATGCTGGGTATGGTAGTGTCCTCTATACCCCTGGCTGTACTAACATGCTCTGTTATCACATATAATTTAGTTACTTATTTTATTCTTTTATTACTTTATTTCGAGGATAATGGAATAAGCACTCATGTGCTTGTTTTACATCCAGTCCCGGTGTGTCTGCAGTTTTGTTAATTTTGTCATCAGTTCCCACCGGCACACAATGGCTTCTCTTGCGAAAAGCAGAACGAGTTTTAACGTGTGTGCAAGATGATAATGGTTCTATGCAAGATGATAATGGCTCTATGCGAGATGATCATGGTTCTATGCAAGATGATGATGGCTCTATGCAAGATGATAATGGCTCTATGCAAGATGATAATGGTTCTATGCAAGATGATAATGGTTCTATGAGTGGGTTCCCATACACAACCTTGGTCTGTAAGTGGGTTCCCATACACAACCTTGGTCTGTGAGAACGTTCCCACATTCCCATACAGAACTGTGGCCTGTGATCTCACCCCAAGCCAAAGGCTTGCAGCTCTTGGGATGGGGAGAAAACCGATCTTCACTTCAGAGAGAAGAGTTCTGTCAGACGAAAAGCTCAGCAGGAAAAGAATCCATGCTGCTAGATCACTTATTTATTTGTTTATTTATTATTTATTTATTTGTGTTTGTTTGTTTGTTTATTCACTTATTTATTCTTTTATTTCGAGGGTAATGGAATAACCACTCATGTGCTTTTATTTATCCAGTCCCCGAGTGTAGTTAGTTTTGTTAATTTTGTCATCCGTTCCCACCGGCACACAATAGCCTACCCTTCCGAAAAGCGGACCATGTTTTAAAGCGTGCGCAAGATGTTCTGCGGGCGTTCGCACAGGGACCTCAGTTTACAGTCTCATCCGAAGGACTTTCAGGGAGAGTGGAGTTGGCACTGATGTTAACTACAGAGGAAAAATTCTCTTGAACGAGATTCAAACCCGGGTCAGCAGATCACGAAGGCATCACTCTAACTACCCGGCTATCCCGGAATAAGCACTCATGTACTTTTGTTACATCCTGTTCCCGTGAGTATGCAGTTTTGTAAATTTTGTCACCCGTTCCCACTGGCATACAATGGCCTACTCTTCGAAAAAGCGGAACAGGTTTTAAAGTAAGCGCAAGATGTTCTGCGTGTGTTCGCACACGGGACCTCGGTTTATAGTCTCATCCGAAGCGCTCTAACACGGAGATTATTTATTTTCTTTCTTTGCTACTGGATAAAATCAAGTGATGTATGTACACATAGATCAATACGACTACGAGTGAACAAAGCTTTACGACTCTTTTGCTGATCATTTAAATAATTTTTCTTTTGAGAGAGAGGAGAGAGAGAGAGAGAGAGAGAGAGAGAGAGAGAGAGAGAGAGAGAGAGAGAGAGAGGAGAGAGAGAGAGAGAGAGAATAAGAAATGTTAGGTATTTTGTTACAACACTTGGTACGGAAATATAGCACAATACACTTTGACGGAGACGAAACACTGATCTGTAGGCTAAGTGTGTTAAACGTGTTTACAATAATCACCATGACACAATGAAGCAGACGATCCCAGAGCCTGGCATAACTTGACATGACTTGGCTAAATATAGAGATGAGGCATTGCAATGCGCTAAGAACATGTTTAATGTTTACACGTAAGAGAACATATGGGTGTGGTGTAGGAAGCAGCCAACAGCTGTCTGATGTGTATCGTGAAGAAAAGAAAAGCTGATGCATCATAATATACACACTTTGCAGCACAAGCATATTGACCCGAAATTTCATAAATCTTACAAAAAACCCCATTCCTTACAGTTTACCGAAACTACGTTGGTGAGATGCGCATGCGTCGTGACATCTCCGTTCCGGTAAACTATATCATGGACTTACACTCACACTTCGATTTTCCATGAGAATTACTGACTTAAAGTTTCTGAATTAACGTGAAGCTAGATAGATCATAATTATATTCCCTACTATATATAGGGCATCCACACTACAGAGATGAATCACTGGACAACGAACTCAAAGAAATAACACTGAACATGTCCGAATAGAAGAGCCAAGCATGCTTACTTAAACAGAAAATGCAGCAAGCACAAAAAGATGACCGCACAACGTATAACAAGATGAGGCACAACACACAGCCTGCCGCTGTCACCGCTGGACAGGTGTCAGCCTGAGGCTGCCTGCACAGGTGTGAGAACTGATCGACTTTAGTGCAGGTGTTGTAATGTACAGCCAGAAAGACATCCCAGATGCTGCCCTCTTCCTATGCAGATATATATATATATATATATATATATATATATATATATATTATATATATATATATATATATAACACTATGAGACAGTGTGTGTTATTTTATTATTATTATTATCATTATTATTTATTCTTTTATATCGAAGATAATGGAATAAGCACTCATATGCTTTTTTACATCCAGTCCCCGTGTGTATGCGGTTTTGTAAATTTTGTCATCTGTTCCCACCGGCACACAATGGCCTACTCTTCCGAAAAGCGGAACAGGATTTAACGTGTGCGCAAGATGTTCTGCATGCGTTCGCACACGGGGCCTCGGTTTATAGTCTCATCCGAAGGATGTGTGTGTGTTGTGTGTGTGTGTGTGTGTGTGTTGTGTGTGTGTGTGTGTGTGTGTGTGTGTGTGTGTGTGTGTGTGTGTGTGTGCAGCACGATAGGGGAAACAGGAAACAGGCAGCTGTGCAGAGATCTACCGACAACAAATTCCAGAACATGAAGTTGCAAGAAAACTGCTGCACCTGTGTCATAAATATCCCTGCCTTTATCAAGGGAACGAAAGCCACACAGCACACCTTGAAGACAAGACAGTTTGTACCATACGTCATGCGAGGGCAGAAGCCGTTGCATGAGTACAATGATAACAAATATATATAAATACAATGACAGGAGGTGAATTGCCTTTCGACAGGGACGTATATACTTTTTATTTATTTGTTTGTATGTTTTATTTTATTTTATTTTATTTCGAAGATAATGGAACAAGCACTCATTTGCTTTCTTACATCAGTCCCCATGTGTATGCAGTTTCGTAAATGTTGTCATCCTATGTAACATAGTTTAGGTAAACAACGCAGTCCTGCCCACATACAAGGATAAGGCAGTGAGCGCTGCATGTTTTATACTACAGGAAAATAAACTGTGGAGCACATGTGGAGTCATTGAATGCTACATATGGTCCAAAGAAGAAACACAACTGTACACAACTTCAAGATTGAGGATATCAAGTACAGGAGCAAGAAGAGATAAGACCAAAACAGCCCATATCTGTAATTAAACCAGCCGATGTAGATTCAGGATTCAAGATGTATTTGACGACCTTCACCCCTCCTGCGTCTCTTGGGGGTACATGAAATTAAACACCACCACCACAACTTGCAGATGAGGGCGCGTGAAAATGCTGACAACATAAGCCGTTCATTATAAATTCCATACATTATTATTATTATTATTACACAATGAAGAGCACAAGTTATGGGTACAACATTCACAATGCAGGAACAGAGCGGTAAGTCAAGATGATGCTTAGATGCATCGACAGTCAATGGCAATACTCTCTGTCTCTTTGTGTGTCTGCGTGTCTCTTTCTGTTTCTGTCTGTCTGTCTGTCTGTCTGTCTGTCTTTGTCTGTCTGTCTGTCTGTCTGTCTGCTGTCTGTCTGTCTGTCTGTCTGTCTGTCTGTCTGTCTGTCTGTCTGTCTGTCTCCTCTCTCTCTCTCTCTCTCTCTCTCTCTCTCTCTCTCTCTCTCTCTCTCCTCTCTCAGCATGTCACATACAAAGCGAGGCATGTACAACCACTGTGCACACACACATACACGCGCGCGCGCGCACGCACACACACACACACGCGCGCGCGCGCACGGACGCACGCACAAAACACACAACACACACGTACGCACCACACACACAACACAACACACACAACACACACACATAGCCTGCACACAGGAGAAACAAAGCACTGCACTCATTGCCCCTACCTCTAAACAAAGGCAGGTAGATCTACAATCAGGAAAGACCTGCAGGTAAGTACTTAGTGTGAGGTGAAACGTCTTATCTTTACTGACTTTAGCAGCATGTCTGTCTCGTACTGCTACTGTACACACAATCTCAGAGTACTAAGAGTGTGAGGTGAAACAGCCTATCTCTAGCAGCATCTGTCTGTCTGTCTGTCTGTCTGTCTGTCTGTCTGTCCTGCTGACACACAGAGCGCTGCATTTAGAGTGTGAGGTGAATCAGTTGATCTGTAGCAGCATCTGTCTGTACCTGCTGCTAAACACACAGAGAGTACTCAAAGTGTGAGGTGAAACAGCTTATTTGTTGCTTTACAAGATTCAGCGCTATATAAATTCCATACATTATTATTATTATTATCATTATTATTATTATATAATCAGGATCTGTCTATAGATCAGCTGCTGTACACACACGTCTCAGTGTGAGGTGAAACCGCTTACCTTTAGCTGCATCTGTTTGTCTGTCTGTGTAACTGCTGCTGACACACAGAGAGTACTCAGAGTGTGAGGTGAGACAGTTGATCTCCAGCAGCATCTGTCTATATAATATATATCTGCTGTTGATACACAGAGAGTACCCACAGTGTGAGGTGAAACAGTTTACATAATCTCAAGCAGCAGCATGTCTGTCTATCTGTCCAATATACACACAGATCTTTCTCAGTGTACGTAGAGTGCCTCTGTCTCTCTGCTGCTATCCACACAGGTATCAGAGTACCCAGAGTGCGAGGTGAAACAACTTATCTTTAGCAGCATCTGTCTGTCTATATATACACATCTGCTGCTGTAGGCTACACGCAGATCTCATTGTACGTAGAATGTGAGATGAAACGGCTGATCTAATCTCTAGCAGCATCTGTCTGTCTGTCTGTCTGCCTGTCTGTCTGTCTGTCTGTCTGTCTGTCTGTCTGTCTGTCTGTCTGTCTGTCTGTCTGCGTCTGTCTATCTGTCTGTCTGTCTGCCGTCGTCTGTCTGTTGCCGTCTGTCTGTTGTCTATCTGTCTGTCTGTCTGTATGCGTCTGTTGCCTTCACTTCTGTCTGTCGTGTCGTTGTCTTTGTCTGTCTGTCCGTGTGTCTGTCTGTCTGCTGCGGCTGTACCTGTAGGTCTCAGCCAAGCCAGGCGTCACGGCGTGTAAACGTACGCCACTGTTGGTGCCGTGCCATGCCATGATAATGGCTTTGCCATCAACAACAGTACGTAAGGCAGTGCAGTAGTAAACTTTTTATTTTATTTTACTTGTGTTGTTTGTGTGATGTCTTTGTCACTGAGTCATCATCACTCAGTAAAAGGTGTGAGTAGTAAACTCTTTATTTTACTTGGTGTTTGTGTGATGTCTGTTGTGATGCTTTCACTGAGTCAAAACAGGTGTGCTACTTACTAGTAAACATAAACAAACCGCAATAGCTAAAGATGAGCAGTTACATCATC
>CM054134.1:124281180-124303680 GCA_028751875.1 Rapana venosa
TGTGTGTGTGTGTGTGTGTGTGTTAGTGAGCGGTGTGTGTGTGTGTTGTGTGGTGTGTGTGTTAGTGAGCGTGTGTTGTGTGGTGTGTTGTGTTGTGTGTGTGTGTGTGTGTTAGTGTGTTAGTGTATGTGTGTGTTAGTGTGTGCGTTTGTTAGTGTGTGTTTGTGTGTGTGTGAGTGTGTGTGTGTTGTTGTGTGTGGTGTGTGTGTTAGTGTGTGCGTGTTAGTGTGTGTGTGTTAGTTTGTGTGTGTGTGGGTGTTGTGTGTGTGTGTGTGTGTGTGTGTGTGTTGTGTTTAGTGTGTGGTGTTAGTTTTGTGGTGTTAGGGTAGTGTATTGTGTGTTAGTGTGTGGTGTGTGTGTATGTGTGTAGGTGAGTGTGTGTGTGTGTGTGTTAGTGTGTGTGTGTGTGTGGTTAGTGTATGTGTGTGTTAGTGTGTGCGTGTTAGTGTGTGGTGTGTGGTTAGTGTGTTAGTGTATGTGTGTGTTAGTGTGTGCGTGTAGTGTGTGTGTGTGTTAGGTGTGCGTGTGGTTGTGTGTGTGGTGTTGTAGTGTGTGTCGTTAGAGCTCGTGCGTGTTGTAGTGTGTGCGTGTTAGTGTTTGCACGTATAGTGTGTGTGAGGAGTTGTGTGTGTGTGTTAGTGTGTGACAGGTAGTGTGTTGTGTGCGATGTATGTGATTAGTCTATGTGTTATGTGATGTGCATGATGAGATGATGTGATGTGTGTGTGTGTGATGATGATGTGATATAATGGCTGCAGAGATAGGGTGTGTATGAGTATGCCTGATAGATATGATCAGGAGATAACTATAATAGATAGGCGAGGATATTGATGCTATGATGATGATGATGATAATGAAAATGATGACGATGGATGATGATGATGATGATGATGATGATGATGATGATGATGATGATGATGATGATGATGATGATGATGATGATGATGATGATGATGATAATGATGGTGATGATGATGATGATGATGATGATAATAATAATGATGATAATAATAATGATGATGAAAATAGTGATGATGATGATGATGATGATAATAATGATGATGATGATAATAGTGATGATGATGATGATGATGATGAGAAGAAGAGGAGGAGGAGGAGGAGCAGAAGAAGAAGAAGAAGAACAAGAAGAAGAAGAACAAGAAGAACAAGAAGAAGAAGAGAAGAATTGACAAAGCTGGTAATAGTTCTGAAAAAAGTCTGGGAAATCTCTCTCTCTCTCTCTCTCTCTCTCTTCTCTCTCTCTCTCTCTCTCTCTCTCTCTTCTCTCTTCTCTCTCTCTCTCTCTCTCTCTCTCTCTCTCTCTCTCTCTCTCTCTCTCTCTCTCTCTCTCTCTCTCTCACACACACACCACACCACACACACACACACACACACACACACACACACAACACACACAACACACACACACCACACACACACATCATACATACTGCCGAAGAGAAGAACCGACATAGTACAAAATTGTTTCTATTTCAAGTATATAAGATTTCTTTGGTGGTTTAAACAACATTTTATTAGTTCAGAATACTGACGCACCAATACATGAAATGAGTACAACAAACAATGTTACATATGCTTTTACACACAAAAAAAGAAAAAAGAAGACACAATTGAACGTTACGTGTGTTATTCTGATTTTACCAAAAGCTGTTATGTAACACGTCCTTTTTTCATTCTTGGGGGGATGGGGGGGGGGGGGGGGGGGGGCAGGGAATCTGGGCTTTCTTTGTCCGTGTGTGTGGGTTTGTTTATTTGTTTATTTGTCTTGCTTTCTATCACACATTCAGACCAGCCTGGAGAAAACTTCGTGTCCCTCTCCTCCCCCCTCCCCCCACCCCCCTCTCCCCATGTCCCATGACGATCATTTTTGACCAAGGGACTGACAGATTGAAGACCAGTTCTCATTTTTCCGTATAAATGTTTCGTGTGTAAGGCAACTATGTCGAAGGATTTGTTCTTTTGATCTTGGCCCTGTCAAAAGGATATGACAGGGCAATTTCATAGAACCAGTAGTTCTAGCAGTCATAGTCAGAGCAGCAGCGGCAGTAAAACGAGTAGCAGTAGTAGTAGTAGCAGCAGCAGCAGTAGCAGCAGCAGCAGCAGCAGCAGCAGTGGAGCAGTAGTAGTAGTAGCAGCAGCAGCAGCAGCAGCAGTAGTAGTAGTAGTAGTAGTAGTAGTAGCAGTAGTAGTAGTAGTAGTAGTAGTAGTAGTAGTGGTAGCAGCAGCAGCAGCATTAGTAGTAGCAGCAGTAGCAGCAGCAGTAGTAGTAGCAGCAGCAGCAGCAGTAAGAGTAGTAGTAGTAGTAGTAGTAGTAGTAGTAGTAGTAGTAGTAGTAGTAGTAGTAGTAGTAGTAGTAGTAGTAGTAGTAGTAGTAAGAGGAACAATAGCAGCCACACAAGTGAGGAATAAGAAATTATGGTCAAATCATATTGTTGCATTTGTTGTTGCAGTTGTTTGTGTTGTTGCCGCTGCTACTACTACTACTACTACTTTTGTTATTGTGATGATAATGATCATCGCTCTTTATCTTGATGCTCATGCCTCCTGTTCTTGCTATTGGTGTTGCTGCCGCCATTGTTCTTGTTATGGATAGTCCTCTACCGTTATCCTGTAGTGATAACAACAGTGTAACACTGACTACACTGCGGTTACATTGCGAAAGTGGTATCCAGTTACCTGCTTGGCACAGTGTCTAGCCTTATGTCATGCTAAACTAGCCGATTTCCACTTAAGTGTCTGGATGTTCTATCGAACAGAATATACGTGTGTGTGTGTGTGTGTGTGTGTTGTGTGTGTGTGTGTGTGTGTGTGTGTGTGTGTGTGGAAGGGGGGGGGGAGGAAGAGGAGGAGTACGTGTGTGCGTATGTGTGTTTGTGTGTGTGTGGTGTGTGTGTGTGAAAAAGGGAGAGTCCGGGGGGGGGGGGGGGGAGGATGAAGGTACAAAAAAAAGAGATAGACAGACTGAGAGACAGACAGAGAGACAGAGATAGATAGACAGATAGATAGATAGATAGATAGATAGATAAATATATAGATATAGATAGATAGATAGATAGACAGATAGATATAGTTAGATAGATCTATAGATAGATAGATAGATAGATAGATAGAGAGGGGGGGGGGGGGGCTAATTTATTGGAATTTGCCCAATATGGCTTATTGACAAGGGCGATAACACATTGCTTTCTTTTATGAATACAAATAAATACAAGATAAATTACATAATACATTTCATGCGAAGGATAAAATATATTTTAAAGAAAGGAATACTCTTATAAATTCTGGCAACAACTCCGATACAAACAAAACCAAAATAATAGTTTGCCAAGAATAAACAACACAAAACAATCGAAACAACTGAAAAAAGAAAAAAAAACCAAGAACACATGAGAACGCTAAATTCGTCAGACAGACAGTCAAACAACACACAGCACACCACACACGACACCAGACACATACAAAACACACACAACACACGCCACGCAAGCACGCGCGCGCGCGCGCACCACACACACACACAGAGTCAGGCACACATGAATGAGCTGAGAGAACCAAACGCTTGTTCCTAAACCAGAGGGTTGTTCACTAATACATTGTAGCCTAAAGCACCATCCCTACTGTGTGCTAAGGATGCTGCTGACTGTGATGTGTGATGCTGACAGCCAGCTCTCTTGTTCCCCTGTCCTCCCAATCACACACACACACACACACACACACACACACACACACCACACAACACACACACACACAACACACACACACACACACAACTTCGGATGGGACTATAAACCGAGCTCCGTGTTCGAACGCATGCAGAACATCTTGCGCACACGTTAAATCCTGTTTCACTTTTCGGAAGAGTAGGCCATTGTGTGCCGGTGGAAACAGATAACAAAATTGACAAGACTGCATACACACGGGGACTGGATGTAAAAAACACATGAGTGCTTATTCCATTATCCTCGATTAAAAAAATAAAAAAAAAAATAGATAACACACACACACACACAACACACACACAACACACACACGACACACACACACACACACACACACACACACACACACACACACACACACGAACCACACACATGCAAACAGTCGGCCACATCCACTGTTTGCTGGCCAGAACAAATGAAGGGACTCCCTTTCATTATTGACTGCTCATTTTGGGCATTGGCTATTAGGCTGCCTGAGGCTTGGTGTGAAAGGGATTAGAGGAGAGGGAGGGAGGGGGGGAGTGAGGAGAGGGAGAGAGAGAGAGAGGCAAAAGAAGAGAGAGAGAGAGAGGGGAGAGAGAGAGAGAGAAGATAGGCAGAAAGAGACACAGAGAGAGAGACAAGAGAGAGACAGAGAGAGGAAGAAAGAGGCACAAAAGAGAGACATAGAGAGAGAGGCAGAAGAGGCAGAGAGAGAGAGAGAGAGAGGAGAGAGAGGAGAGAGAGAGAGAAGGAGAGAGACAGAGAGACAGAGAGACAGAGAGACAGAGAGACAGAGAGAGATAGAAGCAGAAAGAGCACAGAGAGAGAGAGAGAGAGAGAGAGAGAGGAGGAGAGAGAGAGAGAGAGAGAGAAGAGATGAGAGAGAGAGAGAGGAGAGAAGAGGAGAGACAGGAGGGTGACAGTCAGAGACACAGAGAGAGACAGGGACAAAGACAGATAGACAGACAGACAGACAGACAGACAGGCAAGCAGGCAAGCAGGCAGATAGACAGGCAGACCAAATGATCAATAATGTTTACTTTTCAAGTGTTACAGATAAGCAATTACTTTTTGGTTTTGGACAATGCCCTGATTATGGACTACAAAATCAAATTCAGTGTGTAATTCAAAGAAAATAAATCAATAGAGTAATATTTAAAAAATAACATTCCTTTACTGATTCAAGTAATAGTATTAAGACAACTCTTTTGGGAGAGAGAGAGAAAGAGAGAAACATTCACACACACATACATATATGCATACATCCATCCACCCATACATACATACATACACGCATGCATGCATGCATACATACATACATACATATATACATACAAGCATACATACATACATACATACATGCATACACACATACGTGCATGCATACATACATACACACATACACACACAAACATACATACATAACATGCACGCAGACAGACAGACAGACAGACAGGCAGATGAACATGAATGCAGAGATAATAGGAAAAAAACAGGTAACCAGACAAACATAAGAAAAGAAAAAGACCCCCCCCCCCCCCCCCCCCCCCCCCACCAGAAAGAACAAATAATGGAGCCGTCATCAAAGCTCATTGAGACTGAGACCAAACCAAAGACAGACATACAACCTGATAGACAATGCAACAGGAAGGCTGGCAGACATACAAACAAATATACAAACAAACAAACAAAAAACAGACAAAAAAGCACAACAAACAAACAAAGAGCCAGGTAGGGAGGCATAGAAAGCAGGTAAAAGCCAGAGGAACGTGTGAACTAAAGGAGGGGATGACAAGCTTGTCTCTGTAACAGATGGTGTCATATACATGGCTCCCCAAGGCCTCTGTCTCTTTTTCTGGCTACCCAATGCCTCTCTTCTCTGTTTTACTGGCTACCCAAGGCCTCTGTCTATTTTACTGGCTACCCAAGGCCTCTGTCTATTTTACTGGCTACCCAAGGCCTCTGTCTATTTTACTGGCTCCCCAAGGCCTCTGTCTCTTTTTCTGGCTCCCCAAGGCCTCTGTCTATTTTACTGGCTACCCAAGGCCTCTGTCTATTTTACTGGCTCCCCAAGGCCTCTGTCTATTTTTCTGGATCCCCAAGGCCTCTGTCTATTTTACTGGCTACCTAAGGCCTCTCTTCTCTGCTTTACTGACTGCCTAAGCTCTGTTCTCTGTTTCACTGGCTAAGGCCTCTTCTCTACTGTACAGACTAAGGCCTCTTCTCTATTGCCTCCGGCTTCTTCTCTACTTGATTGACTAAGGCCTCTCTTCTCTACTTTACTTCCTAAGGCCTCTCTTCTCTGTTTTACTGCCTAAAGTCTCTCTTCTCTGTTTTACTGCCTAAGGCCTACCTTCTCTGCTTTACTGCCTTAGGCCTCTCTTCTCTGTTTTACTGCCTAGAGTCTGTCTTCTCTGTTTTACTGCCTAAGGCCTACCTTCTCTGCTTTACTGACTGCCTAAGGCCTCTCTTCTCTGCTTTACTGACTGCCTAAGGCCTCTCTTCTCTGCTTTTCTGACTGCCTAAGGCCTATCTTCTTTACTTTACTGATTAAGGCCTCTCTTCTCTACTTTACTGACTGCCTAAGGCCTATCTTCTTTACTTTACTGATTAAGGCCTCTCTTCTCTGCTTTTCTGACTGCCTAAGGCCTCTCTTCTTTGCTTTACTGACTGCCTAAGGCCTATCTTCTTTACTTTACTGATTAAGGCCTCTCTTCTCTACTTTACTGACTGCCTAAGGCCTATCTTCTTTACTTTACTGATTAAGGCCTCTCTTCTCTACTTTACTGACTGCCTAAGGCCTATCTTCTCTGCTTTACTGACTGCCTAAGGCCTCTCTTCTCTGCTTTACTGACTGCCTAAGGCCTCTCTTCTCTGCTTTACTGCCTAAGGCATCTCTTCTCTGCTTTACTGCCTAAGGCCTCTCTTCTCTGCTTTACTGCCTAAGGCCTCTCTTCTCTGCTTTACTGCCTAAGGCCTCTCTTTTCTGCTTTACTGCCTAAGGCCTCTCTTCTCTGCTTTACTGCCTAAGGCCTCTCTTCTCTGCTTTACTGCCTAAGGCCTCTCTTCTTTGCTTTACTGCCTAAGGTCTCTCTTCTTTGCTTTACTGGCTGCCTAAGGCCTCTCTTCTCTGCTTTACTGCCTAAGGCCTCTCTTCTTTGCTTTACTGACTGCCTAAGGCCTCTCTTCTTTGCTTTACTGACTGCCTAAGGCCTCTCTTCTCTGCTTTACTGGCTGCTGCGATATTATGTGGGCTGCATTATACCCTTCTGTTTATTTGCATGTTATTTGTTTTATTTGGTCTCTCTCTTTTTTGTCTCGGGGCACTGGGCTGGAACAAATATTGGGAAACAATCGTGTCCCTGTGTGTGTGTGTGTGTGTGTGTGTGTGTGTGTGTGTTGTGTGTGTGTGTGTGTGTTGTGTTGTTATCGATTGCCAGCGCGACTAATGCGTCAGTTATTAGTTTTGGTTGTCCATGAACAAATGAGGTGATGGACAATGCTGTTTCATGGTGGTGCTATGGATAGTCATTCAGTTTGTGATGGAGGAGAGACAGACAGGCCGAAGCTGTCGGCAAATAGTTCCATGACCGTGTGTGGTGGTCCGTCTGTGTGTGTGTCACCATTGTAATCCTGTCTCCAGCATTAGTTTATTTGGTGTTTTTGTGATTTGTCTTTTATATACTTTCTAAAGTGTCCTAAAAGTCAATGATAGTGTATCCTCTTGTTTTATGTTATTCATTTATTCATGTTTTTCTTTAAAACTGTCTTTTAATAACGTTGGAACGTGTGGACAAACAATTTCATGCAATACTGTAAAACCCCCCACAAACAACAACAACCCACAGCAAAGTGTTTTTGTACATGTAGAGACGTTACAGATAGCATTATATTGAATTACCAACACCAAGAAGACGCCTTCAAATAATATCTTCACTCCAATCTGACCATAGATGGTTGCTCTGATGCTGAAGAAAATATCAGACGATCTCACTTGCATCCTCAGCCATGGCAAAGTTGAACAGGGTCATCCCCGGGGTGGGAATGCTGCCACCTAAACTTTAGGCCGAGACGGCCAGATGCGTAGAATGTCGCCGCTGGTGAACTTTGGAGTTCTAGCAGTGGGGAAGAAACACACGAAATAAACCTGAACGACGCAGCAGCAGTTCATTTGAATTGGGTCTTTGTTCCATCTGTGACATGGGTGTGAATGGAAACCAGTTTCATTTTGTACAGCAATGCTCCAAACTTGAAGAGCTTTAGAGTCGATTTATCCACACACACAAAAGGTTTTTTGAGACCAAGGCCAGCTTTTAATTTTCTGTCATTTATTCAAAGCAGAGAGGACAACATTTATAAAAATGGGAAAAAAATGATCAAACTTATGAAGGTTACAATTTATTATTTGTCTATGCCTATCATCGATTTTGTTGTTGTGATTGTTCGAACTGAAATTGAAATGAGCTAATATTTTCTTGTATTCGTGTTTCATATTCTCAATGCGCTAGAAGGGTTGGGGGGTGGAGGGCCGGGGCCAAAGGATTGAATGTCTTGATTCGTGAAAAAAAATGTGAACAAGATTTGGCAAAGCAAGGAGATCGCCTTGCCTACAAAGCTGAGGTTGTTTGGGGATTTCATCATTTCCATCCCGCTGTACAGATGTAAAAGGTGGACCTTGACTGCAGAAGTGGAAAAGGGAAATCCAAACCTTTGAAAAACAATCATTCAGACCGCAGTCAGTGTGGCGAGAGGTGATGATGAAAGCGGGGAACAGGAGCTCATGTTTGCTGTAAAGGGAAGACATTTAGTGTGGTTTGGTCACATCATACGTCATAACTCTCTTGCTAAGACACTTGAGGGAGAAAGATGCAGGGGTCAAACAGATGACCACACAAGACGACTCTCTTGAATGTTGCTGTTTTTAGTGTTTCGTTTATTGACACACTATGTGACAGTATCTCTGCTAAAGAGGTGTTGGGGGCACACCCACACATAGCACTACACTACACTACACTACACTACACTGCACTACACTACACTACACTACACTACACTACACTACACTGCACTACACTACACTACACTACACTACACTACATACACTGCACTACACTACATTACACTACACTACACTACCACACACTACTACACTACATTACACTACGCTACATTACACTACCCTGCACTACACTTACACTACACTACGCAACACTACACTACACTACACTATACTACACTATACTACACTTTACTACACTACACTATACTACACTACACTATACTGCACTACACTACACTACACTATACTATACTATACTACACTACACTACACTACACTACACTGCACTGCACTACACTACACAACGCTACACTACACTACACTACACTACACTACACTTCACTACACTTCACTACACTACACTACACTACACTACACTACACTACACTACACTACACTACACTACACTACACTACACTACACAACACTACACTACACTACACTACACTACACTGCACTACACTACACTACACTGCACTGCACTACACTACACTATACTACACTACACTACACTTCACTACACTACACTACACTACACTTCACTACACTACACTTCACTACACTACACTACACTACACTACATAACACTACACTACACTTCACTACACTACACTTCACTACACTACACTACACTGCATACACTACACTACACTACACTACACTACACTACACTACACTACACTACACTACACTACACTACACTACACTTCACTACACTACTCTACACTACACTACACTACACTTCACTACACTACACTTCACTACACTACACTACACTACATAACACTACACTACACTTCACTACACTACACTACACTACACTACACTATCTGTGGCGAAAATCTTACCAATGGTCATAATATGCTTTTACGATGCAGACAGAGATCTGAAAAGCTTTTTACCTGCCTTCCCAGTCCGTAGCTTACAGCAAATTCTACAAGACATTCCATTAATGAAACAAATTTTATTGTCATTAAGTCGAACTCCAATTTTCAGACTTCTTTAATGTAAGGATAGCTTCTGGTCATATGAATTGCAAAGTTAATATTTCAGCTGTTCATGTTTTCTTTTCAGAATTCTTGTTTATGCTTTTTTCATAATAGTTGTTTATTGCGATTGATTAGTTATGTGCATACCCCCCCACCCCCCCTTCCAACTTACACACACTCACACACACATACACACACTCTCCCCATCTGATATCACTATTTAGTGGAAAGACGTTAAACTGAAGAACTACTACTACTACTACTACTACTACTACTACTACTACTACTACTACTACTACTACTACTACTACTACTACTACTACTACCACTACTACTACTACTACACGCATACCTGGATAAGCTGATAAAACGCTTGTCTGTAATAGGGAGGGTTCAACAGGAACTGTCGCCTGAAGCGTCCATCTAGTTTGCTGAGGGATGCTGTGATATGGACTCTGTGATGCAGTGTGCTGTAGATGCTGTGATATAGACTCTGTGATGCAGTGATATAGACTCTGTGATGCAGTGATATAGACTCTGTGATGCTGTGATATAGACTCTGTGATGCTGTGATATAGACTCTGTGATGCAGTGATATAGACTCTGTGATGCTGTGATATAGACTCTGTGATGCTGTGATATAGACTCTGTGATGCTGTGATATAGACTCTGTGATGCTGTGATATAGACTCTGTGATGCTGTGATATAGACGCTGTGATGCAGTGATATAGACTCTGTGATGCAGTGATATAGACTCTGTGATGCTGTGATATAGACTCTGTGATGCAGTGATATAGACTCTGTGATGCAGTGATATAGACTCTGTGATGCAGTGATATAGACTCTGTGATGCTGTGATATAGATTCTGTGATGCTGTGATATAGACTCTGTGATGCTGTGTGCTGAGGATGCTGTGATACACGATGCTGACAGCCCGCTCTCTTGTTCCCCTGTCCTCCTCACACACAAATGCAAACAGTCCGCCAAGTCCAATGTTTGCCGGAACAAATTAATAGAACTGGTAATAACTATCGGCTGCTCATTTTGTGCTCGCATGCAGCTATGTGTGAAGAAGAATGAATGAGAGCGAGAGCGAGAGAGAGAGAGGAGAGGAGAGAGAGAGAGAGAGAGAGAGAGGAGAGAGGGAGAGAGAGAGGAGAGAGAGGAGAGAGAGAGAGAGAGAGAGAGAGAGAGAGGAGCGAGAGTGAGAGAGAGAGAGAGAGAGAGAGGGAGAGAGAGAGAGAGAGAGAGAGAGAATGACACTGACATTGACATTGTTATTTAGAGAGAGAGAGAGCCAGAGACAGAGACAGGCAGCCAAGCAGGTAGATCTCTCACTCTCGCTCTCTCTCTCTCTCTCTCTCTCTCTCTCTCTCTCTCAAGTCAAGTCAAGTCAGGTCAAGTCTCTCTGTCTCTGCGCTCCATTGACAAGTAGGGCGCGCAGTGTGTGGTTTTTCCCTGTGTTTGAAACTCTAGGAAGTCTGCTAGCTGGCCTCAGCTAACCTAGCCTGACTCCAGAGCAGCTAAGTCTTTTTTGTCCAGGATGCTTACTGGATATTTGAGCTTTTCGTCACCAACCGAATGCTGACATGTATTACAGGATCTTTAACGTGCTTATTTGATGTTATGCATGTCTATTCAGATGCAGATGACAGGAAAGATTGCCACACAAGAAAATACAGATAGATAAATAGATAGATAGATAGAAATATAGATAGATAGACAGATAGCTAGATAGAAATATAGATAGACAGATAGATAGAAATATAGTTAGATAGACAGACAGATAGATAGACATATACATATACATAGAGAGAGATAGAGAGATAGAGAGATAGAGAGATAGAGAGATAGATAGATAGATAGACAGATGGGTGGATGGGTGGATGGATGAATAGATCGATCGATCGATAGATAGATAGATAGATAGACAGACAGACAGACAAACATATAGGTAGGTAGACAGATAGATAGATAGACAGACAGACAGACAGACAGACAGATAGATAGATAGATAGATAGATAGGGTGGGTGGATGGATGGATGGATAGATAGACAGACAGACAGATAGATAAACAGATAGATAAATAGATAGATAAATAAACAGACAGACAGACATATAGATAGATAGATAAACAGACAGACAGACAGACAGATAGGTAGACTGATAGATAGATACATACATACATAGACGGATAGACAGACAAAGAGACAAATAGATAGATAGATAGATATGTAGATAGATATAGATAGATAGTTAGACAGATATGTAGATAGATAGATATATAGATATGTAGACAAATAGATAGATAGACCGATATGTAGATAGATAGATAGACAGATAGATAGATAGATAGATAGATATATATATATAAATATATATATTGATAGATAGATAGATAGATGATAGATAGACAGACAGATAGATAGACAGATAGATAGATAGATAGATAGATAGAGAGAGAGAGAGAGAGAGAGGAGAGAGAGAGAGAGAGAGAGAGAGAGAGAGAGAGAGAGAGAGAGAGCAGACAGACAGACAGACAGACAGACAGATAGACAGGTAGAAATACACAAAAGAGACAGATTCCAATCAAAGGCATAGAGACAGAAACAAAGCAAAGACAGTCATGCAACCTGAGAGACAATACAACAGACAGACACACAGACACACAGACAGACATATAAACATCAAAACAAGCACAGCAACAAATATTGAGCGAGGTAGGGAGGCAGGGAAAGCAAGTGATGGCCATAGAGAAGCGTGAACTGTAAGAGGTGATGAAAGGCTTGTCTATCACACAGACAGTGTCAGCTGCATGCATGCCCGCCTCAGGCCTCTGCTTTGGTCTAATGAATGCTTTGTGTCTGTGTGTGTGTGTGTGTGTGGGGGGGGGGGGGGGTACATGTGTGTGTGTTGTGTGCGTGCGTGCGTGCGTGCGTGCGCGTGTGTGTGTGCGTGTGTGTGCGTGCTCTGTGTGTGTATGTGTGAGATCTTCAGTTTAACGTCTATTCACATTTAGTGATTTTAGACGGGAAAAAGTAATATAAACAAGAGAATGCAAACAATAACAAAAAGTGTCAAATAACAGTACTTAAAAACTAACTTTAACATACTACAAAAACTGAATTATCGGACTTCTTATCAATCCTAACACAATGTCCAACAGTAACGATGGTTCAGACAAAATCTGATCCAGTGATAAACCTGGTATAGCAGGTAAAAATGCTTTTAAATTTCCACAATCAAAAATAACATGACTATTGGTAATCTTCTCCCCACAAATACAGTTTACATCTTTCACGTACTTTGTCCTGAAAGCATTTAGTTTAAATCTGTACATAAGGGATAACATATTTCTACGATTATACCAACCACAGACTTTGTTAGAAATGAAAGCATTTCGAAAATCTATCACATTGCTTGTACAGCCATTATAAAGACAATAGCCAGAATCATATATTTTCTTTCTGAAGTGCTTCCAGCAAGCGTTTTGTAGCAAGCTGTATCCCTCATGCAGAGATAAGGCAATGTTTATTTCACAAGAAATATTTTTATTTCTCGCGCCATATTTTGCAAGACTGTCACTTTTTCATTAAAAAAGATACCAGTGTGTGAGGGAACCCAGCAGAAAGTAACAGTACTACCTCTTAAAATCAAAAAGTGTACCAGATGCCTGATTTCAATGATTAGGTCTTTTCTTACTTTAAAAGTAGAATTTCTTAAAGCATGTAAAACCGATTTAGAATCAACACACAAAAGTATGTTGAATATGTCTTTAGGGAAGTCAAGTACATAGTTAAGTGCCAACACTATAGCAGTTAGCTCAGCTGTAAATATAGATTTATTTTTTCCCAGGTAGACAGCTCGATCTACTTTTAATGATGGAATAATGAAAGCTGCACCAGCCTCATTAGTATTTAAAACGGACCCATCAGTATAGATTTTGAGATGATCAGGATAAGTAGTTTGAATATGTTCTTTTACTAGCGATGTAAGAATGTTAACATTTTCAGCTTTTCTTACAGAAGAATGATTGATGTCAAAATGAGCTTTAAAAAGTTCCCAAGGTGGGTAGGGAGCTGACTGTACTGATTTTGCTAATTCATTTGGTTTAAGTTTTAAGTTTTGGTGTGTATGTGTGTAACATGTTGCATGACAGATGCTATGGAGTCTCTAACTTGTTGCTGCTGCTGATGTTGTTGTTGTTGTTGTTTCTGATGTTTTGTCTTCAAAGCATATGCATTCTAAAATTCGAACGTTTCTGTAAAGATTTACTTTAAAAGAGGCTTGGATGGGTATTTTTGTCACGGTCACTGATTATCTTATTTTGTGTTGTAAACAGGCGTGGTTGTTTTGATATGATCTTATTGTATAACTGTATCTCAGCGTTATTGTTGTGAATTGTTGTTCTAAGAAACAACTGTATGCACAAGTAACACCACAGTAGATTAAATGCTTTGTAAAAACCCCCAAACAAACATAGTGTAATTCGTGAATATGAATATGGCGATAAAAATGCACAGGTAAAGGTGTCCCATTAGCTATGTGTTCGTAGGGGAGCAAGGCATCGGAGACCTTACTTTTCCAGGGGCCAGCATATTGAGGGCGGCGCCCATCTCCTCTCCCTCGCTGCTTTACCTTCCCTGACCCAAAAGAGGCAGGTACCCATTGACAGCTGGGTGAACGGTGAAAAGTCCTTCGGATGAGACTATAAACCGAGGCCCCGTGTTCGAACGCATGCAGAACATCTTGTGCACACGTTAAATCCTCTTCCGCATTTCGGAAGAGTAGGCCATTGTGTGCCGGTGGAAACAGATGACAAAATTTACAAAACCGCACACACGGGGACTGGATGTAAAAAAGCACATGAGTGCTTATTCCATAATTATATGGCGATACTTGGCCTTAGAAGTGTGATCAGTTATTCACGTAAGCAAAGTGCTAACACGCCTTCACTAAAATGTTGTAATCAAGTCAAGTCAAGTCAAGTCAAATGTTTATTTCCAGATGGTACGCTGAATAAGCAATGCATTTGCTTTTTGATATTTAAGTTGAGACTGTCTTTATATGTAGCAGGTTCTTTTTGTACAACACTCTGTTCTTTAACTATAAGGGGGAACAACAGTTCTATGAAGTCGGATGTCTGGCGCCGCATGGCAAGCGGTTTGAAAGCAGCGCTGCAGGCAAAGCTCTCGTCCGATGGGTATTGAGGCTGGCACAGTGATTCCTGAATGTGATGGGTAAAAGCAAAGTGCTTATTCTGGGTGACACCTTCAATGTGTGAAGCTGGAGAACGCCCAACAACAACAACAACAACAACAGCAGCAGCAGCAGCAGCAGCAACAACAACAACAACAACAACAACAACAACAACAACAACAACAACATACTACTACTACTACTACTACTACTACTACTACTACTACTACTACTATACTACTACTACTACTACTACTACTACTACTACTAATAATAATGACGACACTATGGCGTGGTTTTCTTTTTGGTATGGGGTATGACCAATGTCTTCACGGACAGAAAAATATGTTTGATACGTACATGTTTGTGCATGCATTTTTTTTTTCATTCCTCGGCTTTAGCTTCGAAGTTTACCAATGGTGAGATTTTGCGTACGCGACCATTTTTGCCCACCATTTATGCATGTTTCAACATATCTTCCGGTAAGTGTATACAGATGCTAGTTAACAATCTCTCTTGGGTCGTATGGCCGGAACACGTGTGTTTAGACAGGAAAGTTATCTCCGTACAAAGAAACCAAAATAAAGAAAGAAGGAAAGCAACACACTTGTGAATAAACAAACACATAGAACATTAACTAAACAATATTCTGCCTTTCAAAAAAACCCAAACAAACCCAAATATATGAATAACAAATAGAACAATAACTAAACAATATTCTGCCTTTTTCCACCCTCCCCCAAAAGATATGAATAAATAAACAAATAGAACAATAACTAAACAATATTCTGCCTTTTTCCAAAAAAATTCCCCCAAACATATGAATAAATAAACAAATAGAACAATAACTAAACAATATTCTGCCTTTTTCCACCCCCCAAACATATGAATAAACAAACAAATAGAACAATAACTAAGCAATATTCGCCTTTTTCCCCCCCCCAAACATATGAATAAACAAACAAACAGAACAATAACAAAACAATATTCTCCCTTTTTTCCACCCCCCACATATGAATACACAAACAAATAGAACAATAACTAAAAAATATTCTCCCTTTTTCCCCAACCCCCCCCAAACATGAATAAAAAAAACAAATAGAACAATAACTAACAATATTTGCCTTTTCCAAACCCCCCCCAAATCTATGAATAAATAAACAAATAGAACAATAACTAAACAATATCCTCCCTTTTTCCAAAAAATCCCCCAAACATATAAAATAATAAAAAAATAGAACAATAACTAAACAACTTTTCTTCCTTTTTCCACCCCAAACATATGAATAAACAAAGAAATAGAAAATAACTAAACAATATTCTGCCTTTTTCCACTCCCCAACCATTTGAATAAACAAACAAATAGAACAATAACTAAACAATATTCTGCCTTTTTCCAAAAAACCCCCAAACAAACATAAAACATAACATTTCTCTCCCACGCCGAAGTCGGAAGTCAGATGCGCTGGGCCTAACTTTTCAGGAGCTTAAAGGCAGCGCCAACGCATTTTCGTTCAAATGACACACAACTCTAGTTACTGTCTGAGCGTTCGACGACGACGACGAAGAAGAAGAAGTGGAAGACAAGTAGTACAATAAATGAACAAATAATTCTAGAAATAACGTAGGACACAAGCTGACCAACACCAAAGATAGAAGTCTTCTACGAGAGGATGCAATAGCTAAAGGGAACGATCAACAGAGCCAGTACAGGATTAGACTCCAACATCCCTGGACGGACAATCCTACAAGGCAACACTGCTATTTGCCCTCATTATTGCCTGTCCATTTATCACACAGCACAGCTGGAGGAATCCTTGCAGGATGACCATCACACAGCGGTGTCCCACACCTTGTTTGTCCAGCATTGACCAGCTGGGATAAACGAGGGGGCTGTATTACAGAAACACGTGACGGAAGCTAGAGCCGAGTGGTTAAGACCGTTTGACTTCAATCTCTTGAGTCCATGAAGTCGTGGGTTCGAATCTCGGCGGGGTCTGGTGAATTAAGGGTTGGCGATTTTTTCCACCTCCCAGGTCAATGTCTAGTGCAGACCTGCCAGTGCCTTCATTCTTTTCGTGTATATAAACATGCAGAACATGCAATATGCACGTTAAAGATCTCATCATTCATGTCAATGTTAGGTGGGTTAAGTAAACACTAGCATACCCAGCATGCATCACGGAAGTCGGAATGCGGCTACCTCCATGGTCGGCAAAAACCGGTCGCTTTCGTAAAGCCTCACCACTGGTGAACCTCAGAGCTGTATGTAGCCGAGGATAAAGAAACACGTACCACCACAGAACCCCCACCGCGCGCGGCGCGCGCGACGCACACACACACACACACACACACACACACACACACACACACACACACAAAACACACACACACACACACACACACACACCACACACTTCTGCACATATGCACGTTTGTCAGTGAGCAAGCATGGGTACGTACCGGCAAACCAGGTACATGAATTTAATGTACATTGACCAAGACAGAGAGTGAGAACCTAACTATCGCACAGCAAATGATTCTATGGTTCGCTCTGCTCTTCAAAAGCCGAATTTTCTTCTGCCGTTCTACCGAATCTTGAACGATGGCCTGGGTGCCAGTCTTATGGAGGAGACGACAAACAACGTTCTCTCTTCTCTCCTCCTTTCACTCCCTCAGAAATCGTTGGGGGCACTGCACTCACTACACATTGTTTGTTTTAGTTCTTCTGCTAGAGCTCTGAGGTTCTCCATAAGTGAGATTTTTACGCATGCAACCGTTTTTTTGCCCACCTTTAAGGTAGCCGTTTTCCGACTTCGGAGACGATGTCTAAACCAAACACCAGTGTACATACTTAAAAAAAAAAGTCATCTGTCTTTTTCCGGCACGCAATAGTCTACACTTTCAAACGGCGGAACGGGTTTTAAGACGTGTGCAAGATGTTTTGCGTACGTTTGCACACGGGGCCTCGGTTTTATAATATCATCCAAAGGACTTTCTGGCCAGAGCAGTCGGTACCGGTGTAACTCCAGGGGGAAAATCTCCTTGTATTGAACGAGTTCCTCAGACCGTCACATCACGAGCGCAAGACTCTAACCATTAGCCCCCCTCCTCCCTAACCGAATGTTATGTTCAGGCAGTGTCTCTTGGGCAAGTGGTACCTGAGGGTAGCCCCTCCAATCCAACCCAATCCTGTTGTTTATCCCTCTCCAGGTACAGGATGAGTGCGGCCGGTATATATTCGTCCTCCATGCTCATAATTATGAGCGAGGTGGTTCAAGGCACTGGCAGGTCTGCACTTCAGTTTGACCTGGGATATTGTAAGATTGTCTACCTGTACGTCACTGAACGTAGCTGCCGATATTCGAACCGACGACAACACGGACTCAGGGGATTGAAGTGAAACACTCCTAACCACTCAGCTATAGCTTATCTCAAAGTTTATAGACTTTATTGCGCGTCAAACACTTAATATTAGCAGTGAAATTGACCCCTGGCAAGACCACAAACAAAGTAGCAATAATAACACCTACAGTAACAATAACAACAAAGACAATGACAACCACAACAACAACGACAACAATGCTTACTTGTTGCGCAATATTATGGCAGCAAACTCTCCCTCGAGATAGGAAAACCAGAATTCTCTCACACAATAATTATATTGCAACAAAAACCGTAGTACAGTGATACAAAACGACACCTCACCACTTACATAGGCAGATGTCATATCTATCATTCACAGCATGGAAGCAGCGAGGTTTCAAATAACACGCAGCCCATGACAGTAATGGTGGTGGCGACATCATCAACAACAACAAAAATCGATGTACGCAATACAGGAAAGGAGAGAGAGAGAGAGAAGAGAGAAGAGAGAGAGAGAGAGAGAGAGAGAGAGAGAGAGAGAGAGAGAGAGAGAGAGAGAGAGAGAGAGAGAGAGAGAGAGAGAGAGAGAGAGAGAGAGAGAGAGAGAGAGAAACACACTCCTGCCATTACTGAGATAATGCAACATGATCATTGTCAACTGAGAACAGTTTCCACCTTTGTCGGACATTATTGATTGGAGATAACAGGTAGTCATTGTGGGGTGGTGGTATTACAGGTGTGACATAGGAGAGGATTAATGGGTGGCGCTTTGTACAGTGCCACAAAGCTCTTACCCTATGGAAAGTTAGCCTGAACTGCCTGCAGAGAAATCTTCCGTAACCATACAAGTCCTACATGTTAAACGCTATTCGTTTAAAATAATGTCTGAAACAAATATATCACTTTCAGAGAGGAAGCAGAGAGACAAAAGTGGAAGCAGCGTTAGAAGTAGTCTAAAATGAATCCCTTAGTGGAAATGACGGTGTCCTGTCGGGATAGCCTGGTGGTTAGAATGATGTATTCGTGATCTGCTGACCCGGGTTCGATTTTTCCTCTGGAGTTAATATCAGTTCCGTCTCAACTCTCCCCAAAAGTCCTTCGGATGAGACTATAAACCGAGGTCCCGTGTGCGAACGCACGCAGAACAACTTGCGCACACGTTAAAACTCGTTCCGCTTTTCGGAAGAGTAGGCCACTGTGTGCCGGTAGGAACGGATGGCAAAATTTACAAAACAGCATACACACGGGGACTGGTTAAAAAAAAGCACATGAGTGCTTATTCTATTATCCTCGAAATTAAAGAATAAATAAATAAACAATAAAATAAATAATAAATGAATACATGAATAAATACATAAACACATAGCATCCACACCCTCTGGAAATTCTGTGCTAGAAATTCCTTCTTTTCTGTCCCTCTCTTTGCTTCTGCCTTGTTCCTTTTCTTCCTGTCGCCTCCTTCTTGTCTATTTTTACCTTCAGTATCCTGCCCTTTCCCACAGAGATTTAAAAAGATATCAGTTCTCTCCCAAATCGAAGTCGGATGTGCTGGGCCTGACTTGTCAGGCGCTTAATGGTAGCGCAACGCATTTTTGCTTATATGACAGACAACAGTAGATGCTGTCTATACGTTCAACAAAGAAGAAGAAGAAGAAGAAGAAGAAGAAGAAGAAGATTGCTTTCGCCATATTCATTTGACTCTCTCTTCTCCAGGGTTATTTGTTATTCTGTCTATAAAATTGTGGGTGGGAAGTTCAAAGTTAAAAGCTAATAAAATCATATTGACATGTTACAGGAGAAAACCGACAGGTAATCTTCAAAGCAAAAACACTTGTGAAACAGCCTCAACTTGTATCTTTATTGTATTGTATTGTACTGTACTGTACTGTATACTGTATACCACTTGAAGTCACGGCAGATTTTTCTACGTGAAATTCGGGCTGCTCTCCAGGGCAGAGTGCGTCGCCACAAAAGCAGCGCCGCCCAGTATATTTTTCCCTTTTACTTTCTGAAACTGTATTGTTTTGTCTCCCTATCAGAGTATATTTGTGTATATAATTTTGCCAAGGGACAACTCTCCTGTTGCCGTGGGTTCTTTTACGTGCGCTAAATATGTGCAACAAGCAGGACCTCGGTTTCTCTTCTCATCCGAATGACTGGCACCCAGACCACCACTCATGGTCTAATGGATGGAGGACAAGTTTCAGGCCCAAACGGGGATCAAACCACCACACACTTCGAACCCGGACTTTTCGCTTTCTAGGCAGGTGCGTTACCTCTAGACAACCGATCCACACCAGAAAACAGAAAAAACGGTTTTCATGTGTTGCAACTTCTCCTCTGGCATCCGATCTCTAGCAGAACGAAAGTCGAGATCAGTATCCTCTGTAACGTATGTAGCGCAAAATTGTTTCTCCGTATCTTTATGACTGCTTCCGCCTTTGCTCTCACTTGCATCTTTTAATGCGCGTGTGTGTACTGGCATTCACACAGTGCACTTGGCCCAGGCCAAAAGCTGTGTCAGTTATTGATGTCAGCTCATCGCCAAGGTCTACACTAAAATGTTGTTATGTTGTAACATGTGTTGAGATTGCCTTCAGCCATGACAAGCTCTTAACCTAACAACCTGCACTCTCCTTTGTCAACTACCTTCAAACCCAGCCTCAAAACACACTTATTTTCTACCTGAGACTTTCTCTCATATCTGTCCCTAATCTTCAACAGCATCCTTCACCTCCTAAGTGTGTTCACGAGTGTGTGTGTGTGTGTGTGTGTGTGTGTGTGTGTGTGGTGTGTGTGTGTGTGTGGTGTGGGTGTTGTGTGAGAGAATGCGTGCGTACGTGCGTGCGCGCGCATGGATTTGAAATCTGTTGTTCATTATGTTTAAGGAGAGTTGCATGCGTGTTAATGATTTGAGTGCAAGTGCTTCGATTTGTTTTTTGTTTGTTTTTAAAAAAAAAAAGATTCAGCACTATATAACTTCCATCTATTATTAATGGGGAAAAAAAGCCTCTGAAGTCGGAGTATAGCTGCCTATATGGCGAGTTACTTGAAAAGAGTCATTCACGCAAACTTCTCATTGGGTGTACTTCCTTTCTCACAGTGATTCCCAGGTGGTATGAGTGAGTCGGAGTGTGGCATGTTCTGGGTGACCCCCAGAGTGTAAAGCTGGGGAACGTACAACAACAACAACAACAACAACAAACAGTGCGCTGTCTGCTTTCCTCTCCAACTGTCTGTCTACTTATCATCTTCCTGCTTGACGGACGCTATAGCCGAGTGGTTAAGATCATTCGACTTCAATCCCATGGGTTCATAAGGTCATGGGTTCGAATCTCGGCGGCCTTTGGTGAGTTAAGGGTGGGGTATTTCACTGCCTCAGTGTGTATATACATGTACACGATTTAAAAAATGCACGCTAAAAATCCCGTAATTCATTCCAGCGTTCGGTGGGTTACGGAAACACGAGCATAGCCAGCAGTCATCCCCGAAGTCAAAATATGGCTACCTTCATGTTAGGCAAAAACGGTTGCTTACGCAAAATCTCACCAGCCGTGAACGAGATTAATATTCAAGAAACGAGAAAGAAATCTTGCGGCTTGCCATGCCCTTTTGTCTGTCTGTCTGTTTATATTCCTCTTTCTCTGTCTGTCTCTATATCTCTCTTTCTCTCTCTTTGTGCTGGGTTACAAAAATATCAACTAGTACCAGACACAAACATGAAATACCATGTAAACGTGTGGACAGAAGCTGCCCTGAAAGTGTGTGTAAAGAGATTCATTTTTACCCAGGAAACAAAAGCACACTGCATACATTATGCATTGCCTGACATGGGGGGAATGAATGCTTTGCTGACAATGGCCACCACTACACTTAGCTCTCTTTTGCCATGTTTTTTCCTGTTCTGTTGTTAGTCAAATGTCCTCAATGAGTAATGCATTCGTTGTATTGCCTATGTGTCATACATGTTTTTCCTCAAACTTCATTTGGGTGTCTGCTAAACATGTTCTACCATATATTGAACAGTAAAGGTGTACCATAACCTATAAGGTCGTAGGGGAGCGAGGCCTCACAGACCTCACTTCTCTAGGGGCCAGCATATTGAGGGCGGCGCCCATCTCCTCTCCCTAGCAGCTTTACCTTCCCTGACCCTAAAGAGGCA
>CM054134.1:124308680-124321180 GCA_028751875.1 Rapana venosa
GTGTCTGTTTTTTCTCGCCCTCATTACACAACAGCCAAGCATGCATGTCTCAGGTTGGGACACAACGTACTGACACCCAGACATAATGAACAACATAGCTGACCCAGCATAATGACACAACTACTTGACACATGCATAAGCATCAACATACGGTCACAGGTTACATGTTGCTGCTTTGCCCTACAGTACACTTTGGGTTTTAGTGTTGTCTTTTTACCTGTCATTCATGTAAGGCTGTGGGAGTAGCGAGAATTTGCGAGCTGTAGGCTACATGGTGTCCTCACCTCACTGAATCACGTAGGAACATACAGCTCCGATGACTCGCACTCTTTAAACAGCAGATGACCACGAGGATTCAGCTAGAAGAGAGAGACGAGAAGAGAGAGGAGGGAGGATGTAGAGAGAGAGAAGGAGAAATAGGAGATGATGAGAAATGATGAAGAGAGAAGAGAGAGCCTGGAGAAGAGGCCGAGAGACGAAGAGACGCTGAATGAAGAGAGCGAGAGAGAGAGAGGATGATGAAGATGGGCAGATAATCTTTAGTGTCCAAGGCAATTAAAATACTCAATCCATTTTTTTTTCATCCAGCCCGTCCCCTGATTGGGGACTACCAATAAAAACAAAAACCCCAAATGGACAGGGGGAAAAGGGAGGGAGAAGAAGAGAGGAGAGGGGAGGAGGGGAGAGAGAGAGAGAAAAAGAGAGAGAGAGAGAGAGAGAGAGAGAGAGAGAAAACAGACAGCGACAGAAGACAGAGAACCAAAGAAACAGGAGAAAAGAAAAAAAAAAAGAAAGCAAAATTATTCCAATAAAATTGCTACTTTTTCCCCTAATGCTAAGGACTTTTTTGATCAATAGCAGCATGCGGGGGTTTGCAAAAAAGTACTGGAAGCTGGGGGGAAAAAAGAAAAAGTACATCCGATAGCTGTAGTTGCCTTGAACCAAGTTACTTGGCACTGTGCCATCATGGGTCCGTCGTTGTGCTAGCTAGTCCCAGATGGGACACATTATGCAGGAAATTAGGCAAACTGAAATACGATGTCCTTTGTTTTTTATATATTAGGCAGAAATGCAATTATTTTTGGGTTTTTATCTGAGAGATTGGGAATAATGGATGGGTGGTCCTGTGTTTATTTTAGCTTTTAGGCAGAAAATGGAATGCAATGCCTTTGTTTTTCTTAGCATTGATTAGAAAATGCATGTAATAATCTGGTTTTCTTAATATTGGCAAGCAATGCGTGTAAGATCCTTTGTTTATCATAAAGAGGGGGCAAAAAAAATTCATGTTAACTTGTGTTGTTGTGTGTGAGTGAGTGAAGAGATACAAAATTAGTACGGCTTAGCCAAATTCATTATTGTGTCCTTTAAAATTTTACACACACCGCACCACCCCACACAACAACACACACCACACACACACACACAAAACCACACACCACACAACCACACACACCCCCACACACACAACAAAAAACACAAACACCCCCGCTTCACCATATCATACTCTGCCCGGGCATCAAAAATGATATGTACGAATTTGGCAAGTTCCAACACACACAGATCCTCTTTTGATGTAGCCACATGTTGACAGGAAAACCTGACAAACTTTTGCTGCGGGTGACAAAAAAAACCCCTTGCTATTTTCTCTTTCATACCGCCTCCCTAGCGGTTTCGTGGGAGCAAAATGTTGCATAACAGCCACTGGTTTTTCTGAGATTGTTTTTTGAAAATAAAATTTTGTTTTTTCTGTGGTTGTACACCACTTTTTTTGTATTGTATCTTTTGTTTGTTTTGTATTGCATTGTGCTGCTATTGTTTGCTTTTTGGCAAGGGGAAATGGAATCATTAAACCAACCCCAAAACCCTTTTTCCGATTCGTCCTTTTTTATTATTTTTTTTTTACCACTTTAAGTCACAGCAGAATTTTCTGTGTGAAATTCGGGTTGCCCCCCCTTTAAAAGGGCATCCCACAAGAGCGCGCCCCTATATATTTTTCTTTTCGTTTTAATGTATTTTTTCCCCTACCAAGTGTTTTTTCCTACAAAATTTTTTGCCAGGGACCCCCTCTCTTGTGTGGGTTCTTTTAAGTCGTTAAAAAATTTGTGTAACACACGGGATCTCGGTTTATCGTCTATCCGAAAACTACCCCAACATCAATCATGGTCCAAAGGTGGGGGGGGGGGGGGAAGGGGGGAAGGGGGGGGGGGGAAGTTTCGGGCCCCAATGGGGGATCGAACCCCCCGCACTTTCCTTTTCGTTCTAGGGGGGCTTTCCCTCTAGACCCCGATGCACGCCCTAAGAAGAGGTCCCCCCCTTTTTATACCCCCCCCCCTTCCCAAAAAGCAAAACAAAACGAGGGAAGAACAGCGTTTCCCTGGATACACGCGGTTTTTCGTTGTTTGTCCCCCTTTTTCAAATGCAAAGAAACGGGAAAAGCGATTCCCATGCTGGCGGAATAGCCCCCAAACAGCTTCTGTCTGCGAAATTCCCCCAAATATCAATTAAAAAGCCATGATGTTAGGGATTTCCTGTCTTTTTTCAGGTGAACATATATAGATTGCTTTTTTTTGTTGTTGTTGTTGCTTACTTTTCAACCTTGAACACAGTTACTTTTGATACCCCCGGGTATTGATTTGATCCTACCTAAAAGTCGTTGGGGGTTCTCCCACATTGCGGGATGGCCTGGTTTGACCTAGGGGATGACCCGCGGACAAAAAATGGTCGATTAGCGGGGTTGGGTTACAACGAGGTGATACCCTGACGGGGCCTCTTTTTTCCCCCCACGATTGACTGTAAACAGAGGGATTGGATAATTGGGGTGGGTTTTTTTGCTGCGGGCTACGGCGGGGGAAAAAACAGGGCAAGGCCAAAAAATTTACCTTGATATTCTCCCAGGGCTAGCGAGGAAAAGGGAAAATTGGATTTTTAGTAATTTTGTGTTTTATGTTGCAGTCATTGTGGAGATTAGTCAGGGATATTAAGAGATGGAGAAGAGGGGAGAGGGAGAGAGGAGAGAGAGGGACAGAGAAGAGACACAAGAGCCCTAACCGTGGGATCGGATACTCAGGGAGTAGGCTGTGGTTTTTCCTGTCTGTTACTGTCTGTGTTGCATTTGTGTTGGAGCTTTGCCGGGTTTCATATAAGAATGGAGAAAAAGGAGAGAGGAAGGGAGAGGAGGAAAGAAGGAGGATGAGAGAGAGAGAGAAGAGGAGAGAGAAGAGAGAGAAGAGAGAGGGAGAGAGAGGAGAGAGAGAGAGGAAGGAGGGGGAGAGAGAGGAGAGAGACAGAGACAGAGACAGAGAAAAGGGAGTTAAAAACAGTGGGATGGGATACGTTTGGGAGTAGGCTGGATTTTTCGCTGTCTGTTACTGTCTTGTGTTGCATTTAGTGTGGAGACTATGCCAGGTGATATTAGAGAGATGAGAGAGAGAGGGAGGGAGAAAAGGGGGAGAGAGAGGGAGGGAGAGGAGAGGGGGGGGAAAAAGAGGGAGAGAGAGGGAGAGAGAGGAAGAGGGAGAGAGGAGGGAGAGAGAGAGGGAGAGGGGGAAAGGGGGAGAGAGAGGGAGAGAGAGAGGGGAAAAGAGGGAGAGAGAGGGAGAGAGAGAGGGAGAGAGAGGGAGAAGAGAGGGAGAGAGAGAGAGAGGAAGAGGGAGAGAGAGGGAGAGAGAGAGGGAGAGAGAAGGGAGGAGAGGGAGAGAGAGAGAAAGAGGGGAGAGAGAGGGAGAGAGAAAGGGGAAAGAGAAAGGGAGAGAGAGGGGAGATAGGGGAAAGGGAGAGAGAGATGAGAGAGAGAGGAGAGGAGGAGAGAGAGAGGGGGGAGGGGGTGTGTCTCTGTATCGTATTCATATTGCATCATATTGAAAAGCATTACATCGCAGTGGGGCGCGTGTGTGCGAATGCACCCAGAACATCTTGCGTACACGGTAATTAAAACCCGTGCCGCCTTTCGGGAAAACTTGTCCATTGCGTGCCAGTGGGAACGGACCAAAAAAAATTAAAAAGAAAATACCGTATCCATACTGAGGTCGTGTTCGGGCATCATTCCCCGAAGTCGGAATGTGGCTACCTTAAACATGAGCAAACAACAGTAACATATGCGACATCTCACCTCTGGTGAGCCAGGGAGATCTAGCCGATGAACGAAAAACAAAAACAAAACAGGAGTGGGTTCGCTATGGCGACGGTAGGCCTATAGATGACAAGAAATACCTAGCATGCTTCCTCTGCTATGGGGATAGGAATGTGCTCCGCCAGAGTCAACTTTGCTTACCATACACTACACCATACAGTTTGAGTAGTGCTTCAATGAATTTACTCTCTTCGTTTTTGGTAGGGGTTTTGGTTTGTCTGTCTGTCTGTCTGTCTGTCTGTCTGTCTGTCTTTCTATCTGTCTGTCTGTCTCTCTGCCTCTGTCTGTCTGTCTGTCTGTCTGTGCTCCTGACCTTGTCTGTCCTGTCTGTCCTCTGTCTCTCTGTTCTCTGACTCTCTGTCTCTCTCTGTTTTCTGTCTGTCTCTCTCTGTATCTGTCTCTCTGTCTCTGTGTTTTGTCTGTGTCTGTCTGTCAGTCTTTTCTGTCTGTGTGTCTCTCTATCTCTCTTTTTACCGAAGTTATTCCTTCTGGTGTTGTTAAGACGAATTTTCACCCTACTATCCCTGTCTTCTCTCTCTCATTCAGGTTTTGTTTTCCTTTTGCTTTATGGATTCACTCCCTTCAAACGGCACAGAACCAGGAAAATCAGATTACATCAAACTCGGTCAGAGCATCTCCGCTTTTGCATACAACCCATTGCCCACTTGCGTAGAAATAATACCGATATGAAATGAATCCGATAGAATCAAATTCAACTTGGACATAATCTTTATTCCAACAGCATTTTGCGTTGCTGTGTTTTTAAGGGGGGATAAAAATAACACTAGAAGTGATTAAACTGACAATCTGCATGTTGCAATATTTGTTCGTTTTTTTATGTTGGTCCTTGTGATGCAAATGAACAGCGTATTTTGAAACGTGAGAGTTTGATATTGTGAATATTGTGTTTTGTGTAGTTTAGTTTATTATAGGGGTTATGGAAGGAAATGAAAGTCCTGTATTTCTTGCATCGTGCCTGGCGTGTTTCTGTCGTAAGCATAATTGTGGAAGGAAAGAAGAGGAGAGGAGGAGTAAACTAGCGAAACACACGAATTCCATTCTTGGAGAGTTCATACAATAAGCGTAAGAACTGGTAGGTTTTTTAGCATACACACCCAGTCATTTAAAAACAAAATGAAAAGAAAACAAATAGGCAGAAACAATATGAAATAAGATTGATGAGAGGAGAGAGAGAGAGAGAGAGAGAGAGGAGAGAGAGGGAGGGGGGGGGGGGAGGGGGGGGGGGGGAGGGAAGGAGAGGGAGAGAGAGTATGTTGTGTGTTTTGAATGTATGTGTGTATGTGTGTGCATGCATGAATATGTGTGTGTAAGTCTATATGCGTGTGTATCTCAGTGTGCAGATACACATTATTCATGTGTGCACGTGCCTTCGCATGTATGTTTAAGCATCACAGACAAACCGTTCTACAGCTTGCTTGCTTGTATACTGATGCTGAAAAAGCCGAAACATCCCCCCCAACCCTAAAAACAAAATCAAAACAAAACAACAAAAACGACAAGAACAAACAACAAACTTCCTCTCTCTCTCTCTTCTCTCTCCTCTCTCTCTCGCTCTTCTCTCTCTCTCTCTCTCTCTCCCCTTCTCTCTCTCTCATCTCCTCTCTCGTATACACATCAAAACAAACAACGAAAATCAAAACCCCAAATAACCCCCCAAAACAGACACAAAAACCGAACAACCCGAACACCTGCAATATATGAAAACAATCCATTATTCAAAATAACGTTTATAAGCCCAAACTGGCAGATAAATGCACTGGCAGATAAATGCTAATTCATTTTGCTGGCTGATGAATGCCAATACATTTGCACTGACAGATAAATGCTAACACAATTGCACTGACAGATAAATGCTAACACAATTGCACTGACAGATAAATGCTAACACAATTGCACTGACAGATAAATGCTAACACAATTGCACTGACAGATAAATGCTAACACAATTGCACTGACAGATAAATGCTAACAAATGCACTGACAGATAAATGCTAACACATTGCACTGACAGATAAATGCCAACACAATTTGCACTGACAGATAAATGCTAACATATTTGCTCTGACAGATAAATGCTAACATATTTGCACTGACAGATAAATGCTAACACAATTGCACTGACAGGTAAATGCTAACACATTTGCACTGACAGATAAATGCTAACACAATCGCCCTGACAGATAAATGCTAACACAATTGCACTGACAGATAAATGCTAACACAATCGCCCTGACAGATAAATGGTAATGCATTTGCACTGACAGATAAATTCTAACACAATTGCACTGACAGATAAATGCTAACACAATTGCATCATCATCATCAGACCCGTGACCTTGGCGGTCGTGGGGGAGACATGAAAGACGATGCCGTGGTAAGCCTCCTCCATCCATCTCGGTCCTCGGCTCTGCGCAGTAGTGCCGAGTCATTCATCCTGGTCCATTCTCTGGTGTTGTCCATCCATGACTTGTTCTGTCTTCCCCTCCTTCTGCCACCTTCGAGTGTTCCCTGCAGTACTGTTTTGGGCAGAGTTTTGTGGCGGGTGACGTGGCCGAACCATGTCACTTTTTCTTCTTGACGATGGTGAGAAGGGTACATGTGGCCCTGCCAGCCGTGTTATTTGACTCTTGACAAATTCGTTGGTCTTTCGTTCTCTCCAGGATATGCCCAGTATTTTCTATGGATTTTGTTTCGAATGACGGGATTCGCTTTGGCTGTTTCAGCAGTCAATGTCCAGGTTTCACTTCCGTACAGCAGGATCGACTGAATTAGGGCTTTGTAGAGCTTTAGTTTGATTGGGAAACTGATCTCTTTACTTTTCCATATGGTGGTGGAGTTTTGTCATGGAAGATGTTGCCATGGCTATTCTGACTTTGATTTCTGTCGTCGATCGCCCGCCCTTTGTGAGTGTAGCGCGAGGGTATTTAAAAGCGTTCTACCCCCTCCAGTTGTTGGCCGTTCATGTAAATTTTAGCGGTGCATTGCTCGTGCTGTTCACAAGTACTTTACTTTTCTCCGAGCTCACCTCCATCCCATATGCCCAGCTCTGTTCTCAAGTCTGGTCGTAAATCTTGCAGCTCTGTGTTACTTCCGCCATGAGGTCAATGTCACGGCAAACCGTAAGTTGTTGAGGGTTCTGCCGCCAATGGAGATGGTAGGGTGAAGTCATGGGGGGTTTCTCTCTCATGATTTTTTCCAAGAACAGTTTGAACAGGACTGGAGATAAACAGGCATCCTTGTCGGACCCCAACTGTGGTTTTGAAGTAGTCTCCGACCTGATTTTCAGAAGGACTGCACTGCTTGCAGTGTTTGTATAGTGCTTGAAGGGTTTTGCACTAGTCCTTCTTCAATGCCAAACATTCTGAGGACCTGCCACAGGCTTCGTGCCAAAATCTGTCGAAACCCTTTTGAAGTCGATGAATTGTGGAACAGGTTCTCTGATGTTGAAGATGTTTTTCCATCATGATGTGGCAGTTTAAAAATCTTTCGATTGTGCTCCTGCCTGCCCTGAACCCCAGCTTGTCCTCTGCAAGGTGTTCTTCTGCCTCCTTCTTGAGTCGTTTAAAAAAAATAACTTTTGAGCATGATCTTGCTGGCGTGGCTGATGAGGCTGATTGTTCTATAGTTTTGGCTTTGGGCGTAAATTCCCCTTCTTGGGCGGGGGTATGATGAGTGATTGTGTCCAGTCTGTTGGCCACTGTTTTTGTCTCCCAAATCTTCTGACGATAGCTGTAACATATGTGATGACTGTTTCGCCACCATGCTTGAGCAGCTCTGCTGGTATATTGTCTGCTCCTGGGGACTTTCTACTGGTAAAACTGCGGATGGCTTCTTCCACTTCTTCCCTCAGTATAGGTAATGGCGAGGGTGCTCTTGATGTGCTGCTTTCTCTTCTATTATGCTCTTGTCAGGTTGTATTGGGTAGTTGTACAGTTCTTGACAATATTCAGACCACCTGTTTTAATGCAGCTGAGCTTTCTGTGAGGGGGTTTCCGGAGCTGTCTTCAATGACTGATGATTTGGTTTGAAGTGGTTTTGTGAGTTTCTTCAGGGTGTCGTATGCCTTTTTACTGTTGCCCACTTTCATGTTTTTTTTTGATCTCATCACATTGATCACTGATCCATTCTCTCTGGCCTTTAACATTTAATTCTTCACGAGATTGTTGGCCTCCCGTATTCTTTAGGGTTGGAAGACCTGGTTGGTTTCAGTGTTCTTCTTGAATCGCAGAGGTCCAAGATGTCATGGTAGTCCATGGCTGGTGTTTATTCCTCTGACGGGCCGAGTACCTCCTCTGCTGTTTCTCGGACGCCTCATTGAAGTTGTTGGTGAGGTCATTGATGTCATTGTCCAGGGGGGTTAATGCCGCAAAACGCCGCCAAGCTTAGCTTGGAAGATCTCCTCGACATCTGGATCTTTTAGTTTGTCCACGTCAAATTTGATACGTGGGTTTGCAGGCTGTTTGTTTTTTCTTCAGCTTCATTTTGAATACCAGCAGCACAAGGTCGTGGGGCACTGCCTATGTCAGCTCCAGGGTAGGTTCTTGTTCTGGCTCTGTTGATGCGGATTTGAAGCGCCGTGGTGTTAAGATAAAATCTATTTGGTTATGGATCTTGCCGTTTGGCGCAATGCCAGGTTGTCCTCCTTGACTGCTTGTGGGGGATAGAGTTATTGGCAATGGTAAGTCTGTGGGTGCAGGCAAACTCCAGCAGACGTAGTCCCCTGTCGTTGGTCTCCCCCAGTTCCAAACTGACCAACTGTTCCGGCCCATTGGTTGTAAGAGTCCCGGACCTACTTTGGCGTTTAAAATCCCCTTGGATGATGATGATGTCCTTCTTGGGTATTTTCTTAATGGTACTTCAAAATCTTCATAAAATTCTTCTACTTCTTATCTGTATGGTAGATGATGGTGATAGATTTGTATGATGGTGATGTTCTTGGGGTTGGCCGACACCCGGATGCTGATAATCCTGCTGGAAGCCGGTTTTACAGCTGATAATGCACCCCACTACTTCCTTTCTGACAATAAATGCCACTCCATGTTTGGGGATGTTCTCTTGGCCACTGTACCAGATCTTGTTGCCTTCTTCAGTCAATTTTCTCACAAATCCTGTCCATCTCACTTCCCTAGTCCAATAATGTCCCCCTTTATATCGGCTAAGCTCATACTCTAGTTCTTTGATTTTTCCGCACTGGTAAGTGTACGGAGTTTTCCCTGTACCAATGGTGATTTGTTCTCTAGGGGGCTTAAGTAATGCTTTAACTCCAGTAGCTGACTTGTCACTTCCACCCTGGTGTTGATCAATGGAAAGCGCGGTCGTTGGTAACCCGGGCCTCGACCGATCCGGTATCATTTCGGCTTTGCATTTGTCTTTCATGTTTTTTCTGTGGGCTTAGGATATTCCTTGGTGGCGCCAATCTCCTCTCCAAGTCTCCATATGTTTTGGGTTTTTTTTTTCTATTGGGGTTTCCTCCCCCACATGCGACAGGTTGTACTGGGTTACATGGATACCAGTAGCAGTAGCAGAGAACTTCTCTGACTGACCTGACCAACGCACTGACCAACACAATTGCACTGACAGATAAATGCTAACACATTTGCACTGACAGATAAATGCTAACACAATTGCACTGACAGATAAATGCTAACACAATTGCACTGGCAGATAAATGCTAACACAATTGCACTGACTGATAAATGCTAACACAATTGCACTGACAGATAAATGCTAACACAATATCACTGGCAGATGAATGTTGATGTACTTGGACACAAACAGAGAAGAGAAAAACTAGATGAGACAGATGATGTGGTTGTAGGTGCACTAATGGACAGTGCATGAATGCAGAGTGACAGCTAGATATCTCTTCTGCCTCTCCGTCTTGTTTCTTTCTCTATTCCTTTTCTGTCTGTCTTTATGTGTCTCTCAGCTTAACATAAGCACAGAAATATTAACTTATTCCAACACACACACACACACAACCACACACACACACTCACACACACACACACATCACACACAACACACACACACACACACACGCACATACGCACACGCACACACGCACACACACATGCACACCACGCACGCACACGCGCACACACGCACGAACTCATACACGTACAGACAGACAGACAGACAGGAGGCGGCAGACAGACACACGCACGCACACACACAAATACACACACACACACACACACACACCCCGAGGAGAGACCAGGCGCTCTTTCTTGATGAATAGTAGCGCAATATTCTAAATCTTTTTTGTGCCAGATATTTCTTCCTTTTTCATCATTCTCTTGCTTTTGTTAATACTATGTTCTCTCCTGTTTATCATACGTTCCTTGTCTATTTTATACCAAACTAGTTTATCAAGTTCTTTTTGGAGTCTATCTAGACATGGCTATCTCTTTCTCCCTCTCTCAATGTCTCTGGCTTTAGTTTTCTTTGTTACTGTCTTGTTCAATGCTTGCAAACATTATTAAGATTAAATCCGATTACATCAAAAGAGGGGTCGTGAGTATCTTGCCTTTTGTATACAAGCCAATGCTTGGCGAATTCTTGTAGAAATGATAGGGACATGAAAATAGACTGATAGAATGAGATTCAGCACTGATAAAATATTTATCTGTTTATTCTCATTGCTTTTTTTTGTGTGTGCTGATTTTCAGGATGAAAGTAGAAATAGGAGTGATCAAATTGGCAAATTGACAATAGCACTTTATTTTTTGTTGTTGTCGATATGTTGTTGGTCTTTGTGATGCAAATGACTGGGTTTTGTTGACATATTTGATTGATATGCTTGAACATTGTTTGTCTAGTCTAGTTCGTCATAGGGTTTATGGAGGACGAACGAAAGGCCTGGATTTTGGCTGGCAATAAGCAATTATTTTGGGCAGGGAAGGATAGAGGAGAATGAAAAAACGATTTTGTTTTTTTCTGGGAAGGCAATCGAATAATCGTGAGTGCATATGTGTATCCTTTTACTAAAAAAGGAAATGAATCAGAAGCTGGCTGTGTATTGATGGCCATGGTGCACACACAGCGGAGCCTGGCAGATGACATTAATGGTCATGCCCTGGACAACACACAGTGAAGGGAAGAGGGAGATGACGCAGATGCTGCCATTGCTGAGTGCATTTGGTACATGCCATAGATAATTGGGGGGACGGGAAAGCCTGGTGGTTAGAGTGATGCGCTCGTGATCTGCTAACCCAGGTTTGAATCTCGTTCATGGGGATTTTTCCTCTGGAGTAACATCAGTGCCGACTCTTTTCCCCCCAAAAGTCCTTCAGATGAAACTATAAACCGAGGTCCCGAGTAAGAAACCACACAGGACATCTTACGCATACGTTAAAACCTGTTCCTCTTTTCGGAAGAGTAGGCCATAGTGTGCCGGTGGCAACAGATGACAACAATTACTTAAACTGCATACACACGGGGGCTGGATATAAAAAAAAAGCACACAAGCGCTTATTCTATTATCCTCGAAATAAAAGAATAAAAGTTATACCTCCCCCTCAAAACAACAACAACAAAACAACAACCAAAAACAAAACCAAAACAAACAAAAAAGTCCGGATAGGTGGTCTAAAGGAAAAACACCTGTCTAGAACGCAAACAAATCAACACAGGTTCGATCTCCATTCCAGCCTAAACTTTCCCCCACACTTTCGACATTAGGTAGTGATTCGGGGGCTAGTCTTTGAGATGAGACGATGAACCGTGGTTCCGCGTGCAACAAACGTACAACAAACATCACAATCCCACGGCACTAAGAGGATTTTACCTGGCAAAATATCTGTACAGAAAAGTCATTCTGATTAGATAACACACAATATGCAAACAGAAAACAAAGAGCAACAACAATAATGGGTGGCGCTGCTGTAGTTGGGATGCACTCTCCCTAGGGACAGCAGCCCGAATTTTATACAGAAAATCTGCCGTGACAATACAATACAGTAAAATACAATACAATACAACACAATACAGTACAGTACAATACAATACGATACAATACAATTAATAGAATGATCACTGAATATGTTTGTCAATCTATCGTCTATTTCATTTTCATGTGTGTGTGTGTGTGTGTGTGTGTATGTGTGTGTTGTATATGTGTGTGTGTATGTGTGTGCGTGTGTGTGAGCGTGTGTGTGCGCGCGCGTGCGGTATGTACACTCGAACTGATATGTGACTGTGTGAAACTTCTATGTGTGCATACACGTGCATGCGTGTCTATGCATACGCGCGAATTTCCTTCTGCCATGAATGCACACCACTCTCAAGCTCGCCTGTATCTGTAACGATGGTGAAGTATCACAGCGAAATGGAGAAGAGATGGAAATAG
>CM054134.1:124326180-124349378 GCA_028751875.1 Rapana venosa
ATGTCTTGAAATTAATGTTCAGGTTAGTTAGGGATTATGTATTGCTAAATATTATACACTTATCTGTTTTTAAAATCATATTGTCGTTGTTGTAGTAGGATTTTTCCCTTGTTTTGTTGATAGTCCCTAATCAGGGCAAGGGCCGGACAAAAAACCATATTCTGTTACCCTTGAAAAATAAAGATTAATTCATTCATTCTCTCTCTCATATGGCTATTATCTATCTATCTATCTATCTATCTATCTATCTATCTATCTATCTATCTATCTATCTATCTATCTATCTATCTATCTATCTATCTATCTGTCTGTCTGTCTGTCTATCCATCCATCCATCCATCCATTCATTCATCCATCCATCCATCCATCCATCCATCCATCCATCCATCCATCCATCCATATGACTGTCTGTCTGTCTGTCTGTCTATTTCAGTCTTGTCATCCTCCATGGCATCCACACACTCTCTTTCCCTCCCCCCTCCTACACAGCTAGCTGACCTGTCATCAACACCCGGGCCTATTCTGCCTACACTGCCATCACCAGCCACCCGTTATACCAGACTGGTCGTCAGTGTCGGGCTGCCATTACACCACCAGGCAAAGTATGCCCTTCCCTGTTCCTTGCGGGGACAGTTGAATGGTGTCTCTTCTGGCTTAAATATATATACACACGTAACTCTGCCATTGCCGGTCCCAAGCCCGGATGAGAAAGGAGGAGGGTTGGGCGAGGGGCTAGCAACCCCACCCCGTAAAAACAAAGTTTGCTACAGAAACGCCAACAACAGACCAAGAGACTACTGCCCTGGGAGAGGAAGGGTCCTCGCCAAGAGGGTGTAAGGCCAAGAAACACCTGGCGACGCGACCTTGAGGCAGAAACCAGGAAGATGGGATATACCTGGAGACAGCTGGAGAGAATAGCCCAGGACAGAGGACTCTGGCGGACAGTTGTCGGCGGCCTATGCTCCAGGGGGAGTGATGGGCCTAAGTAAGTAATATATACACGTGGTCACTTTCCACACAGGCAGTTCTTAGTCACGGACCATTTCAATGCACTGTTTGGATATTTATGTATCACATATGTGATTGATGAAGTAAAATGGAACAATGATGATGTACTAAGTATGTCACCAGGCACTGCCTAGATTTAAGTATGCTCTTCTTCTGGATCACCAAACGCTCAGACACCAACCATTGTTGTCTGTCATAAGATCTCAAATGCATTGCACTGCCGTTAAATGCATGACGTGTCAGGACCAGTGCATGCGACATCAGGATGGGAGAGCAGAATGATCTGTTAAGTCTTTAGGGGAAAAGGCAGGAGGATGGACTATGAAGGCTTAAAATAGAGAAAAAATGAGGTGACAGGAACAAAAGCAACAAAGCAGAAACAAAATGAGGGATAGGAAAGACGGTAACCCTAGAACAGAATTTCCAGGCCAGACTACTATGTATACTGATAGCCCCCTGTATCTCTATGGGGGGAAAAATGTAAGCGTATGACTTCAGGTCCAATCATCAGTTACTCCAAACACAGCTAAAAACCAACTCAGGGAAAGACAGACCAAGAGACAATAAGAAAAACCTAGCTTCCTTCCAGGTTAGGAAAGAAGAACGAAATCTACCACTAACACACACACACACACACACACACACACACACACACACACACACACACACACACACACACACACACACACACACACACACACACACACACCATCAACGATAACTGGCTCGTAACATCCTGACAGTAACATCCTGACAATCATTTCCTGGCTAACAATCATACCCTGACAATCATTTCCTGACAATCATTTCCTGGCTAACAATCACACCCTGACAATCATGTCCTGACAATCATTTCCTGGCTAACAATCACACCCTGACAATCATTTCCTGACAATCATTTCCTGGCTAACAATTATACCCTGACAATTATTTCCTGACAATCATTTTCTGACTAACAATCACACCCTGACAATCATATCCTGACAATCATTTCCTGGCTAACAATCACACCCTGACACTCATTTCCTGGCTAACAATCATACCCTGACAATCATTTCCTGACAATCATTTTCTGACCAACAAGCACACCCTGACACTCATTTCATGACCCTCTCTTACAAATGTCTCCACAAAACAGCACCCTCCTACCTCTGTGACTGTCTTCACCTGTACACTCCTCGTTCCCTCCGCTCTGCTGCAGATACCTTGTGCTTACGAATACCTAGATTCAACCAATCCACTGTTGGCCGTCGCTCTTTCTCTATTTCTGGTCCATCAATCTGGAATGACCTCCCTCTCTCCCTTCCTGAAAAGCCTACTTACGACAGCTTTAAATCCAGCCTCAAAACATACCTATTTCAAACCTAAGATTTTTCCCTCTTGTTTCATCTCATGTTTGTCCCTGCCTTTGAAAGCCAAAATTCCATCACCCTGCTGAAATGTACAACCTATGTGCGTGTGTATGTGTGTGCATGTGTGTGTGTGTGTGTGTGTGTGTGTGTGTGTGTGTGTGTGTGTGTGTGTGTATTTGAATTTGTTAGAATATTGTTAATCATTGTTGGTTGTTTGTGTGGGAGCGGATTGAATGGAAGCGCTCTGATTTGTAATTGAAAGATATAGCGCTCTATAAATTCCATATATTATTATTATATTATTATTATTATTATTATTATTTCCTGACATTCAAAAACAGGCTCCACAGTGTGTCATTTACCCCGTGATCTCTTCCCTCCAATGCACACAGTCTTGAACCTCGGACTGGTACACACCATCAGACATGTCCTCAACTCATATCAGGGAGAAGGGGAAAACAGTGCAGCGGAACACAGCCATGAAGACGTGCCAGTTCCTCGGCTCTGCACTGCCTGGCCTGCCTGCTTCACACAGGACTAGACTGCTGTGCTGTGCTGTGCTGTGTCTTTTCCTCTACAGACTCTATCGTGCATGTGTGGCTCATTTTCTTCCTGCAGTTGTGTGTGTGTGTGTGTGTGTGTGCGTGCGTGCGTGCGTGCGTGCGTGTGTGTGTGTGTGTGTGTGTGTGCGCACACAGGCAGGCAGGCAGGCAGGCACGCGCCCGTGCGTGCGCGCTGTGTTGTTTGTATGTGTGTGTGTATGTGTTGTGTTTGTTTTGTGTATGCATAATGGTTATTTTTTATTTATTTATTCATCTATTTATTTATTATTTATTTTTTATTTTCTTTTATTTTGAGGAAAATGGAATAAGACACATGTTTTAGGGGTTTGTTGTTATTATTGTTTGTTGTTTCTTTTTTTAATTTTTTAAAATCTAGTCTTCATGTGGGGACGGGATAGCTCAGTGGTCAGAGCACTCGCTTTCCCCCAGCCAAGTTTAAGCAGCATCGAGCGTGGTTATCAGATGGATGGATGACCGTTAGCGTGCCTTGGCTTCAGTACAGTCCCCCAGTTCACCCAGCTGTAAATGGGTACCTGCCTCTTTAGGTTCAGGGCAGGTAAAGCAGCGAAGGAGAGGAGATTATGGGATACCTTTACCTTTACCTTCATCTCCGTGTGTACGCAGTTTGTACATTGTGTCATCCATCCCATGTGCAGTCATATGTATGTGTGAATGTGCATGCGTGTGTATGCGCGCGCGCGCGCGCGCGTGTGTGTGTGTTAGTGTGCGTGCGTGCGTATGGTCTATCTGTTTTTCTACCTGTGTCTATGTCTATGTAGGCACACACGCGTATCAGCCAAACAGGTGTAAAACATGACATGGAGAGAGAGCTAGACAATGAATCAAACAGGCATAAAGAAGGACAGACACACCTTTTAAAAAGCCGACGCAGTACTACTGCATACATAGGGAAACTCAGCACCAGAGAGACAGACACAGATAACAAGAAAACTATAACGACATGCCACTAAAACAAGAACAAGGGGAAAGAACTACAGAGAGACCGACACTACATGGTGAAGATGGTAGGGAGAGAGGAGGGGTTGGGGGGTGGGGGTGGGGGTGTAGGCATTGTGGATGGCATCAAAGCTATGTCTCGGGGAATGTCTGTTTTTTTCTTCTTCTTCTGTAAACTGTGCAGTGCTGGTACCAGTGAAGGTGTCTGAGTGTGCGTGAGAATGCGAATGCAGTTTCTTTGTGTGTTTTGGTTTTGTGTGTGTGTGGTTTGTGTGTGTGTGTTGTGTGTGTGTGTGTGAGAGAGAGAGAGAGAGGGAGAGAGGAGAGAGGGAGGAGAGAGAGTAGAGGGGACGATCGTGGGTGCATGTGGGGCGTACGTGCATTCATGTGTATATGTGCACATTCATACAAATACACACAACCAACACGCGCGGGACGCACAACACATACACACACCACTCTCCTCAACACAATGACACGCTAAAGATGAATGAGTTTGGGTCAGAGCTTTGGTTGACTTCAGGAGGGCCTGCAAGGTGCATTAATGGAACGTGTATAATTAATGATACACAGTCAGGTTCCTTGCAGGACATGGCCAGGCAGCACATTCCGCAGAGTGCTGGACTTAGCACGGAATGCTCGCTGGTGGTCAGTTTGGATTTGTTTTGTCGTTGGCTGAAAACAATTGTGTTGTATTGTATTGTATTGCATTGTGCATTATTATATTATATTGGAATGTATTGCATACTATTTTAAGTCATGGGCAACTTCTTCGCGTGAAATTCAGGCTGCTCTCCCCTGGAAGACCGCGTCATCATAACAGCATGCCATCCATTTTGTTTTCTTTTCCTATCTGCACGTGTGGTTGTTTCCTTATCAGAAGGGCATTTTTCTACTGGATTTTGCCAGGGATAGCTCTGCTGTTGCCGTGGGTTCTTTGACGTTAGCGTGCTGCACACGGGACTTCGGGTTATCGCCTCATCCGAAAAAAGACCTAGCGTCTCGACTTCCACTGACGTTCTGATGGTTGAGGGTGAACAGTTGGGACCCACAATTAATGGGGAATTTTCATTTTCATTTTTTAATTTTATTCTTTTATATCGAGGAAAATGAAATACGCACTAATGTGCATTTTTACATCCAGTTCCCGTGTGTATATGGTTTTGTAAATTCTGTTGTCTGTTCCCACCGGCACACAATGGCCTACTCTTACGAAACGCGGAACAGGATTTAACGTGTGCGCAAGATGTTCTGCGTGCGTTCGCACACGGGACCTCAGTTTATAGTCTCATCCGAAGGACTGTTGGGGAGAGTAGAGTCTGCACTGATGTTAACTCCAGGGGAAAATATCCCCTTGAACGGGAATCGAACCCGGGTCGTCAGATTGCTAGCACTAGGCTATCCCGTTCCCCACATCGAACCCCTACACACTTCGAACCTCAACTTTTCACTTTCTATACAGGCACGCTACCTCTAGACCATCGATCCACTGATAAACAGAGTTATCCATCGGCAGACTGGAGAAAGGGCGGAGGAAGGGCCATACCACACAACGAAGTTGAGATTTCCTGAAAGGCATTCTAGGCAGCACCTTAGCCTGTGTGTCTTAGTCTTTCACAGTTAGGGAGCGAGTGTATTTGCCTCAGACCACGAGGAATGTCATCATTAGACTATCGCTACTTTGTAAACAAATCGAGCAGATGCAATGTTGTTTATTTTCTTCTTTGTTATCACCTCTGCGTGGAGGATAAGTCTTTTTTTTAGAGTCTTTCTGTAATGAAAAGACAGGCAAATGGACCAAGACGGCATAAAAAAGAATGACAGGAAGGAAAGGAAAAAGACTGAAACACAGAAAAGGATAGAAAAGAGGGAATTCCTAGCACAAAATTTCCAGAAGGCGAGGATACTGATCACACTGACATCCCCCCCCCCACCCCCACCGGCATCCCCACGGGAGAGTGCACCTAAAAAGCGCTCACTTTATCCCCGAGAAAGAGCCAGGAGACATGTGCAATAACAATACAGTCTGCACAGCTATTTTATTAGCCATTTTTCAGGCTAGAAAGTGTGGACACATTTTTGTTTAGAGGTTTGAATAACAGTAACTCTTCTTTTTAATGTTAGTTTTGCTACAGTGCACTCAGGTGTTGGGTACATAGCCAAACGTGTTCGCGGTACACACAAGACTGATTTTAATGTACACACAAGTTATGGTTCATTCACATATGTGCATACAGTTAGACATTGTTACGCTGAATGGTTTTCGAGAACATGTGGATTAAATTCCGTCCATCACACGACAATTAAAGAAGTAGACTCATGAAAAAGAATGAAGATTGACCTTTTTTGTTCTTTAGTTAGAAAAATCCATTTAAAAAAAAACCCACTTTCTTTATTTCGCAATAAGTCTGCACTCTAGGCTTTATTCATATATTTTCTAGTCGATTGTGTGTTTAAAATAGAGGCATTAAATTTGATGTGACATCTGACATAACTAAATTGGTTATCAAAGCGTGCTTGGTAAGAGCTTGTTGGTATTGTACTGATTATCTTCACTGAGAGAGAGGAGAGAGGAGAGGGAAAAGGGAAAAGGAGGAGAGAAAAGGGGGAAGAGAGAGGGAGAGAGAGAGAGAAGAGGAGAGAGAGAGAGAGAGAGAGAGAGGAGGCAGAAACAGGACAGAAAGTCGACTGGCAGACACGTGGAACAGAGGGAGTTTGATTTTCTTTGATAATGCGTAAGTAATCACACACTTTATGTACGTACACACACATACCAGACACGCAGAACAGACAATTTACACACACATTCCACACACACACACAACGTGCACACACAATGTACGTACACACACACAACGCACGCACACACTCACGCACGCACGCACACACACAGAAGCATTGTTGCACTAGTACATTTTAACACACACACACGTACACACACACGTACCACACACGTTACATATATTATCACGGCTACCAACACAAACAGGCAGCACACACACACACACACACACACAACAAACAACCCACAACAACAACATACACCCACAACAACTCACACTACCTCACGCGTGCCGGGCGCACAGTGTGGACACCACTATTCGCCCACTGGACGACAGGGAAAACTTCGAGGGAAGTTTATGAGGAAGTTTATTTTTACGATAATAATTTCCATACAAAATCGAGAGCACTTTTTAAAACGACTCACACCGAATATGATATATACACTGTTACATACACTCATGAATAAGAAAACGAAAACTGGGAAAAGTCATGATCATTGATGATGAGAAGAATAATAAAAACAACAATCACCAGTTTCTTTTCCACATAGTAGGTCAACCACAACGACCGATAAATTATACCCAACATGGTTAACACAGGGACGGGGAGAGCTGGAGAAGGAGGAAGGACTTAGGTGGCGACAACAGTATGTTACAACGTCAACAAAAACCACGTCACAGGCGCGCAAAGCTAGTGGGGGCGGTTGTTGACAAGGGGGGGGGTATGTCACGGTTGTCTCTAAGTGACAAACACATCAACAGTCTTTTTGAAGTCCGGTACTCACTCCTAAGCATGGGAAGTAAGAGCAAAGGGGGGAGAAAGGGATACAGAAAGTGAAATCTGGAATATTATTCGATGCTCGTGTTGTGTTGTGGAGATCAGATAGTGATCAGTGTGGTCATTTTTTAAAATCTTCAAAAACCATTCATGCACAGAACTTTTCGGTCCGTAATTTTGCAACTCGTTCATTCAACCTCACTGTAATAAGCTTGCGTCATGACAGTTGATGGGTGGAAGGTTCGGGGCTCTTTGAAGACAAAAAAAAAGGTTCACAACATTGGTGGTTTTACAGCTGGTCATTATCGTCCGGAAGGATATTGATATTTTGAGGGGGGGGGGGGGGGGGGGGGGGGGGTTGTTGGGGGGGCGGGGGGGGGTTGAGGGGTGGGGGGGGGGGGGGGGGGGGGGGGGGGGGGGGGGGGTGGGGGGTTGGGGGGGGGGGTTTTGATGGGGGGGGGGGGGGTTGATGGAAGTACGGAACCCATAAAACTCTAGTAATTGATCCCAGGATTTCCTCCCGGGTCACGGCCCCTTGCATGTGGGAGGAGGCTGTTCCCGGTCCCGGGGCCATGCAAGGGGTCTCATGGGCAACAACCCCCTGAAGACAGGGAGGGATCAAGGGCACACACCACCACGCACAGTCATGACAATTACCCGGTTATGCTTTTTTTTTTTTCTCTGCTTGGGGTGCTCGAGCGAGCTTAGTTGTTCCTAGGCTAGTACAGAACACTGTGGAGGCTACAGTCAGGCTAAGTCAGGCAAGTCTAGGCAGTCAGCCAGGCAAGGGTCAGTCGTCAGTCAGCCAGGCAGAGTCAGTCATCAGTCAGGCAGTCTAGGGCGAGTCAGGGTTCAGTCAGTAGTTGCCAGCGCTCTCGCGCACGCACAGGCAGCCAGGCAGTGCCAGTCAGGCAGTCAGTCAGCCAGTCAGTCAGGTAGGCCAAAATCTGTCAGTCAGCCAGTCAGTCAGCTGGCAGCCAGGCAAACAGCGTCAGCCAGTAGTCAGTCCAGTCAGGCAATCAGTCATCCAGTCGGCCAGTCAGTCAGCCAGGCAGTCAGGCAGTCAGTCAGTCGGTCAGTCAGGCAGTCAATCAGGCAGTCAGTCAGGCAGGTCAGTCAGCATATTTATTGTTGGCACGGAACGTCTGCAACTGCAAAACCACCACTGTCCAGTTCAGGCACTGTGGCGGTGCTGGCTTTGCTGGGGTTGGAAACCCACACTCCTCTGAGAGGTCCTAGCACTGTTGCTCGGTGGGGTTCCCGGTCTGATATGCTATGGACTTTGTACAGTGGTTTGTTGAGCCCACTTCCATGTTGCTCTACGTAATTGTCCCCAAAGGCTTACACCAGACGGATGCATACGGCCCATTCCTGAAACGCTCCCTTCTCCCATGTTCGTTCGCCATCACATTTAGCACAGTGCTTCACAGAGTCCACAGCGGGGATGCATTTTGAAAATGCTAGGTTTCGCTTTTGTCCCGATGAAAAAATTATAAAAAAAATGAACTAGTTTGTTTTTGTTAGCAGTAAGAGCCCACCAAAGAAAAGGACAGATGGATATATTGTTGGTACGGTACATACATACATACATACAAAAAAATGTATTTATTGCACAATGCAGCTAGTGAGTGAAACAACTGTCTACACAATCTCATCTGATGACCCCATCCACAGTGGGCATCCCCTCGGTCCCCACTCCCGCACTATTTATTCTCCGCTTGGGTGACTGTAGGAAATCTGCCCTGCGCAGTTGCTGGAAGCGTTGTGGCATTCATTTCCAGAACCGACCCCTTCAAACAGGGAAACCTGACCAAAAGCAACAGTGCTCCGTGATAAAAAAAAACAACTCGGTAATCCCAAACTAAAAGTGTGGCAAGAAAGTGTACACATACGTATAAAGAACAACATGCTCCAATTTTTTGCTACATGGTTGTCAGTAAAACTGTTTTTTTTTTTTTGGCTCTTTGGTATCAAGGTTATCAGCGTAGATATGCCATTTTGTTGGTGTTTCCCGTGTTTACCTGCTTTGACCGTTGCTTTTTCGTGGTTGTCCACCTCAATAGGGGTGGGTTGGTTTTCCCCGTTTTTCCCTTTTTCTTCCTTTCTTTTTCCCCCCAGTGGTATCCAGGCGCAGATGAGTATGGTCTTTCACATTTGTTCCCTTCTCTCGGTGCAATGCCTTTAAAAATAACGAAAAAAGGGGGAGCATTGTTCTGCGTGGGGTTGAAACGAGAACTGCGTTGTTGATGGGATTGGCTGGCTGATTCCCCCCCTTGCTATGTCCGCGATGGCGCTTTCTCTCGGTCGTCCCCTTCTCTCTCTGTTCCTCTCTTTTCTTTCTTTCTTTCTCGCTTTCTGTTCTGTCCTGCTGTCTGCTCGGCTTCACACAGGAGGGTCGGCCAGATGTCAAGAGGGGGCGCTGGCCCCTGTAGGGGTTTGTCCTCCGTGGCGGGGCATTCCGCCGGGGGTGGGAGGTTTTGTCGGTGGCGTCCCTCTGGAAGGTGGTTGGACGCTGTGGAGGCGCCCGGAGGGGGTTGGTGAGGTAGGTCTGGAGCGGTGGCCGACGGGTTTCGGGCCCCGCTCCCGGGAGGGGGGGAGCGCTCGGGTGGGGGGGTTTGGGGGGGCGCAGCCCTCCGGGGGGGCTTCGGTGCGCCCCGGGGCCGGGGGCGCGGTCTTTGGGTGCTGCACCTGGGGGCCCCTGTTTCTTGCGTGGGCCTGCTTGTGGCGCGTGATGTCAGGTAGAGGGCGAGACCCCGGAAAGAGCTCGGTCAGCCAAAGGGCCCAGGCCATCCCGAAGGATTTACCGTAGGTGTAGTGAACTTGGGCTCCTTTGGGAGGCCCCGGCTTGTTGCCCCCCTCCCTGTGATGTGCCGATGTAGGGGGGGGGGATGCCCCCAGGTGCTGGGCCCTGAAACACGGGCCCCAAAAGGGGAAAGGAGAAGGGGTTGGCAGGTGTGGGGGTGCCGGTGGGGTTTTCATGTTCATCAGAAAGGAGGTGTTCGTATAAGGTGCTAGCGGATACATAGTGCACACACATTACCACACAGCACGCGCGGGGGCGCGCGACACAAAACCACACACACGCACACACACACTTTCTCCACCAAAAAAACACACACTCACACACCACAACTCTCTCTCAAATACCCCATACTAACACCAACCTTTTTTCTCACTCCCATGCCCCCAACCAAAACACCCACCCCCACCCCCCCCCCCCCCCCCAAAATTAACAAAAACAAAAAACACCACCCTTAAACCCCCCCCCCCTCTTCTTGCCCCCCCCCCCCCTAAAAGAAATAAAAGGAAAAACAAAAGCCCCCCAAAAATTGTATTTTTTAAAAAAACGAACATTAAAGTCGAATTTTTGGGATGAGGAATAGTTTTACTTCTTCTAAAAAAGAGTTTTCTGTGAAGTAGACAAATAAGCAGAAAAAAAAGGGGAAAGAGTCATTGCATGCCCGCTCTACCCCCTAAAGGTTTGTTTACACCTTAAAAGAAAGAAAATATACCAACAAAACCTTAAAAAAAAAACATATTTTAGGGAAAAACATTGCAACAACATCAAAAACTCAAAAAAATTTTTCCCCCCCTCCCCCCCCCCACACAACACACCCCAACACCCACACAACACACACACCCACCACACACACACACACACCAAAAACCAACACACACACACGGTGAATAAAAGAAATGCATTTCTTTTCAATGTACCCTCTGGAAATAAAAACTTGACTTGATTTGACTTGCCCGATAACGCACAAACACACACACAACGTTTTGGCCCGAAATTTTCCCCCTCCATTTGCCATTGGTGGTTGGGGGCTAGTCTTTCGGGAGACATAAAACCCGGGGCCCGTTTTATAAATAATTATTTTGCGCCGTTAAAAAAAAAACCCACGGAACAAGGGTTGTCCCTGGAAAATTAGAAAAACCCCACTCTGATAGGAAAACAGATACAGTTGCAGACAAAAAAAGGGTGGCGCTGCTCTTGTGGCGACGCGCTCTTCCCGGGGAAAGCAGCCCGAATTTCACGCAGAGAAATCTCGTAACTTAAAGTGGGTATAATAATTAAGTACACACACACGCCCCCGCGCGCGCTCTTGCGCCTTCACACAAACACACACACACACACCACACACACATACACACACACACACACACACACACATATATATATATATATATATATATATATATATTATATATATATATATATATATATATATTTATATATATTATATATTATATACCGTGCCCTCCAGCGTCATATTTTGAGGGGGGTGGTATCCTGTTTGCTTATTTTCGATTATCAGTTTTGATGACAAGATCTCTCAGTGTCCTGTGCTAAGCTCCCTTCCTAAATTCCCAAACAAACCATGTTGGTGTCCTGAAGGCAAACTTGTACTTTTATAGAAGAATATGAATTAGCTCCCATGTACATAATTACATAAGTACATGTACATAAGTACATAATTGAAAATGGCCTAAAATTATCCACAGAAAAAAACGCATATGATGCTTTTTAACAACGGTAGTAATCCAGACAACTTACCTGTGTTTAAAATTGAAAACGAGATAATAGAATATAAACACTTAGTAAAGTTTTTAGGTGTTTTTCTTTCCTCAAAGTTAACTTGGAATGCCCACATTGAATATGTCTTAACTAAAGGAAGAAAATGTTTAAATCTGCTTAAAATTGTACGAAAGCAGTATTGGGGACAAGACATGACAATTCTGAAACATCTGTCTACCTTTCTAATTAGATCTAAATTATCCTATGGACAAGAAGTTTATTTTAGTGCACCTAAATACTTATTAAATAAGCTTCAAAGTGTTGATTGTAAGGCATATAGACTTGCTCTAGGTGTACCATTTCATACCTCGGCACTTGATACATATAAAGAAACTGGAATGTTACCACTTGATGAGTACCGACAACTTGTATGTGCCAAATATATTCTGAGAAGCTCAACACCTGATAACTTTGCTTCAGAAGAAATAAAAATGAGGTCTGAAACAGATTTTCCCAAAAGAGCCCGTCACATACACTCTTTAATGACAATAAGTACATACACTCAGATCTTTACGAGCGTTCTGATTTTTCAAATCTGATGTAGACTCACAAAGAGCAGTTTCAATCTGTCCTGTTTGGAAATGAAGCAAGCACACTTTGATGTAGATTATATCAACATGAAAAAGAATGAGAATCCAAATATCATGGAGTTAATGTTCATTCACATATAGAACATAGTTACTCTCATTGTCTTAAAGTTTATACAGATGGCTCACTTATAGACAATCATCAAGCAGGTTCAGCATTCGTCATACGAGCACTAAAAGTAGAAAAGTCGTATTATGTTGGTAAAAATCGATCTGTTTTTCCAGCTGAACTGATCTCTATTCTCATGGCTTTGAATTTAATTTTAGATCATCCATACAGTTTCTTTCACACATATTACTTTTTGTGGGTTCAAAATCAGTTTTATATGCCTTAAAGTCTATAACTTATAAGCAATCTACTAAACTTATACTAAATATCAAATACGTCATAATCTTCTGCGTTTAAGAGGAATTCATGTTTCCTTTTGCTTGATTCCTTCACATATAGGATTATTTTCTAATGAGTGGGCTGATCGGCTGCGAAGAAAGGTGCACGTAATATGAAGGGGTCTATAGTACTGCATGTCTCTCTATCCATTGCAGAGGGTTATCAGTTGTTAGAAGAAGCTTCCTTGAACAAATTCAAAGAAAAGCTCGGCAAATCAAGCAGCTTTCACATTCAACTCAGAGTGGGAAGAGAGCGTAATTGAATACATTGATCACTTACAGATTCTACAAATGCTGTCAAAGAAAGAAACTCTCAAGGCATTATTTTTCAGGATAAGATTAAATGCATTCACAACAAAATCTTCATCAAGGATGTTAAATGCTTATGTGGTGAATATATTTCAAATACCCATATCATACTTGAATGTGATAATTTAAAACCTTATCTCCCTGCCTTTTCTGAGAATACCATTGACGAAGTTTTGAACAATGTAAAGCTAACATTTGACATTGCTAAAGGTTTATTGTTAAGTCCTATAGGGCACTTATTGTAGTTGTAGTTCTCTTCGAATTTCATTTTTTAAAATGTTCTTGATCTGTTTATGTTAAGAATACTATTTGTGTATTTCCCTTGTTATTACTCTTTATTACAGACACAGACACAGACACAGACACACACACACACACACACACACACACACACTTATACACACCCATGCACCACCACACAGTGTAGATCTATCTATTTCTCTCTCTCTCTCTCTCTCTCTCTCTCTCTCTCTCTCTCTCTCTCTTCTCTCCTTCTCTGGTTCTTCTGAAGAAGACTACCTTACTAGAAGTGGATTATACCCAGTTAAATATTCTTCCCTACACCAAAGACTAAGATTTAACAAAGGCATCATGATGTTTAAGATAATGACAGGAACTTTTCCCTCATCCTTAAAAGACAAGTTCCAATGAATCATTCCAGAAATACCGAAAAGCCATGTGTCCAATCCCAAGAATGATTTGTTCAAATCTAGCTTACTTTACTCAGGCCCTGTGCTGTGGAACTCCCTTCCTGACTCATTTAGACAACTCCAATCATTAACAATCTTCAAAAGTCATTTTTTCATCCACTTGATGCATCAAAAATAAAAATCCACAGTTGATCTGTTGGAAACAAAGTAAATATATCCTCCCTTGCATTATACCAAATTATCCTCTCTCTCTCTCTCTCTCTCTCTCTCTCTTCTCTCTCTCTCTCTCTCTCTCTCTCTCTCTCTATCTCTCTCTCTCTCTCTCTCTCTCTCTCTCTCTCTCTCTCTCTGTAACTGACATTAGTGAGCTTGCTTTGAATTGTAATGTGTTTTGTGTGTGTATGTGTGTGTGTGTGTGTGTGTGTGTGTGTGCCCTTGCTTGTTTCGATTTTGTTAACAATGAACTTGTCTGAGTTTTCCCCCTTAAAATGAAGTTTGGGTTGTATTTTGTTGTTAATGAAGATGGTATGGATTGTTAATTTGCAATGTTCTGTTGGACAATTTCATTACTTCTGTGGACTTTTATATCAATTCTAATAATGTGTATATAGGATTGCGCATGTATGAATTATGTGTGTGTGTGGTATATGTGTGTGTATGTGTGTATGTGTGTGTCAGTGAGTAGTAATGAGCGCCCATTCACAGTGTGTGCAGATGAGAGCGGAAAGAAAGCAGTTCTGTGTGTTTATTGTTGAAATAGCTGATGTTAGATTGGTCATTTTTCTTGATGCTTTGTGGCTTGCTGTCTTCGTACATCAAATATATGTTTATTTCCTGGTTTTGTCTGTACAAATGTACGGTTATGATATTTTGATAATTATGACATGTGTCTATTATCTGTATGTGAGGAAATGTCTTGCGAATGGATATGTATCCAGGATGTGTGTGTGTGTGTGTGTGTGTGTGTGTGTGTGTGTGTGTGTGTGTGTATTTATGTGTGTGTGAGTGTGTATGTGTGAGAGGTGTTTGTGTGTGTGTGGTGTGCATGCGTGGCTATACGTGCGTAAGTGTGTGTGTTATGTGTGTGTATGTGTGTGTATGTGTGTGTGTGTGTGTGTTTGTGTGCGCGCGCGCGCGCACGCTTGTATTTAGTCTGGACTTTGGGGGGTTGTTGTTTGTTTAGGGGAGGGGGTGTTGGGAAGGGGAGTGTTTTGTGGGTCTTTTTTTCTTGTTTAATTGGTTTTGTTTATTCATTTGATTTTTCGATTTCTTGATTTTTCAATAATTGAATGGGAGTTTGAGTGAAATATTTCATTGTTATTTGAAATGATCTTGTTTGTTAATTAATTGATTTATAATTATGTGTAACAAGTATGTGTACCATTTGACAATGTGTAGATGTTTATCTTTATGACTTATTAAGTTTGGTTGTGTTATTTTTCTTGGCTCTGTTGTTGTTCTTGTTCTTGTTGTTGTTGTCTGTCTGTTTTTCTCTTTTTTATCATCTTTGTTGGTTTGGTTTTTCCTTCTCTTTTGTTTGTTTGTTTGTTTTGGTTAGGGTTTTTTGGGGGGTGGGGTTGGGGGTGGGGTATTTTTATGGTTTTCTTTTATTTTCTTGCTTGGGGGGGGGGGGGGTGTTGGGGGGGGGGGAGCTGTTTTGAAAAGGGTTATTTCCCCTTGTTTTTATTGTGAGACTGTATAAGTATTGGGTTATTATTATTAAGATGTATCCCTAACGGGCGGGGACTGGATGTAAAAAAGCACATGTGTGCTTATTCATTATCCTCGAAATAAAAGAATTTGTCATTGTCATTGTCTCTCTCTGTCTCTCTCTGTCTCTCTCTGTCTCTCTCTTTCATTCAGTCTCCTATTTTAGGGCCGTCTGGTATCACTTAAAGTGGAAAGACGTTAAAATTGAAGACTTACTTATGAATTAGCTCCATTTCCTTTCCTTTAAAAAATTGCAGCAAGCTTACAACTTGTTTCTTGTACAGCACTACAGGGAGATACGTTACACTCCACTCCACCCACTTCACTCCACAACACCCCACTCCACCCCCACAACACTCTGCTCCACTCCACTCCACAACACTCTACTCCACTCCACCCCACTCCACCCCCACAAACACTCTACTCCACTCCAAAAACACTTTACTCCCCTCCCCCCCACTCCCAAACCCCCCCCAAAACTCCAAAATTTATCCACCAAAATCCCCTTACCCCCACAACACTTTTACTTTCCCAAACCACAACACTCCACCCCAACCAACCCCCCAACCCCCTCTACTCCACTTCCCCCAAAAACTTCACTCCCCCCACAAAACTTTTACTCCACTCCACAAAAACCCCCACTTTAAATCCACCCATTTCCCCTTTCCCCCCTTTCCACTCCCAACCTCACACCACCCCCCTCCACCACCCCACTCCACCTTAACCCAACACTTTCCCCTTTCCCTTCCCCAAACCCCACTCCCAAAACTCCACCCTATTCCAAAACCCCCCCCAAATTCTACTCCACTCCTTCCAAAACACTCCCCAACCCCTCCAAACACCCCCCTCCACAAAAACCCAAAAGTCACAACCCCTCACCCAAATTTCCCTTTTTGTCCATCGCTCCTTCAGGAATCATGTAAGAAAGCAGGGTTTTTTAAAGAGGTCTTCGCAATATTAAACTTGTTTGTATCGGTTGTGTGCCGAAGCCTAGTCTGCAAGTGACCTTTTCTTCCGTCAATTTCTGCAATGTTTCCTCCACCGTTTCTGCTGTCTGTTTGATTTGTTGATTTCTCTGACTGTCTTTTGTCTTTTTGTTGTCTTTTGATGCTGTCTGTTCTACGCTGTCTGTCTGTTCGACGCTGTCTGTCTCTGACTGTTATTTGTCTGCCTGTTTTTTCCTGTGTCTATCTGTCTTTCTCTCTTTTTATTTGTCTGTCGTCCTCTGTTATCTGTCTGTCTGACTGTATTTTTGTCTTTTGTCTGTTCTGGCTGTCTATTGTCTGCTCTGACAGTATATTTGTCTGTTTGTCTGTCTCTGTTTATTTTTTTGTTTCTGCGTCTCTGACGCCCCTGCCCTTCTGACTGTTATCTGTCTGCCTGTCTGTCTCTAATTGTCTATCAGTCTCCTGCTGTCTCTCACTGTCTGCCCCTGAAGGGATGAGTGTCTGTCTGTTGTCTGTTTTGTCACGGCTACTGTCTCCCTGTTTGTTGCCCCCTGTCTGGGGGTCTCTCTCTCCGTCTGTATGTCTCTCTTTCGCCCCCTTGCCTTTTTCTTTCGTTTTCTGTATGCTGCTCACTGTCTGCTGTCTGTGGCCTGTCGTCTGTCTGTCCTTTCTCTCTCTCTCTCTCTAGTATTTTTGCTCTTTGATCCCCTATTGATTGCTTCCAGGAAAAGATATAAACACAGAAACATCACTTAACTTAAGTAAGAGAGCCGGTACGTGTTTAAATCTGTGCAATTATATAATTCCATTTTTATAAATGGTAAAAACCCTTACCTGCCATTACCCTGTAACAATTATCTTTATTTTTGTACTATTTTTAGTGGTAAGGATTTAAAATGTGGCAGCTTTCTAATTATCAGTACAATTGATAGAAAAGAACATAATTTCCTTGCTGAGATAAGTCACACATGGTGTTTTTTTTTTTTTTTAAAGATGAAGACAACCAACGTAAGAAACTGCAAAATATATCACACCACACTGTTATTTTCATTACTTTATTTTATTTATTCTTTTTTTAATATCGAGGATAATGGAATAAGCACTCATGTGATTTTTTTACATCCAGTCCCCATGTGTATACGGTTTTGTAAATTGGGTCATCTGCTCCCACCGGCACACAATGGCCTATTCTTTTGAAAAGCGGAGCAAGATTTAACGTGTGCGCAAGATGTTCTTCCTGCGTTCGCACACGGGGCCTCAGTTTATAGTCTCATCCGAAGGGCTTTTGGGGAGAGTGGAGTCTACTCTGATGTTAACTTCATGAGAAAAATCCCCTTGAACGGGATTCGAACCCGGGTCGTCAGATTGCGACCAATAGACCAAACAAATAACTGAATGAATCATTCAATAAAAGAACAAATAAATAAATGAATGAATTGTAGAACGCATGAGATGACCCAACTCTACACTCAGAAGACATGATCTCCCCCACTAGGACAGAGAAGAAGATTCCAACAGAAAGTTGCGGGAATGAAGTAAGGGCAGAGGTGATAAAAGATGAAAGACCAGCCAGCATTGATTCCAGTCTGGTCACAGAGCGGTTCTCAGTTTATGCTGGTCCTGACAGTCAGTTGAAATTGATGAGAGCTCTCTGGAGAGAGGGGGTGGGGTGGGTGATAGTGGGTGTGGGTGGGGAGGAGGGGGGGCGGGGAGGGGGAAGGAGAGGGAGAGGGAAAGAGGGAAGAAGGTGTGGGGGTGGATACCCAGAATGAGGTGTTTTTGGGGTAAAGGAGTCTCCCCGTGCACCATTCAGTAACAGAACAAGTTTAGTTCGGTTTTAAAATAACACGCGCGCGCGAAAACAATCACACGCAGCACAACTACACATAACACGGGCATTCACGCACAGACACAAATACACGACAACCACGTCTTTCACCACAGGCACAAATACACGACACACACGTGCATTCACACACATGCACAACTACATGTGCACACACGCGCAAACGTGAGCGCGCGCCGCGCCACATACAGCACGCACAAACCACACGTACATAATATACACACACGCACACCTCACACACATGCACACAAACCACCACCTCGCGCACACACACCCACACAACAAAATACATCACGCGCGCGCGCGTCCAACTTTACATGCATACGTCTGCACAGCAAGAACACACACTCTCTCTCCTCTCTCCATGGCTTCTGGGGAAACAAAGAAACAAAGCACATGTAACAGGAGAGGAAAAGGGAGAAGGAAAAAAAAAAACCTCACACCCATTAACAGCATTTGCAGAATTGCGGGTCATGAATAAAACCGAAATCTCTTTTTCTTTTTAAACGTCTTTTCTTCTCTTCTTCTTCAGCTCTCACGTGAAGACGAAAGATTCCATTCAGGGACTGCCATTTTTCTGATGGCCCGGAGATGGCAACCCGAGAAACGGGCCAATGCCGGGCTGCCGCTGCTGCCTCTTTCCAGTCTGCTGCCTCAGCTCAGGATGCTTGTAAAACGTGCCCCCTCCTGAATACTGCACATCACAGACCCGACTCTGACTTTCTTTCCCCTTCAATTTCTCAAGCTTTTGGGGCCCAGGATCACTGGCACCTGGTGTAATTGTAAGGGGGTTGAGATGGCGGGCATTCCGGGAGTGAGAAGGGGTTGGGGAGGCAGGAAGGGTCGGGAGGGAGAATGGTGCGGAAAGGAGAACCCCGTGTCGCTGTAGCCAACTTTGTGATGAGGCGTAAGCAAGTTGATGTGCGTGTGGCTTAAGTTGCTTTTGGGGGGGGGGGGGGGGGGGGTTTTCAAGAATGTTAAAAACAGAGTTTTTGATGACAAATATAATGTACAGTATTGTGTTTCCCTCCTCACAATTCTTTCTGTCTGTGGTCTCTGTCCTCATGTTGATCTCTGTCAATCTGAAGTCGTCTGCCTCTTCACCCTGCTCTCTCGTGGTCCTCTCTCTGTCGTCCGTCTGTCTTTTTCTGCTGTCTCTGTCTCTCTTTCTCCCCCCTCCCTTTCTCTTCCTCTCTCTTCCTCCCCTCTCTTTCCCTCTCTCCTCTCTTGAATAAATTTAATATTCGTTTGGCAGTATCTTACTGGGGTCATCGGAGTGCATTGTGAGAGTGCAGTGGAACAGGAGGATCCTTGGGGGGGGGGGGGGTGTGATGTTCCCTGCTGTCATCCCTGTGCTGGCCCCCAGCCATGCTCTCCTCTCCTCCAGTCAGCAGTGGCTGCTGCAGCAACTCATCACACTTCACGGGCCTCACTTGACAGCAGTGGAGACTGACTTGTCTCCCACCGGGGACATAGCTTTAAAAATCGATATTTCTGCATTTTAGGAAGCCATGAGAACTGTCTTATCTTTCTTTCAGTCCTGCTTGGCCATTTTTATATAAAAAATATAAGCCTAAGCTTTTTCTCCCCACTACCTTTTAGAAATGAATTTTTATTGCATAATGTGTAAATTAAAACTACTCACAAAATAGACTAATACATACTATTATGTAATATATTTTCCCCCGGGGGGAATGCCGGGGGTCTATCAGCATAAATAGTATCCTATATTCTGGTTATTCTGTGCTGGAAATGTCCTCTTTTCTATAACTCTCTTTGTATCTGCCTTGTTCCTTTTCTTCCTGCCACCTCCTTCTTGTCTATTTTTTGCCTTCTTGGTCCATTCTCCTGCCTTTTTTCCCCAGAAAGACTTAAAAGATAACAATCCTCTCTTGTGCCGAAGTTGGATGCGCTGGGCCTGACTTGTCAGGCGCTTAACGGCAGCGTGACATAATTTTGCTCATATAACAGACCACAATAGTTGCTGTCTGAGCGTTCGAAGACGAAGAAGAAGAAGAAGAAGAAGAAGAATGTAATATATCTAAAGAGTTAAAATAAGAGTTAACTACAAACACAAAGATTGAATACACAGTAGCTGGAAACAAAACAGAACAATCATAATGGGAGGGTACACAGATGTGCATCTGGGAATATCTGGAATGAAAAAGTTGATTTCGTTGACAAAAGAAATAGTGCAGGAGCTATCAGATTAAAGACCATATTGGTTCCAATAACATTTTCTATAAAAGCCCTAGAATTTAATCAATCAGTCATTTGTAGTAGTGCCATTTAGAGGCAAAACACTTTCCTCCATGTTTGTTCTGGCAACATATGTTATATTCTGATATCATAATTATATTCTCACACATTTTCCAAAGATATAAAACAGTTGTTCTCTATTTCAAGCCTGAGCTAGTATAATTATAAACACTGTTTACAATGATTATTTTCTTCCCACATTGTCTCAATATGTTATGATATTTAGTCCTGATTCAGTGTCATTACTGTTTTTATAATTATTTCTGCTGGGGGAAAAGGGGAAGCAAGTTTAACCTTCCAACAACCCAAAAACCTAACACGTTCAATCCAGTGTCTCAGAGTGCCTTGAGGTTTAGGATGTATTGTTTGTATGTTTGAAGTCTGTTCACATTGAATGACAGAATCAAAGAGTAGGACACGTTAAGTCAGTTTTGTTGTTCCTGTTCTTTTCAAGGTATTTTTTACTCTCAATTTTCTTTTTTTTGTTTTAGAAACAATCAGAAAAAGTCTTTGTCTTAAAATCTTTCAGGAAAAGAAAAAGCAGTAAACTCAATGTAAAGCTTTGCTAGAAAGGATGGTTTTACTAGAAGTAAACGCTCATGGTATTGTGTTGTATGTGAGCACTTTTTTCAATGCAAAAAACCCTAGAACATAAAGCGTGCTACATCATTATAATCCAATTGAAGATAGAGACCTACCGAATTGGTATTTGAGAGAGAGAGAGACGCACAGACAGACACACATACACACAAAAAGGGGAAAAGAGGAGGAGGGGAGGGGAGTGAGAGGGGAGAGAGGAGAGAGAAGGAAGAGAGAGGAGAAGGAAAAGAGAGAGAGAGAGAGACGGGACAGACAGAGAGGGGAGAGATTAGAGAGATAGGGAGAAATGTACAGGCAGACAGAGAGGGAGGGAGGGAGAGAGGGAGAGAGAGAGAGAGGGAGAGAGTCACAAAAGCGTTATTTCAGTCACATGCACGCACGCACACACATACACACGGAAGTACACACGCACACACACACACACACACACGCACGCACGAACGCACGCACACACACACACATGCGTGCTCTTTTGCACAACTTCAAGCGCATGCACAGGACAGCTTAAAAATACAACAACAAGAATTATCAGAAAGCATACGACTATTCATATTGATAGCAGTGATGAGCCACCTCTGAGATACAACAGTGGCAAAGATGAAGTCAAGCCCACAACTTCATAGATGGAAGTCAGATGGTCTTAACCACTCGGCACAGGGCATCTGCCATCTGACATTTCAATATTTCCTATTCATATTACATTTATATATGCACACAACTGATAGAAAAACCCTATCCCTGTTCGAATGTTTTTATTCCATATCAGGTAGTCCTTCGTTGCCGAAGATGACGAGAATTCCCATAAGAACCACATACACCACAATAACCAAAACTAGTCATTTGGGAATTGAACCTACCAATTGTTTTGGACAGTCTGGAGGTTTAATCCATGCTCTTTCCGATTTTCAAATGTCATGAGTTCTTTTGACGTGCACAAGTTCATTACATAAGGGTCAGACTGGCTTAGAGTCTTCTAAAAAAAAAAAATTGACATTCAGTTCGATTTTTACATCAAACTGGAAAGAAAAGGCAAGGCTGGGAATCAAACCCAGAACCTCACAGTTGACTTGTTAGGCAGGTGAATGTTGGAAGGAGCTTCTTTTCCCTTTGCACCCCCTCCCTCCCCCCTTTTTTCCCCCGCAAGCTTCATGCGAACGAGTAAAATTCAATTCAAGGACTGACTACTTTCTAATGGCCCGGGGACTGAGCTATGAAACCAGGGCCCAGTGCCCTCCTCTTTCAAGTCTGGCTGACTGAGCTCAGGGAATGCTTTGACACGTGCCGCTCTGAAATACTCCAGATCACAAACCGCCTCTGGAAAGCTTTTCTTTTTCTGTTCCTTTTTTTTTTTCAATTTTCGCAAACCTTAGGGGGATCAATGACAGCCTGGTATATGTTTAAACTGTGAATGATTGCCTGTTTCCCCGAGGACAGACATAGGATGTGGGAGGAGGAAGGATCAGTATATACGGGTGAGACAGACATGGAAAGTAAACAACCTCTCTTCTCTATTGCTCTTCCTAATTCATTTCCTGAGGCAGTATTCAAGTACGTGTGCTATATCACTTCAGTTTCCAGGGGCAAGATGAGATGACACTCTATCTAACCATCTCTCTGTCTTTCTCTTTCTGTGTCTCTGTCTCTCTCTGTTTCTATCTGTCTGTATCTGTCTCTGTCTCTCTCTCTCTGTTTCTCTCTCTGTTTCTCTCTCTCTCTCTCTCTGTCTCTCTCTCTCTTGGGCTGGGCAATGAGTTGTTGACAAGAAGCAGACCTTGCAGGTTGTTTCACCCACGAAGGATGGGAGAACTGCTGAAAAGGCCCCGGTGAAAAAGCTGTTCGGTATTGGTGTAAGGTAATTCCCAAGGGGTCAGAAATGTTGCTAT
>CM054134.1:124349878-124391776 GCA_028751875.1 Rapana venosa
GGATGTATATCTTATTCACAGCATGGAATGCAGCGAGGTTTCAAATAACACGCAGCCCATGACAGTAATGGTGGTGGCGACATCATCAACAACAACAAAAATCGATGTACGCAATACCGGAAAGAAGAGGAGATGAGAGAAGAGAAGAGAGAGAGAGTGAGAGAGAGAGAGAGAGATGAGAGAGAGGAGGAGAGAGAGAGAGAGAGAGAGAGAGAGGAGAGAAGTGGGGAGAGAGAGAGAGAGATGAGGGAGAGAGAGAGAGAGAGAGAGAGAACACACCTAAAGCCATTACTGAGATAATGCAACATGATCATTGTCAACTGAGAACAGTTTCCACCTTTGTCGGACATTATTGATTGAAGATAACAGGCAGTCACAATGGAGTGGTGGTATTGCAGGTGTGACATAGGAGCAAATTAATGGGTGGCGCTTTGTACAGTGCCACAGAGCTCTTTCCCCATGGGAAGTTAGCCTGAACTGCATACACAGAAATCTTCAGTAACCATACAAGTCCTATATGTTAAACGCTATTCATTTAAAATAACGTCTGAAACAAAAAAAATATCCCTTTCAGAGAGCAGGCAGTGAGACAAAAGTGGAAGCAGCGTTAGAAGTAGTCTAAAATGAATCCCTTAGTGGAAATGACGGTGTCCTGTCGGGATAGCCTGGTGGTTAGAATGATGTATTCGTGATCTGCTGACCCGGGTTCGATTTTTCCTCTGGAGTTAATATCAGTTCCGACTCAACTCTCCCCAAAAGTCCTTCGGATGAGACTATAAACCGAGGTCCCGTGTGCGAACGCACGCAGAACAACTTGCGCACACGTTAAAACTCGCTCCGCTTTTCGGAAGAGTAGGCCACTGTGTGCCGGTAGGAACGGATGGCAAAATTTACAAAACAGCATACACACGGGGAAATGGTTAAAAAAAAGCACATGAGTGTTATTCTATTATCCTCGAAATTAAAGAATAAATAAATAAACAATAAAATAAATAATAAATGAATACATGAATAAATACATAAACACATAGCATCCACACCCTCTGGAAATTCTGTGCTAGAAATTCCTTCTTTTCTGTCCCTCCCTTTGCTTCTGCCTTGTTCCTTTTCTTCCTGTCGCCTCCTTCTTGTCTATTTTTACCTTCATTATCCTGCCTTTTCCCACAGAGATTTAAAAAGATATCAGTTCTCTCCCACGTCGATGTCGGATGTGCTGGGCCTGACTTGTCAGGCGCTTAATGGTAGCGCAACGCATTTTTGCTTATATGACAGACAACAGTAAATGCTGTCTATACGTTCAACAAAGAAGAAGAAGAAGAAGAAGAAGAAGTAGTTTGTTAGTAGTAGTAGTAGTAGTTGTAGTAGTAGTAGTAGTAGTAGTAGTAGTAGTAGCAGTAGTAGTAGTAGTAGTAGTAGTAGTAGTAGCAGTAGTAGTAGTAGTAGTAGTAGTAGTAGTAGTAGTAGCAGTAGTAGTAGTAGTAGTAGTAGTAGTAGTAGTAGTAGTAGTAGTAGTAGTAGTAGTAGTAAGAAGAAGAAGAAGAAGAAGAGTGCTTCCGCCATATTCAGTTGACTCTCTCTTCTCCAGGGTTATTTGTTATTCTGTCTATAAAATTGTGGGTGGGAAGTTCAAAGTTAAAAGCTAATAAAATCATATTGACATGTTACAGGAGAAAACCGACAGGTAATCTTCAAAGCAAAATCACTTGTGAAATAGCCTGAACTTGTATTTTCATTGTATTGTATTGTACTGTACTGTATACCACTTGAAGTCACGGCAGATTTTTCTACGTGAAATTCGGGCTGCTCTCCAGGGCAGAGTGCGTCGCCACAAAAGCAGCGCCGCCCAGTATTTTTTTGTTTAACTTTCTGAAATGGTATTGTTTTTGTCTCCCTATCAGAGTAGATTTTTCTATATAATTTTGCCAGGGACAACTCTCCTGTTGCCGTGGGTTCTTTTACGTGCGCCAAATATGTGCAACAAGCAGGACCTCGGTTTATCTTCTCATCCGAATGACAGGCACCCAGACCGCCACTCATGGTCTAATGGATGGGGGAAAAGTTTCGGGCCCAAACGGGGATCAAACCACCACACACTTCGAACCCGAACTTTTCGCTTTCTAGGCAGGCGCGTTACCTCTAGACCACCGACCCACTATATAGTAGATGCTTGTCAAGCAACGGGGTCTTAAAAACACACACACACCAGAAAACAGAAAAACGGTTTTCCTGTGTTGCAACTTTTCCTCTGGCATTCAATCTCTAGAAGAACGAAAGTCGAGATCAGTATCCTCTGTAACGTACGTAGCGCTAAATTGTTTCTCCGTATCTTTATGACTGCTTCCGCCTTTGCTCTCACTTGCATCTTTTAATGCGCGTGTGTGTACTGGCATTCACACAGTGCACTTGGCCCAGGCCAAAAGCTGTGTCAGTTATTGATGTCAGCTCATCGCCAAGGTCTACACAAAAATGTTGTTATGTTGTAAATGTGTTGAGATTGCCTTCAGCCATGACAAGTCTTAACCTAACAACCTGCATCTCCTTTGTCAACTACCTTCAAATCCAGCCTCAAAACACACTTATTTTCTACCTGAGACTTTCTCATCATCTGTCCTAATCTTCAACAGCATCCCTTTACCTCCCAAGTGTGTTCACGAGTGTGTGTGTGTGTGTGTGTGTGTGTGTGTGTGTGTGTGTGTGTGTGTGTGTGTGTGGTGTGTGTGTGTGTGGAGAGAGAATGCGTGCGTACGTGCGTGCGCGCGCATGGATTTGAAATCTGTTGTTCATTATGTTTAAGGAGAGTTGCATGCGTGTTAATGATTTGAGTGCAAGTGCTTCGATTTGTTTTTTGTTTGTTTTTAAAAAAAAGATTCAGCACTATATAACTTCCATGTATTATTAATGGAGAAAAAAGCCTCTGAAGTCGGAGTATAGCTGCCTATATGGCGAGTTACTTGAAAAGAGTCATTCACGCAAACTTCTCATTGGGTGTACTTCCTTTCTCACAGTGATTCCCAGGTGGTATGAGTGAGTCAGAGTGTGGCATGTTCTGGGTGACCCCCAGAGTGTAAAGCTGGGGAACGTACAACAACAACAACAACAAACAGTGCGCTGTCTGCTTTCCTCTCCAACTGTCTGTCTACTTATCATCTTCCTGCTTGACGGATGCTATAGCCGAGTGGTTAAGATCATTCGACTTCAATCCCATGGGTTCATAAGGTCATGGGTTCGAATCTCGGCGGCCTTTGGTGAGTTAAGGGTGGGGTATTTCACTGCCTCAGTGTGTATATACATGTACACGATTTAAAAAATGCACGCTAAAAATCCCGTAATTCATTTCAGCGTTCGGTGGGTTACGGAAACTCAAACATAGCCAGCAGTCATCCCCGAAGTCAAAATATGGCTACCTTCATGTTAGGCAAAAACGGTTGCTTACGCAAAATCTCACCAGCCGTGAACGAGATTTATATTCAAGAAACGAAAAAGAAATCTTGCGGCTTGCCATGCCCTTTTGTCTGTCTGTCTGTTTATATGCCTCTTTCTCTGTCTGTCTCTATATCTCTCTTTCTCTCTCTCTTTGTGCTGGGTTACAAAAATATCAACTAGTACCAGATACAAACACACAAAATACCCTGTAAACGTGCGGATAGAAGCTGCCCTGAAAGCGCGTGTAAAGAGGTTCCTTTTTACCCAGAAAACAAAAGCACACTGCATACATTATGCATTGCCTGACATAGGGGAATGAATGCTTTGCTGATGATGGCCACCACTACGCTTTGCTCTCTTTTGTCATGTTATCCCTGTTCTGTTGTTAGTCAAATGTCCTAAATGATTAATGCATTCGTTGTATTGCCTATGTGTCATACATGTTTTTCCTCAAACTTCATTTGGGTGTCTGCTAAACATGTTCTACCATATATTGAACAGTAAAGGTGTCCCATAACCTATAAGGTCGTAGGGGAGCGAGGCATCAGAGACCTCACTTCTCTAGACCCAGCATATTGAGGGCGGCGCCCATCTCCTCTCCCTAGCAAGCTTTACCTTCCCTGACTCTAAAGAGGGCAGGTACCCATTTACAGCTGGGTGAACTGGGGGACTGAACTGAAGCCAAGGAGCACAAACAGTCACCCATCCAAGTGGTAACCACACTCGATGCTGCTTAACCTTAGCTAGGGGAAAGCGAGTGCTCTGACCACTGAGCTATCCCGTCGTCATATATTATGTATTTTTTTTAAAAATCTGTTGCTTGTTGGCTCTTAACGGGCACACATTGGTTGGGTGGCCCAAAGGCTATGGCTGGCCTTTCAAGCTATGTGTTAAATGGTCTGCATTGCTTTGTATTGTCAAACATATTGGCATTCATTTTTGTCGCTGATTTATTTCATTTATCGGTGGTTAACCCCCCCCCCCCTCCCCCCTAAAGAATCAGATTTTGATTGCAGATTTGATTGGCCACCGGATCGTTAATTTACCGCCCTGAAAGTCATGAAAAGGTCTGAAGTTTTTGAGAGGTTTTTCTTCTGAAAGTTTCTGGGATGGTTGAGAAAAATCCTCACAGAGACCTCTGAGTCTCCTCTACGAGTCCGTGACTCATGGGCCAGGTCAGGCGAATCTTCATGGTCTTTTCTGCAAACAGTCTCATATGAGGTCATGAAAGTTTAACACAGCCTAGACTGCTGTCACCATAGCTTTTTGTGGCTTTGCTTTGGCTTTTCTGTTTTTTTGTGAAATCAAAATTGCAGCGATGGAGGATAACTGGCTCCATGCACTTGTTTTTCACCACTTTTTTTGGAGGGGGGTGGGGGTGGGGGGGGTGACATACATTTTCTCTATACTTGTTTCTTTGCCTGTCTGTCCTTTGTAACGTGAACAGTTACAGACCCACATTATGTACAAAAACGGACATAAAGATAGAAGCAAGGGATTAAGAAGGTAAATCTTCATGCAAAGACAAAGACATTCACATGCTATTTTACTACACATACACACATACACACAGACACAGACACACACACACACACACATACACACACGCACACACAGCACGCGGGCAAATGCAAACTTTCGTGCATTTGTATCCATCCAAATTAACAAAGAGCATAAAAAGCATCACACTTTGGGCTGCTGGTAGTTTACAAAACTGTTGGCCATTGTCTGCATTATACATCAGATGACAAGTGTGATTGATTTACTGATGGTGCAGGATGCACCCAACACTTTTGATGTCAGTCTGTCTGTCAGTCTGCTTGTCTGTCTGTCTGTCTGTCTGTCTGCCTGTCTGCCTGTCAGTCAGTCAGTCAGTCAGTCTGTCTGTCAGATGGCAGTAAATATGTCATGACAACAAATGTGATTTGATTATTGATTGTGCATGGCGCATTCAATACGTTGATGTCTGTCTGTCTGTCTGTCTGTCTGTCTGTCTCTCTCTCTGTCTGTCTGCCTGCCTGCCTGTCAGTTAGTCAGCCATTCAGTCAGTCAGTCAGTCAGTCAGTCAGTCAGTCAGTCTGTCTGTCTGTCAGATGGCAGTAAATATGTAATGATAACAAATGTGTTTGCGTTACTAAAGGGGCATGGTGCCCCAATACTTTGATGTCAGTCTGTCTGACTGACTGTATGTCTGTATGTCAGTCTTTAAGTCAGTTTTTCTACCTGTCTGTCTGTCAGTCAGATGACAACACGTATATAATGACAACAAATTTGATTGTATTATAGATGGTGCATGCTGCACCCAACGCTTCCATGGTAGTTAGTCAGTCAGTCAGTCAGTCAGTCAGTCTGTTTGTCTGTCTGTCTGTCACAGGCTCTCTCTTCTCCTTTATCTGCCCGAGGAATCGTGGGGGTTCGGCACTGAGATTTTCAGGCCGTGTTTCATGACCAGACCTGGCGGAGCTCATGCCTTTCCAGTTACAGGGTGCATGCTGGGTATGCTCTTGCTTCCGTATTCCGCTGAAATGTAACGCGACGTACGGAATATTTTTAGTGAGCATTTATTTGCCTGAAAGCAAGCACGCACACACACACACACACACAACACACACACACCACAAAACACAACACACACAACCCACACACACAACACACACACCACCCCACGCATTCGCACTACAAAATATCCACCCCCACCCCCCCCCAACACACTACACACACACACCCCAACACAACACACACAATCCCCCCACCCCTCGCCTCCATCAACACTCCCCCCCCCCCCTCCATTCACAGACACAGACACACAGACACACGACACTTACACAACACACAGACCTTCCTTCACCAGCCAGGTTACAGAGTTTAGCCAGTGGCCAAATTCACTTTCCAGGACTGCCAGTACCCCATGGTGGGGACAGCCTAGACCTAATCATTTTAATGTGTTAAGAAACACTGACGGGTTTAATTTATATGTATTAACTTGCAGTGCATTAGCTATGGTATTTTTCAGTTTGCTCACATCTGTTAGAAGCTGTTTGTTACTTGTTTCCAGTGTGAACTTTCTTGAATGAGTAGTTTGTATTGAGTTGTTTAAAATTCTTTTAGTCAGTAAGGTTGCTTATTATTTATATTTTTTATTTATTATTTTTTGTTTGTTTAAAGTTGTTTTTTTCTGGGTTGGGTTGTTTTGTTATTAACTCATTAAGTTTTTAACGTTGTACGTTACTATGCTTCTAAACAACAAAGCGCGTTTTCCATCAGGGCAGTGGAATGCTAGATCTATTTCCACTAATCTGCCATATTTAATACAGCATCTTGCTGAAAATCATTTTAAATGTAGTGATTTTTACAATCACTCAAAGTAACTAAAAGTAAGCTCCCCAAGCTGCCTGGCTATTATTATCCCTGTCTATCAGAAAGTCGATACTGTAACAAAAATCAGTGCAGCCATATACATTCAGGAAGGGGTGGATTACTGCATGTGTCCCTCCCAGTCCCTAACCAAAGACCCCAGATATACATTCATGTGCAGCACGAGTAAGTTTTGGAAGAATATAATAATAAAAATGTGTCTGTATATTGCCCGGGGGGGACCAAATGATCTGAATTTGAGTGGATACACAACCTTAAAAGATAATGAAAAGTGGTTCTTGCAGGAGATTTTAATGCACATGACCTCTCTGGGTAAGGAATGTAGAAAATATCTCATAATCGTTTTTGTATGAAAACATAGTCGACTTTGTCTATGCTTGCTAAATGACGGCAGTGTCCAAGAATCCCAGACATTGTTAGTCACAAAGCATCAGCCTTTGATCTGTCATTTGTGTCTCCTGCATTAGCTCCAGAGTTGGGTGGCAACATATAATGACCCCCTTGGCAGTGATCACTTGCCTATTATCACAACTTTTTGTGGAACAACAACTTTCTGTGACACTCGAAAGACAAAATCCTCAAATTTAACTATAAATAAAAGCTGATTGGCAGAGTTTGAAGACATCCTTGCAGTTTACAACACTGGACAGCTTTGACACTGACAACATTGACCACTTTTATTCCAGTTTTACTGAGCCATTTTTAAATTGCTGCCACTTTATTATCCCCAAAATTAATACAGTAAAAAAAAATTTAAATCAGGGAAATATCTGGTGGACACCAAGCATGTGAGGAAGCAGTTAAAAATAAACGCTCAATGTATAAAATTTATCTAAAAGTTTAAACATCAGAAATAATGTAAAACAGAAAAAGCTAAAATTCATTGTAACCTTGTTGTAGCTAGGTTTAAGAGACAGGTTTTGGACTTCTTTTTGTACCACCGAAATTTCAATCATAAGGACCTTAAAAAGGTTTGGGAAAAATTTTCATGAAATGAAAAAAGGCGTTATTTTTACCAACTTGTCCAGTGAGACTGGAAAAAAAAGGGAATTCCCCATCAAATTTAGAAAAGCAGAGGCGTTCGCAGATATGTTTTTCAAATCGATGCGTCTTGAAGGTTTGTCACTTAAGTGTAGGAACTATGAACAGAGAGGAAATAAAACAGAGTTATAATGACCCAATCTTGACAACAGTTCATGCATTTAATGTTCCAATATCAGTGGTTAAATTTTAGAGTGCTTTACTGTCTCTTTCTACTAAGAAAACATCTGTCGGGTTAGAGGGCGTTTCTAATGACATGCTAAAACATCTACCAGCAAAACTTTATTTTTTTTACTGCATAAATTGTTCAATAAATGTTGGATTGAAGGTGTTGTGCCAGTGGATTGGAAACAATCTTTTTGTCATTCCTATTTCATAAAAAAGAAAACCCAGAACAGACAAAAATTTGCTACAGGCCAATTGCTTTACCTCACACACTGGCAAACTATGGAGGGGAATTATTCTTAAAAGGCTGATGTACTTGCTGTTTATAAAAAATAAATTATCCCGGTCAATCAAGCGGGTTTTCGAAAGACAGATCTGCCATAGATAAATTGGTGTTTGCTATCAAGCATTATAAAATTCAGTTTGCAAGAAGAAAGGAAAACGTTCTTGCAACATTTTTTGATTTAAAAAGAGCGTATGATCAAGTTTGGCATGCTTTAAATTGCTACATAAACTTAAGAATTTTGGGCTTTTCTGGGCATTTTTATAATTATATTAAAGTTTTTTGACAATGAAGTATACAGGTTAGAGTTAGCTAAATCTTATTCTAGTTTTAGATCTCTTCATATGGGACTTCCCCAAGGTTCTGTAATATCGCCTCTCTTATTTAATGTTTTGCTGCATGATCTTCCCATTGAAATTGTCGAAGGAGTCGTCTTAGTACAATATGCAGATGATATATGTATGTGGATGAATGTTTTTTATGAAACGAAACACACCAAAAAGAGCGTTAAACTACATTAAAAAGGTTATACCAGAACCAGCTTAACAACATCGATAATTATATGCTGGGAAAATGGTTTACTTTATCCACAGAAAAAACGTTACACTGTGCTTTTTTTTCATTGGAAGTAATCCAGATGACCTACCCGCATTTAGAATTGGGGACGAACATGATTGAGTATAAAGACACCGTAAAGTTCTTGGGTGTTATTCTCACTTCTAAGCTAACTTGGAATGCCCCATATCGAAGACAATTTAACTAAAGCAAAGAAAGGCTTAAACTTTTTGAAGATGGTAAAATAAAACAGTTCTGGGCCAAGACACATTAAATATGAAATATTTAGCTACATCCTTATTGTTCAAATTATCGTATGGTCAAGAGGTCTTTTTTCAGTGCGCCTAAGTATTTACTTAAAAAGTTACAGTATAGACTGCAAAGCATACAGACTGGCTCTTGGGTGTGCCTTATCACGCCTCAGCCCTGGGAACATATAACGAAAATCGGCATATTGCCTTTAGATGATTACCGTCAATTGGGATGTGCTAAATATTTGCTTAGAAACAAAACGACAGAAAACTTTATTTCAGAAGAAATAGAAGTGAAATCAGAGTTTAATTTTCCTAAAAGAGCGAAATATATATCCTCTTTAATGCCCATAAATACATATGTGTCTGATCTGGTAGAAAACTCTGAAGTCAATCAACACAGCATGGACACACGAGAAGCAATCTTACCTTGCCCATCATGGGAGATGAATAAAGCACACTTTGATATAGAGGTGTCTAATGAAAACAAGAGTGACAACCAGAATATAATGGTTGCTGATGTCCGATCCCACATCCATCATAAAAATTTTGACCTTTACAAATTTATACAGATGGATCACGCCTAGATAATCAAGAAAAGGTTCTGTTTTGTTATACCAGCGTTAAAAATTGAAAAACATATTATATTGGTAAACATCACTCGTTATTTACAGCAGAACTTGTAGCAATACTAATGGGTCTTACTTTATCTTTGATTTGCCGTTGGGTAATTTCAAATTCTTCTTTGCGTTGATTCTAAATCGGCATTGTATGCTTTAAAATCGCCATGTTACAAGAAAACTTCGAAAAATCATATTAGAGATTTAAACAGTCATACTCTCTTTAACCTTAAAGGGCATAAGTTTGAATTTTTGTTGGGTGCCTTCACACACTGGGTTCTTTCCAATGAGTGGGGGGATAGAGCTGCCAAAAAGGGTGCAAAACATGGACGGGATTTCAATAGAAATTGCATGTGCCTTTATCTTACAAGAAGGGTTATAGCTTACTAGAACAAAATCATGGAGAAAGGTCACTGATAGTAATCAGCAAAATGAGAGACTTTTAACTAGAACTTTCAATCAATACCCATAATCTAAACAGTGGGGGAACCATTCAGAAGTTAGTACAAGTGTTTTTACGTCATGGAGAAATTTAAAACTTTATTCTATAGAATGAAACTAAAAGCATTGATAACCAAATTCAGCAAAATGGTAAATGCCTGTGTGGTGAGAATATCACTAATACTCATATACTTTTTGACTGCCAGAGTGTAAAACCTTTCATGCCCCATTTTTCTGAAAAACTCCCTCACCAGCATATTCAGTAATTTAAAATTGGCATTTGAAATTGTGAAAGGTCTTTGTTACAGTCCCATAGGGGCATTTGTTATAGTTACATTAACGTTAATGGGCTTGTTGGGTTTTTTTTTGTTTTTTAAATTCCCGTCGCATTGCCCAAGTTTTTCGAGATTATTATTATTATTTATTTTTTTTTTTTAACCAGCTCATCCCACATCTCCCGGTTGTTTTTTTTTGTTTTGTTTTTTTGTTTGTTTGTTTGTTTGGTTTGGGGTTTTTTTGGAGGGGATGGGGAGGGGGGGGGGGGGGGCGTCTAATATCACTAAAAGTGAACAGACGTAAAATTGAAGTCAACAACAACACACACACACACACACACACACACACACACACACACACACACACGCGCGCGCACACTGACTTCACTCACACATTCCTGCATGTCGAATCAGATGCACGCTGTCCCGCATACAGGAAAAGGCGCAGACTGAAAGATCAAAGGTTGTGTAGCGGTGTGTCTGTCTGTCTGTCTGTCTGTCTGCAACTTTGTCACCCCGTGCATGCATTATGGAGCAGACCATCAAATGATATTGCCTGGCTGATGCTGCATGCTGCACTTGCATCTCTAGTGTCAGTCAGTCAGTCAGTCAGTCAGTCAGTCTGTCAGTCAGTCTGTCAGTGAGTCTGTCAGTCAGTCTGTCAGTCAGTCAGTCTGTCAGTCAGTCAGTCAGTCTGTCTGTCTGTCTGTCACTGAAGGGAGGAGGGGGAGAGGAGAGGGGTGGGGAAAATTAGTGATCAGAGTGCTGTACTCGCAGTCTAACAGTTATTATGTTGTATTGTGATGTGTTGCATTGTGTAGTAATGTATTGTACTGTGTTGTGTTGTATTGTGATGTGTTGCATTGTGTTGTAAATGTATTGTACTGTGTTGTGTTGTATTGTGATGTGTTGCATTGTATTGTAATGTATTGTACTGTGTTGTGTTGTTTGTGATGTGTTGCATTGTGTTGTAATGTATTGTACTGTGTTGTGTTGTATTGTGATGTGCTGTATTGTGTTTGTAATGTATTGTACTGTGTTGTGTTGTATTGTGATGTGTTGCATTGTGTTGTAATGTATTGTACTGTGTTGTGTTGTATTGTGATGTGTTGCATTGTGTTGTAATGTATTGTACTGTGTTGTGTTGTATTTGATGTGTTGCATTGTGTTGTAATGTTTTTTACGGGTGTTGTGTTGTTTTGTGAGGTGTTGCTGTTTTGTGTTATGGGTTGCATTGTTTTGGTTGATGGTTGCATTGTTGTAGTCCAACAGGCCCCAATAAAGGAAGAAGATGACTGAGGCCAGGGGGGAACTGGATGTCAAAACCCAATGCTCCTTAAGGTTGACAAGGAAATTGGCAAAAAAGGAAACACCCCAAAAAAGGGCTTTCCCCGCATAAGGAAATACCCAAGTCCAGAAAGCCAAAGCCCTTTTCCGTTTTTGAAGACAAAGAGGGGTGGGTTTTTTCGGAGCCCCATTTATAATGAAGAGATGGCAAAAATATTGCGGGAGACCTGTTAAAAACTAAAAGGGGTGGTTGTGCCCAAACCCAAATTTTTCACGAGAAAGGGATCCCAGACCATCAGATCCGGGAAAGCAAAAAGGTGTGGAGGAAGAGGTAAAAGAAGGGGTTATGATCCCTGAAAGGAGGAAGTCACCAGGGTTTGAAAACCCCCCGGGTGGCTCATCAAAAACGGGGCCCAAAGGGAGTTTATCAAGGCATTAAAAATTTCATTTTTCCAACGCTTTGGACCAGCAAAGAGGGGCCCCCTTAAACCCAGGGGGCCCAACCTTCATAGTTCCCTTCCAAAAAAAAGGGGGGCCCTAAAGAAGTCCCCAAAAATTACAGAACAACCCAGTCGGAAAAGCCTTTCCAAGCAAAGTTTTGCTAGGGCTTTCCCTTTGAAAGACTAAAACCCAAACCCGAAAAAAAAATTCAGATCAGAAAAACCAGGCAGGTTTCAGCCAAGGTCGAAGCACGGGCGAGAAGATCTTAAAACATCAAAATTTGCCTAATAGAAAAGCATCTCCAAATCAGCTAAGCTCTACAACAATTTTCTTTTGATTTCAAAAAGGGCCCTTTTGCCATCCGGGGGGGGGGGGGGGCAAAAGGGGCTTTTTTGTTGGCAGTCTGAACTTTATAGCTTCGACGAGGCCTGTTTTCAAGTCACCCGGGCGCTTTTTGGGACGCTCCCAAGTGCGCCCTCATGGGGGTGGGGGAAATCGGGGAGTTTTTTCCCGGGGACTTCGTTGGATTTCGAAAAAGGTGCCCCGCTACCCCCCGTTCTTTTCAACGTTTTCCGGGGAACTTTCCTTGAAGGGGGCCCCTCCTTGATTTCAAGCCAACAATCACAATAGGGGGAAAGGGCCCGTCTGAAATTTCTTCGTTTCGCAGACGTTATTGATTAATGGGCCGCAGTGAAGAAGTAACTCCGGGGACCCTCACCCACCTTTTCGGGAAAAACATCAGCCAATGCCCACGGTATGGAGATCAGCAGGGAAAAAAGACCCAAGTTCCTGGGAACGGGTTACTACACCGACCACTCCCCCCAGCATCAAGATGAGTGGGAGACCTTAGAGGGGGGTTTGGAAACTTTTCTTTTCCTTTGGGCAGTAAACACCAAAAAAAAAAATGGCCACCAAAAAACCAAAGAGGTGAAGATCAGATTGCTGTGGCACTTCCTCCATGACTAAGCTGGCGAAAGTTTTGGGAGAAACCAAACATCAAAACCCCACCAAAGGTCGGGATCTACAAGGAACTGTCACACCCCAATTCCCTTTTGGACAGCTGGGGGAAGATGGCCCCTTCTGCCGATTTAGAACGTCGCTTTAAACCCTTTTGAGATAAAAAGTGCCTCGGGCCCGGACCCTGAACTCCCCTTTACAGAAAACCGCAAACAAAAACCCAAGGATCCTCAGAAAGATCGGGGGCATGGGGGGGGGAAAACCAAGAACCATTGCTTGTACATTTAAAAACGGAGGAAAACGGGAAGGGGTTTTGGCCCCCCAAAACAAGGCTAAAACCCCACCCTGTCAAAGACAGTCCTGCAGGGAAGGGTTTTGGGAAGGAAGCAATGGAGGGGGACAAACCAGGAAAAAGCTGGATACCAAACCATCAAGGGGGACCGGCCTCACGGGTACCAAATCTGAAAACGGGCCCAGGACAAAACCAGGGGGCGGTCCATTTTTGCGCGCCCGTGGGGGGGTTACCCCCAAGGGTTTCCCCCGCCCCAAGGGATGTGTGTGTGAGGGGATTTTTGGAGTTTTTTGTTTGTGTGTGTTGTATTTTTTATTGTAATTTTATTGTATGTGTTGTGTTGTTTTTTGTGATATGTTGCATTTTGTTTTTATGTATTTTACGGGTGTTGTTTGTATTGGATGTGGCTGTTTTGTATTGTGCTGTGCTGTTTTTGTATTGTGATTGTTGCTTTGGTTGCGTCCCTTTGAAACTTTTGTTTGTTTTTTTATTGGGCCTGTTGTTTGTTTTGGTGTTTTGTAACATTGTGTTGTAATGTTTTGCACAGTTTTGTTTTTGGTGATGTGCGAAATTTGTGTTGTAAGGTATTGTCCCGTGTTGTATGGTTTTGTGCGTGTTGCATTTTTAGTTCGATGCTTTGTACAGTGCTGTATTGTTTTGGGGGCCCGTGTTGTATTGTATTGGGATGTGAAAACTTTGGTTGAAAATGTATTGCACAGTATTGTATTGTGATTTCCCGGCTTTTGTTTTGAAAGGTATTGTACTGGGGTGTAGGGTTTATTGTGCGTGTTGCTTTTGGGGTTTTTCAAGGGATTTTTTTTGGGGGTTGTAGGGTTTATTGCTTTGTATTCTTCTTCTTTTTTCGAACGCTCAGACAGCCTTTCCAAAAAGCCCCTGAAAAATTGCCCGGGACAAACATCGTATCAAAATTGTGTTATTTTGCATCCTATTTTTATCGAAATATTTTTTTACTGTCGCCCGGGGTTTTAGTTTCTTCGCGGGGAAGTTCGGGATCCCAACCCCTTGGGGAAGGGAGTGGGGCGTCCCCCCCAAAAGTGCAGGCCACCCATTTTTTCTAAAGAAAAAAAACGCCTGTCTGTAAGTGTATTTGTTTTTCCAAATAGAAGTTTTTTTTCCTCGTATTTCCCGGGAAAAACTCTCTTGTTCCCCTGGGTTCTTTATCGGGGGCTCGGAAAGCGCTTTTGACGCGGGAGTTGGTTGTATTAACTCGTCTGAAAGTTAGGACCAGACCACCAAGTGAAAAACAGTGGATGGGGGGAAAAAGTTCAGGGTTAAACTGGGATCGAATCTGGTATTTTGATTTTTTGGAGTTGCCTTGCCTTTTGATTGACAATGGGTTTTCCACCCCCCCCCCCCCCCACCCCAAACACACACATACAACCGGGACACAGGACACACCACTCTCGCGTCGCGCATGCATGCTTTTTGCACATCCCCCCCACCGACCCCGGGCTGCACGTACACTTTTTTCCCCCCAACCCCACATTCCCCCCAACACAGCGTGCATGCACGTACCCCCCACATGCACACACACCAAACACCCACACACACCGCACAAACCCCGGCACCGCACACAGACAAAATACTTTGACAGAGAAAACACACCAAAATCCCCTCCCCACCAAATAATAAAAAAAAAAACCAGACACTCACAAAGAAACATATTAGAGAGAGAGGGGAGAGAGAGAAAGGGGGGGGGGGGGGGGGGAGGGGGCAAGAGGAGGGTTGAGAGGGAGGAGAGAGAGAGAGAGGAGGGAGGGTTGGAGAGGGGAGAGATGGGGGGAGAGGAAAAAGAGAGAGAGGAAGGACAGACAAAAAGACAGGAAAAAGGGAGAAAAGATGCGGAGTGGAGAGGAGAGAGGGGAGAGGACGGGCATTTCGGGACAGAAAAGACGGGACAAAAGGGACAGACGGGATAACAAGGGGAAACCCTCTCCAAACCCAACCGGGTCGCAGTGTCTGTTTTTTCTCGCCACTTTTACAAAACAGCCCCCGGCCAGTGCACGGGTTTTGACAAAACATACGGACACAGTTTAAATGATCCCGGGGTTTTTCCCCTAAAGTCCCACTTGTTTTCTTTCATTCGTTTTTTTTCTTCTTCTTCGAAAGGCTGGGGGAAAACGTAAAGGAGAAGCTTCCTATTTTGGGGAAACTTTTTTACACCTCATGTTATTTTCGCCTTTTTTGGTTTCCCGTTGCTCGAAACTTTAAAGCCCCCACCAATGATTCAGCGGGAGAGGGGGAGAGAAAACCAGAGAGTGGAAAAGATGGGAGAGAGAGGCAAAAGGGAAAATGAGTGGGGGCCCTGAAAAGAGACGGGAGAGAGGAGGAGAGAGAGAAATGAAGGGAATGAATGAAATAAATAAAATGAATAAATTGCTTTGAAAAAATCTTTTTTTTCCAAAGGGGTTTAAAAAATATCAAATCCATTTTTTTACCCACCCCTTTTCCCCTTGTTTGGGGGGATACCAAGTAAAAAAAAAAAACAAAATTGGACAGGGGAGAGAGTGGGGAGAGGGCAAAGGAGAGGAGAGAGGGGGGGGAGAGAGGGGAACGTTGAGGAGGGGGGAAAATAGAGAGTAGTGGGGGGGACGGGAAGGGACAGACAGCAGAAAACCCCAAAGAAAAAGGGAGGAAGAAAAAAAAAAAAGCATCAAAATTATCTCCTTTAGAAAATTTGCTACTTTTTTTTTCCCCCTTTTTGTTTAAGGGCCCCTTTTTTAAATTCAATAGCGGGATAGCGGGGTTCCCCCAAAAAGGTCTGGTGCTGAGCAGAAATGATAAAAGTAATCCGATGGTTTTGTATTTGATGCTTTTTAAAACCAAAGGGTTACTTTGGGCCCCAACTGTCCCATCAGTAAAAGGGTTCCGTCTTTTGGTGTAGCTAGCCCTTTGACTCGCAAACATTTTGTCGGAGATTTAGGCAAAACCATGAAAAACGGGGTTCCTTTGTTTATTTGATTTATTAGGAAAAAAATGAAAAATTTTCCCTTTGGTTTATTGAAAGATTATTTTTAGTTTAGTGGTATGTGGGGGTTTCCCCCCCCTTTTGTGTTTTTTTAGCTTTAGGCGGGAAAAGGAAATGAAAAGTGCCCTTTTGGGTTTATATTAGACTTTGGGCTAGAAAATGATTTGTAATAATTTTGTGTTTTTCTTAGATATTAGGCAAGCAATGACGTGTAAAAACCCCTTTGGTTTATCTTTTGAGGGGCGGAAAAATTAAAGGTTTACATTGTTTTGTGGTGTGTGTTTTGTGTGTGGGGTGTGGGTGTGTGGGTGTGTGTGTGTGTTTTGGTGTGTTTTGGGTGTGTGTGTTGTGTTTTGGGGAGTGGTGAGTGAGAGAGTACATATCTAGATAGGCTTCAGCCCAAAATTTTCATTATTGTTGTTCCCCTTTTACCCATTTAAATTTGGGTTTCCCAAAACACACGCACGAAAACCCCACACCCCACACACACACACCCCTAAACACACACCCCAACACCCAAACACACCACCACCACAAAAACCACACTAAAACAAACAAACACAAACACACACCCCCTTCCCCAATCATACTCTGTCCGGGCATCGAAATGTTTTTAATTAAAAAACTTGGAAAAGTCCCCAAACACAACAGAGTCTCTTTTCTTGATTTTAGCCCAGGGGTTGACGGGGATACCTGACAAAAACATTTTGTTGCGGGTTTGTACTTTACAAACCTGTCTTTTTTTCTTTAAACCCGGTCCCTTTTGCGGTTTGTTAGGCGAGCAAAATTTGGTTGCTTAAAAAACCCACACTGGCTTTCTGTAGATTTTTTTTTGCAATCAAAGTATGTTATTACTGTGTTTTTGTACACCCTGTTTTGTTTTTGTATTATTTTTTTTGTTTTGTTTGCTTGTTGCTGCGTATTGTATTGCATTTTTGGGAAGGGAATGGGAAACCTTTTAAAACCAAAACCAAAATCTTTACGATTCGTCCTGTTTTTTTTTTTTTTTTTTATTACCACTTTAAGTCACAGCAGAATTTTCTGTGGGGAAAATTCGGGTTGCTCTCCCCCTTGGGGAGCGCAAACGCCACAAGAGCAGGGGAAACCATATTTTTTTTTCTTTTTTGTCTTCAAATGTATTTGTTTTCCCCCACCCGAGTGGCTTTTTTCCTACTTAAAAATTTTTTCCAGGGGAATTTTCCCCTCTTGTCGTGGGGTTTTTTTAAGGGACCCTTTAAATAAAGGGGGTGTAAAAACCCCCGGGGGGTTCCCGGGTTTTTTGTCTCATCCCCAAAGGGCTAGCCCCCCTTCATCTACTCATGGTCCAATGGAGGGGAGGGGGGGGGGGGGGGAAGGGTGGGAAGGGGGGAGGGGGAAGTTTCTGGCCCCAAAGGGGATCGAAAACCACCGCCCTTTTCCCCTTTTCGTTTTTGGGGGTGGGGGCGGTTTCCCCTAGGGCCCCGGGTGCACCCCCCCAACCTGAAGAGTGTCCTCCCTTTTTTACACCCCCCCTTCCCCCCCCAACAAAGCAAAAAAAAAAAAAGATGGAAGAAGCGCGTTTTCCTGGATAAACGCAGTTTTTTTCGTTCCTTTCCCCCTCTCTTCAAAAATTTTAAAGAAAGCAGGAAATGCGTTCCCTTTTCTTTTGGGAATTGCCCCAAAAAAGTTTGTTTTGCAAAAATTTCCCCCAGAAAATCTTTTTAAATGCCATAGATGTTAGGGGAATTTTTCCCGTCTTATTCCCGGTGGGAAAATATTTGGGAGGTTTTCTTTTTTGTTGTTGTTGGGTTTTTGCTTACTTTTTTAACCCCTGAACCCTGTTTTTTTTGATACCCGGGTATTGTTTTTCTCCTCTTTAAATTTTCGTATTTCTGGTTCTCCCACTTGCGGTGATTGGGCCCCGGTTTTTACCTCAGGGGGGTTGGGCCTGCCGGGGCAACAAAATGGCGACCCAAGCGGGGGGTTTTTGAATTACTAAAGGGTGATTCCCCGGGGGGGGGTTTTTCCGTCCCCCGAGTTTTAATGTAAACCGAGGGGATTTGGGTTTTGATGGGTTTTTGGGGGGTTTTTTTGCTGCGGTTTTACATGGCGGGGGAAAAGACCCGTGGGATTGGCCCATCATTCTCCCCCTTTTGGGGAATCTCCCAGGTCTGCTGAGGGGGTAGGGGAAAAAGGGATTTTTTTACGTGAGTTTTGCTGTATTTTGTTGCAGTCATTGTGGAGTTTTTTGTCAGGGGATTTTTAGAGAGTTTGGGGAGAGAGAGAGGGAGAGAGAGAGGCAGAGGAGGGGGAGGAGTGGGGACAGAGGGGAGGGAGAGAGAGGGACAGAGGGGAAGAGAAAGGGGACGAGAGAGTCTTAAAAAAAAGGTTTGGGTCGGGATACGGGTTTTTGGTTTTGGTGGATTTTTTTTTTTTTTGCTGGGGGTTTTTTAGGGCTTGTTTTGCATTTGGGGTGGAGACTAGGGCCCCGGTGATATTGAGGATGAAAAGAGGGGGGAGGGGGACGGAGGGGGAGAGAGGGGGGGAGAGAAGGAGAGGGGGAGGGGCGGGGAGGGGGAGATGAGAGAGAGAGATTTGGGGAGGGGAGGGAGGGGGGAAGAGGAAGATGGGGAGAGAAGGGGGAGAGGGGAAAAGAGAGAGAAAAGGGGGATGAGGGAGGGAAGGGGGGAGAGAAGAGAGGGGGAGAGAAAGGGAAAAGGGGAGAAAAGAGGGAGAGGGAGGGAGGGAGAAAGGGAGAGAGAGGGGGAGAGGAGAGGGGAAGGGGGGAGAGAGGGGGGAGGAGAGAGAGAGAGAGGGAAGGGGGAGGGGAAAAGGGGAGGGAAAAAGGGGAGACCCGGGGAGAGAGAGGGAGAGAGGGGAAAGAGATTGAGGAGAGAGGGAAAAGGGAGAGAGGGGGGGAGAAAACGAGGGGAGGGGAGAGAGAGAAGAGAGGGAAAAGAAGAGAGGGGGAGCAGAGAGAGAGGAAGGGGGGGAGGAAGAGAGAGGGGAAGGGGAGAGAGAGAGGGGAAAAGAGGGGCGGAGGGGGGGGGGGGGTTTTCTCTGTAATTTTTTATCTATTTGGATAAAATTGGAAAAACCTTTCATCGCGGGGGGGCGGGTTTTTTTAATTTTGTGCGTTGCACCCCGAACATCTTGCGCCACGTTAAAATTAAAAACCCCCGCCGCCTTTCGGAAAAAAAATTGGGCCCTTGGGTTTCCAGGGGGAAAGACCAAAAAAAATTTTTAAAAAAAATACCCCATCCTTTCTGAGGTCGTGTTCGGGCCCTCATTCCCCCAAAATCGGAAAAGTGGCTACCTTAAAAAGGGGGAAACAGCAGTAACATATGCGACATCTCACCTCTGGTGAGCCAGGGAGATCTAGCCGATGAACGAAAAACAAAAACAAAACAGGAGTGGGTTCGCTATGGCGACGGTAGGCCTATAGATGACAAGAAATACCTAGCATGCTTCCTCTGCTATGTGAATAGGAATGTGCTCCGCCAGAGTCAACTTGCTTACCATACACTACACCAAACAGTTTGAGTAGTGCTTCAATGAATTTACTCTCTTCGTTTTTGGTAGGGGTTTTGGTTTGTATGTTTGTCTGTCTCTGTCTCTCTGTCTTTCTGTGTATATCTGTTTCTGTCTCTCTGCCTCTGTCTGTCTGTCTGTCTGTCTGTGCTCCTGCCCGTCTGTCTGTCTGTCTGTCTCAGTCTCTCTGTGTCTCTGACTCTCTGTCTCTCTCTGTTCTGTCTGTCTCTCTCTGTATCTGTCTCTCTGTCTCTGTGTGTGTGTGTGTCTGTCTGTCAGTCTGTCTGTCTGTGTGTCTCTCTATCTCTCTTTTACCGAAGTTTTCCATTCTGGTGTTGTTAAGACGAATCTTCACCCTTCTATCCCTGTCTTCTCTGTTTTCCTTTTGCTTTATGGATTCACTCTCTTCAAACGGCACAGAGCCAGGAAAATCAGATTACATCAAACTTGGTCAGAGCATCTCCACTTTTGCATACAACCCAATGCCCACTTGCGTAGAAATAATACCGATATGAAATGAATCCGATAGAATCAAATTCAACTTGGACATAATCTTTATTCCAACAGCATTTTGCGTTGCTGTGTTTTTAAGGGGGGATAAAAATACCACTAGAAGTGATTAAACTGACAATCTGCATGTTGCAATATTTGAGATTTTTATGTTGGTCCTTGTGATGCAAATGAACAGCGTATTTTGAAACGTGAGAGTTTGATATGGTGAATATTGTGTTTTGTGTAGTTTAGTTTATTATAGGGGTTATGGAAGGAAATGAAAGTCCTGTATTTCTTGCATCCTGCCTGGCGTGTTTCTGTCGTAAGCATAATTGTGGGAAGGAAAGAAGAGGAGAGGAGGAGTAAACTAGCGAAACACACGAATTCCATTCTTGGAGAGTTCATACAATAAGCGTAAGAACTGGTAGGTTTTTAGCATACACACCCAGTCATTTAAAAACAAAATGAAAAGAAAACAAATAGGCAGAAACAATATGAAATAAGATTGATGAGAGGGAGAGAGAGAGGGGAGAGGGGAGAGAGGGGAGGGGGAGGGGGGGGGGGGAGGGAAGGAGAGGGAGAGAGGTATGTGTGTGTTTGAATGTATGTGTTTTATGTGTGTGCATGCATGAATATGTGTGTGTAAGTCTATATGCGTGTGTATCTCAGTGTGCAGATACACAATATTTATGTGTGCACGTGCCTTCGCATGTATGTTTAAGCATCACAGACAAACCGTTCTACAGCTTGCTTGCTTGTATACTGATGCTGAGAAAACCGAAACATCCCCCCCAACCCTAAAAACAAAATCAAAAACAAAACAACAAAAACGACAAAAGAACAAAAACAAACTCTCTCTCTCTCTCTCTCTCTTTCTCTCTCTCTCTCTCTCTCTCTCTCTCTCTCTCTCTCTCATCTCTCTCTCGTATACACATCAAACAAACAAACGAAAATCAAAACCCCAAATAACCCCCCAAAACAGACACAAAAACCGAACAACCCGAACACCTGCAATATATGGAAACAATCCATTCTTCAAAATGACGTTTATAAGCCCAAACTGGCAGATAAATGCTAATTCATTTTGCTGGCTGATGAATGCCAATACAATTGCACTGACAGGTAAATGCTAATACATTTGCACTGACAGATAAATGCTAATACATTTGCACTGACAGATAAATGCTAACATATTTGCACTGACAGATAAATACTAACACAATTGCACTGACAGATAAATGGTAATACATTTGCACTGACAGATAAATTCTAACACAATTGCACTGACAGATAAATGCTAACACAATTGCACTGACAGATAAATGCTAACACAATTGCACTGACAGATAAATGCTAACATATTTGCACTGACAGATAAATGCTAATACATTTGCACTGACAGATAAATTCTAACACAATTGCACTGACAGATAAATGCTAACACAATTGCACTGACAGATAAATGCTAACACATTTGCACTGACAGATAAATTCTAACACATTTGCACTGAACAGATCAAATGCCTAACACAATTGCAATGACAGATTAATGCCAACCATATTGCAATGACAGAATAAATGCTAAAACATTTGCACACTGACAGTTAAATTCGAACACAATGCACTGACAGGATAAATGCTACACAATTGCACTGACAGTTAAATGCCAACACAATTGCACTGACAGTTAATTGCCAATCCCACAATTGCACTGACAGATAAATGCTAACATATTGCAACTGACAGAATAATTTACCTACACTTTGCACTGACAGATAAATGTAATACATTTGAACTGAAGATATAATGCCAACACAAGTGCACTGACAAGATAAAATGCTAAACATTTTTGCACTGACGATAAATGCTAATTCATCTTGCACTGACAAGATAATTGGTAATGCATTTGCACTGACTGAATAAATGCTTACACAATTGCACGACAGATACAATGCGAATACATTTGAACTGACAGTTAAATGGCTATATGCCCTTTTGCAATGACAGATAAATGCAGAAACCAAATTGCACTTGACAGATAAATGTAACACAATGGCATCATCATCATCAGAACCGTGACCTTGGCGGTTAGTGGCGGGGAGACATGAATGTACTTGCCGTTGGTAAGCCTCCTCCCCATCAGGAGGTCACTCATGCTCTGCGCAGTAGTTGCGAGTCATTCATCCTGAGGTCCATCTCTGGTGTTGTCCATCCTTGACTTGTTTCTGTCTTCCCTCCTTCTGCCACCTTCGAGTCAGTGTTCCCTGCTGTACTGTTTGGGCAGAAGTGTTGTGGCGGGTGGACGTGCCGAACCATGTCAGCTTTTTCTCTTGACGATGGGGAGAAGGGGTACAAGTGGACCTGCCAGCCGTGTTATTGACTCTGACAATTTCGTTTGGGTTTTCGTTCTCTCCAGGATATGCCCAGTAGTTTTCTATGCATTTTGTTTCGATCTATAATGACCTCCCCCCCCCCCTCCCCCTCCCCCCAATTCCCTTAAACCCCTACCCCCAGTCAATGTCCAGGTTTCACTTCCAGTACTGCATGACACGATCCCATACTTCCGGGCTATCATGCGTCGCCCTCCCCCGCCCTCGCGCCCTCGTCTAGTAGTTTCAAAATAATAGTAAGACACAGAATCCACCCCTGGTGGTGAGTTTTCAAGATCATGGACTATGTTCCAGGCTATTCTTGACTTTGATTTCTGTCGTCGATCGCCCGTCCTTTGTTGAGTGTAGCGCCGATGGTTTATTTAAAAGCGTCTACCTTCCTCAGTTGTTGGCCGTTCATGTAAGTTTAGCGGTGGCATTGCTCGTGCTGTTCACATGTACTTTACTTTTCTCCGTGCTCACCTCCATCCCATATGCTCCAGCTCTGTATCAAAGTCTGTCGTAGATCTTGCGCTCTGTGTTACTTCGCCCATGAGGTCATTGTCATCGGCAAAACCGTAAGTTGTTGAGGGGTCTTGCCGCCACATGGAGATGGTAGGGTGGAGTCATGGTGGGTCTCTCTCATGATGTTTTTCCAAGATACAGATGAACAGACCTGGAGATCACAGGCAATCCTTGTCGGACCCCAACTGTGGTTTTGAAGTAGTCTCCGCATGATTGTCAGAAGGCTGCACTGCTTGCAGTGTTGTATAGTGCGTGAATGGGGCACATAGTCCTATCTTCAATGCCAAACATTTTCTTTGGAGGACCTGCCCAGGCCTTCGTGCCATCCTCTGTCGAAAGCTTCTTGAAGTCGATGAAGTTGATGGAACAGGTCTCCTATGATGTTCGAAGTTGTTTTTCCATCATGATGTTGGGCTGTAAAAATCTGTTCGGATTGTGCTCCTGCCTGGCACACTGTATAAACCTGATTGTTCCTCTGCAAGGTGTTCTTCTGCCTCCTTCTTGAGTCGATTGAAAATAACTTTGAGCATGTGATCTTGAGGCGTGGCTGATGAGGCTGATTGTTCTATAGTGTTGGCTTTGGCGTAAATTTCCCTTTTGGGAAGGGGTATGATGATGATTGTGTCAGTCTGTTGGCCACTGTTTTGTCTCACAAATCTTTTGACAGATAGCTGTAACAATGTGATGACTGTTTCGCCACATGCTTGAGCAGCTCTGCTGGTATATTGTCTGCTCCATGGGACTTTCTACTGGGTAAGCTGCGCGTTGGCTTTTCCATTCTTACCACTCAGTATAGGTATTGCGAGGGTGCTCTTGATGATTGCTGCTTTCTCTTCTATTTATGCTCTTGGTAGGGGTTGTTATTGGGTAGTTGTAAAGTTCTTGTCAATATTCAGACCACCTGTTTTCCATTGCAGTTCTGAGCTTTTCTGTGAGGAGGTTCCGGTGCTGTCTTCAATGTCTGATGAATTTGGTTTTGAAGGTTGGTTTTGTGAGTTTCTTCGGGTGTCGTATGCCTTTTTACTGTTGCCCACTTTCATGTTTATTTTTTCGGATCTCATCACATTGATACTGATCCACGTCTCTCTGGACGTTAACTTGAATTCTTCACGAGATTATTGGCCTCCCGGTATTCTTTAGGGTTGGAAGACCTGGTTGGTATTCAGTGTTCTTCTTGGAAACGCTCGAGGACAAGATGTCATTGGGTAGTCACCATGGCTGGTGTTTATTCCTCTGACGACGCGTTCACCTCCTCTGCTGTTTATCGGGGGGGAACTGCCACATTGAAAGTGTTGATGAGGTCATTGATGTCATTGTCCAGGAGGGTTATGCCGCAAAAGTCCGCCAAGCTTAGCTTGGAAGATCTCCTCGACTTCTGGATCTTTTAGTTGTCCACGTCAATTTGATTTACGTGGGTTTGCAGGGCTGTTTGTTTTTTCTTCAGCTTCATTTGAATACCAGCAGCACAAGGTCGTGTGTCACTGCCTATGTCAGCTCCTGGGTTAGGTTCTTGTTTCTGGCTCTGTTGATGCTGGATTTGAAAGCGCCGTGGTGTTAAGATAAAAATCTCTTTGGTTATGGATCTTGCCGTTTTGGCGCATGCCAGGTTGTCATCCTTGACTGCTTGTGGGGATAGGATTGATTGGCAATGGTAAGTCTTGTGGGTGCAGGCAAACTCAGCAGACGGTAGTCCCTGTGTGGTCTCCCGCTCTAGTTCCAAACTGACCCAACTTTTCCGGCACATTGGTTGTAAGAGTCAGGAACCTTACTTTGGCGTTTTAAAATCCCTTGGAGTTGATGTGTCCTTCTTGGGTATTTTCTTAATGGTCACTTCAAGATCTTCATAAAATTATTCTACTTCTTTTTCTGTATGGTCAGTGAATGGTGCATAGATTTGTATGATGGTGATGTTCTTGGGGCTTGGCCGACAACCGGATGCTGATAATCCTGATGGAAAGCCGGGTACAGCTGTAATGCTACCCCACTACTTCCCTTTCTGCAATAAATGCCACTCCTTGTTGGTGATGTTCTCTGGGCCAACTGTACCAGATCTTGTTGCCTTCTTCGTCAATGTTATAGATATTAGATCCTGTCCATCTCACTTCTTACTGTCCATAATGGTCCCATATTTATATCGGCTAAGGTCATACTCTTAGTTCTTTGTTTTTTCCGCACTGGTAGAGTGTACGGACGTTCCATGTACATTGGTCGATTTGTTTTTAGGGAGCTTAAGTATGCTTAACTCCAGTAGCTGACTTGTCACTTCCACCCTGGTGTTGATCAATGGAAGCGCGGTCGTTTGGTAACCCGGGCCTCGACCGATCCGGTATCATTCGGCTTTGGCATTTGGTCTTTCATGTTTTTTCTGGGGCTTAGGATATTCCTTGGTCGGCACAATATCCTCTCACAAGTCTCCATAGGTTTGGTTTTTTTTTCTATTGGGGTTTCCCCACCACATGCGACAGGTTTGTACTGGGGTACATGGATACCATTAGCAGTAGCAGAGACTTCTTCTGATGACCTGACCAACGCACTGACCAAAACACAATTGCACTGGACAGACTAAATGCTAAACACATTTGCACGGAAGATAAATGCTAACACTATTGCTGACGATACAATGCGTACACATTGCACTGGAGATTAAATGCTAACACAATTGCACTGACTGATAAATGCTAACCACATGCAATGACAGATAAAATGCTAAACACAATATCTCTGCTGATGATGTTGATGTACTTGGACACAAACAGTGAAGAGAAAAACTAGATGGTGACAGATGATGTGTTTGTAGGTGCACTAATGGACATTGCATGAATGCAGAGTGACAGCTAGCTATCTCTTCTGCTCTCCGTCTGTTTCTTTCTCTATTCCTTTCTGTCTGTCTAAGTGTCTACTCAGCTTAAACATAAGCCATCAAGAAATATTAAACTTATTCACACACACAACACACACCACAACACTCTCCACACTCACACACACACACACACACACACATCACACACACATTACGCACACGCACACACGCACCAACACACATGCACACCCACGAACGCACACGCGCACACACGCTCGAACTCATACACGTACAGACAGACAGACAGGCAGGCAGGCAGACTGACACACCCGCAGCACACACCAAAATACACACACCACACACACACACACACACCCTGAGGAGAGACCAGGGCTCTTTCTTGATTAATTAGTAGGCGCAATATTTTAATCTTTTTTGTGCAGATATTTCTTCTTTTTCATCATTCTCTTGCTTTTGTTAATTCTATGTTTCTCCTGTTTATTCATACCGTTCCTTGTTCTATTTTATACCAACTAGTTTATCAAGCTCTGTTGGAGGTTGCCTAGACCGAGGCTATTCTCCCTCTCCCTCTCTCAATGTCTTGGCTATAGTTTTCTTTGTTACTGTCTCGTTCAATGCTTGCAAACCATTATAAGATTAATCCGTTACATTCAAAAGAGGGTAGGTCAGGGAGTATCTCGCCTTTTGTATACAAGCCAATGCATTGGCGAATTCTTGTAGAAATGATAGGGACTTGATAATTGACTGATAGAAAGAGATTCAGCTCTGATAAAATATTTATCTGTTTATTCTCATTGCTTTTTTGTGTGTGTGATGATTTTCGGGATATATGAAAGTAGAAATAGGAGTGATCAAATTGGCAAATGACCAATAGCACTTACAGTATTTTTTGTTGTTGTCGATATGTTGTTGGTCTTTGTGATGCAAAATGACTGGGTTTTGTTGACATTATTGATTGATATGCTTGAGCATTGTTTGTTATAGTCATAGTTCGTCATAGGGTTATGGAGGGAATGAAAGCCTGGATTTGGCTGGCAATAGCAATTATTTTGGGCAGGGAAGGGATAGAGGAGAATGAAAAAAACGATTTTTGTTATTTTCTGGGAAGGCAATCGAATAATCGTGAGTGCATATGTGTTATCCTTTTACTATAAAAAGTAATGATCAGAAGCTTGGCTGTGTATTGATCGGCCATCGGTGCACCAACTCAAGCCGGAGCTGGCAGATGACATTAATGGGCATGGCCCTGGGGACAACCACACAGATGATGGGAAAAGAGGGGAGAGACGCAGATGCTGCCATTGCTGAGTGCTTTGGTTCATGCCATAGATAATTGGGGGACGGGAAGCCTGGTGGTTGGGCTTAGAGTGATGCGCTCGTGATCTGCTAACCAGGTTTGAATCTCGTTCATGAGGATTTTTCCTCTGGAAGTAATATCAGTGCCAACTCTTTTCCCCCAAAAGTCCTTCAGATGAACTATAACCGAGGGTAACGAGTGAGAACAACACCAGGACATTTTTCGCCACACGTTAAAAACCTGATTTCCTCTTTTCGGCGTAGAGTAGGCCATTGTGTGCTGGTGGTAACAGATGAAAACATTTACACAAACTGCATGCACACGGGGGCTGGATATAAAAAAGCACACGAGCGCTTATTCCATCCTTCCATGGCTATTGTTTGCCGGTGGGAACGGATGACAAAATTTACAAAACCGCATACACACGGGGAGTGGATGGATAAAAGCACATAAGTGCTTATTCCATTATCCTCGATATAAAAGAATAAATAAATAAATAAATAAATAAGTTATCCTCGAAATAAAAGAATAAAAGCTATACCCCCCCCTCCCCCAAAAAAAAGAAAAAAAGAAATCCGGATAGGTGGTCTAAAGGCAAAACACCTGTCTAGAATGCAAACAATCAACCCACAGGTTCGATCTCCCCATTCCAGCCCTAAACCACTTCCCTCCTTCCCCCACCCCCACAATTCCACGCACTTAGGTAGTGATTCGGGGGCTAGTCTTTGAGATGAGACGATGAAACCGAGGTTCCGTGCAGCATCACAACACAATCCTCCCCATCGCCCCCCCCCCCCCCCCCCCACACTCCCCCCCCCACTCCCCACGTGTGGCCACAGCGAGGATTATACCCACATATCCCCCCCAAAAAATTTTACAGAAAAGTCATTCTGATCAAGATAACACACAATATGCAAACGAAAAAAAAGAAGAACAACAACAATAATGGGTGGCGCTGCTGTAGTCGGGATGCACTCTCCCTGGGGACAGCAGCCCGAATTTCAATATAGACAATCTGCCGTGACAATACAATACAATACAATACAATACAATACAATACAATACAATACAATACAATACAATTAATAGAATGATCACTGAATATGTTTGTCAATCTATCGTTTATTTTATTTTCATCTCTCTCTCTCTCTCTCTCTCTCATCTCTCTTCTCTCTTCTCTCTCTCTCTTTTTTCTCTCCTCTCTCTGTGTGGGCGCGCGCGCGCGTGCGGTCATGTACACTCGAACTGATTATGCTGACTGTTGTGAAAACTTCTACTGTATGCATACAGTACATGCGTGGTCTATGATACGCGCGTGAATTTCCTTCTGCAATGATTGACACCACTTCAAGCTCGCCTGTATGTGTAACGATGGTGAATATCACAGCGAAATGGAGAAGAGATGGAAAATAGCTGCACGAGCACTGATGTCGACACTCAAAAGCGGAGACCGGGACAGATGAATGCTCTGGCACCAGGACAGCAGAAATATTACAGTGATGGAAGAACTGCATCAGGCAGATACTACTCAGTTCTGTCTCCACTAAGGATACGCAATACATTTTTTTGGTGTGGTCGTTAAAATGTGTTGGTCTCTCTCTTAGAGTTCTGTCTTTGTGTCAGATTGTAACAGTCTGTCTCTCTGTCTCTGTCGCCACTCCTCTCCCTCTCGTGTGTGCCACGCGCAGTCTGTCTCGTCAGTTTGTACCTGGTCGGTCTGTCTTGTCTGTCTGTTTGATTTGTCTGTCTGGTCTGTCTGTCTGTCTGGTCTGGCTCTCTCTCTCTCTCTCTCTTTTTTTCCCTAACGTATAACCACATGAGCGTATGAGCGCATACATACATTCAATAGATAATGCAGGAAGGCATGCAAGCACACCAGTACACGCCGCGCGCGCGGCGCACACACATACTTACAGCACGAACGCACGAAACGCAACGCCACGGGTGCGCGCGCGCAAACCCACACACCACACAAACAACACACTCGCAGAGAAAAGAAGAGAGAGAGAGAGAGATGAGATGACGAGTGAAGGGTGAGAGAGAGAGAGGAGAGAGAGAGGGAGGAGAGGAGGAGAGAGGAGAGAGAGGAGAAAGAGGAGAGAGAGAGAGAGAGAGAGAGATGAGGAGAGACGATGACGAGCGTGAGGAGAGATTACGACTGAGAGAGAGAGAGAGAAATGACAATGATAATGGCATTTTTTTATTTCGAGGATACATGTATAAGCACCCATGTGCTTTTTCACTTCCAATCCCCGCCCGTGGAGATACATCATATGAAAATGCTAAGGGAGGGGAGAGAGAGAGAGAGAGAGAGAGAAGAGGAGGAGAGAGAGATAAGAGGAGAGGGGAGGCGGAGAGAGAGAGTTAGAGAGAGACGGGAGAAGAGAGAGAGAGAGAGTATTCCGTTTAATCACATGTTCGTGTTAAAAGACGCATAACATCTACAAGTCTTGCACAATTTTCAAATAATAAACAACACTGAACAAAACACACACGGCACTTCTATTTTAACCCACAAGTACACCCCTCTAAACTTGTCCTGTGTCATTATGCAATTATTATATTTTCATCATACGCTTTAGAAAAGGGAGATAAATAACCCGTGGCGGCGTTGTGAGGAGGATCAGGAAGAGTTATCCTTTATAAGACACTGCGCTCAGTCTGTCTGTGTCTGTCTGTCTGTCCGTCGGTAGAAAAGTTTTCTCGGGTGGCATGCAAGTGTCTGAACTATTGATTTCTGGCTGGTAGGAGGATTCCTAAAGGCTGAGGCAGTGTTCCCTGGTCTTGTGTGGCATCAGCCAATGATTGGGTTTATAGGGCAGGGGAATCACATAACTGCCCGTAATGTTGATCTGCTGTTTCTCCTTACGGAGAGAGTGAGGGAGGCGAGGGAGTGAGAGGGGGAGTGGAGAGAAAGAGAGAGAGGGGGGGGGGAGGGAGAGAGAAGAGAGAGGGAGAGAGAGAGGAGAGGGAGGAGACAGAGAGGGAGAGAGTGGGGAGAGAGAGATGGGGAGGGAGCCGAGAGACGGTCGGGAGGGGAGCGAGAAGGGTGGGGGGAGGGGGGGGGTGGGAGGAAATGGTGGAGAGAACGGGGGGTGGAGGGTGGAGGAGGGTGGGAAGCAGGGGGGTGTTCGTTGGGGAGGATAAGAAAGCAGAGAAAAAGAGGGATTAGATGAGAGGAGGGAAATAGAAAGAAGGAAGAGAAGAAAGGAGAAAGTGGGGCGGAAAGAGAGAAAGGGGAAGAAAAGAGGGGATAAAGAGAGATAGGGGAAACGAAAGTAAAGAAGCAAGAAAGAGAGAAAGAGAGAAGAAAGAGGACACGATTGGGGAAGGAAAGAAGAAAAGAGAGATATGCGGGAGAAAAAGGGAAAAGAAGAAGAAAGAGAAAAAGAGAGAGAAAAAGAGAGAGGGAAATAAAGAGCGAGATAGATGCGGTGGAGGTAAAGATGAAGACAAAGATGGGGTAGGGGAAAGAAAAGAGAGACAGTTAAAAAGAGATGAGGAGGGGGGAGAAAGAGGGGAAAAGGGGAGGGAAGGGAAGAAGGGGAAGGGCTGGAGAAAAGAGAGAGAGAGGGAGATAGAAAAGAGTGGAGAAAGGGGGATAAGAGTTGAAGGAAAGAGGGGAAAGTGAAAGAGATGTAGAAATGGAAGAGGGGGGTTGGGAGGAAAGAGGAAAGAGAGAGGAGGGAGACAGAGAGTTGGGGTGCTAGAAAAAGAGGGGGGGGAATGGGAGAAAAGGGGAAAGAGAAAGAGAGAAGAGAGATGAGGAGGGAAGGAAAAGTAATGTGGGTGAGGTTAAGACTTGAGGGGAAAGAGATGCCGAGGGAGGTGGGAGGGGAAGGAGGGGTGGGAGAAAAAAGTGGTGTGAGGAGAGGGAGAAAAGAGAGATAGGGAAGAACTTGGGGAGTAGGGAAAGAGAGAGAGGAGGAGAGAAAGGGAGAAGGAAAGGGAAAGATGAAAGAGTGAGAGGGGAGTCAGTGAGAGGGGTCAGAGAGAGAGAGAGAGAGAGTGAGGAGTGGTGGGGGAGGGGGGGGGGGTAGGGAGGGACGACGAGAACGAGAGATAGAGAGGGAATAGAAGAGAGAGAGAGAGGGCGAGAGAGAGGGTGAGAGAGAGAGAAAACCAGAGATCAGACATAGAAAGAGAGAGGATGAGAGAGAGAGAAGGGACAACGACAAATTCATTTATTTCGAGGATAATGAATATGCCATCTCATGTGCTTTTTTACATCCAGTCCCGCCCTAGGATACATCTTAAATAATATCCAAATACTCATACTCTCATACAGTAGAAACAAAAGGGAAATAACCTCAAAAAACTCTAACAACAACAACGAAAAAAGACCTAACAAATAAAAGACCCCCCCCCCACCCCAACAAACCCCCACCCCCACCCCCTTGGAGGTGAGAGAGATAGAGAGAGAGAGGAAGAGAGTGAGAAAGAGCAGAGAGGAGAGAGAGAGAGAGAGAGAGTGAGAGTAGAGAGAGAGAGAAGAGAGAGAGAGAGAGAGAGAGAATGATAGGACAGTGAGAAGAGGAGAAGTGAGACGAGAGGGGAGAGGAGAAGGGAGGAGAGGAGGAGAACTGAGGGGAAAGGTGAGAGAGTGGGTGAGGAGGAGAGAGAGGAGAGAGGAGAGAGAGGGGAGGAGAGTGAGAGAAGAAAGAAGAGGAGAGAGAGAGAGAAGGAGAGAGAGGGAGGAGAGAGAGAGAGAGAGGTGGGAGAGGACGAGAGGGAGAGGGGGAGCAGAGAGAGAGGAGAAGGAGGGGAGAGAGAGAGACGAGCGAGACGAGAGAGAGGGAGGAGAGAGAGAGAATGTTACAAGGTGGGAAACGAGGAACGGGAAGGACGAGTCGGAGGGAGGAGAGGAGGAGAGAAGAGAGAGAGAGAGTGAGAGATGAGAAGTGAGAGGAGATGAGAGAGAGGAGAGAGAAGGAGTGCGTTGCTGTGCGCGCACGTTGCGTGTGTGGGGTCTGATTTATTTTATTTAATCTATTTTATATTATTTCATTCTTTTCTTTCGTAGGAGAGAGTAAGCATTTCATGAGCTTTTATCTCTCTCTCTCTCTCTCTTCTCTCTATTCTCCTCTCTCCCTAATATTATATTATATATATATATATATATATATATATATATATTTATAAATATCATATATATATTTACAGCCAGTCCCTGTGTGTATGTGGTTGGTTAGTTATTTTCATTCTGTTCCCTCCGGCATACAATGGCCTACTCTTTCGATAAACTGAAACGGGGGTTTTAACGGGCGGCCGTGTTGTGTGTTGGTGTGTCCTGCCGTGAGTGGCGCGCGCGCGCGTGTTGCGTGCGTGCATGCGTGCTTGCATTCGTTGGTTGTATGTGTATGCGACGCGCTTGCTGTGAGTTGCGTTTTGCGCGAGCGTGAATGCATGTTTCATCGTTTTCTTTCTCTTCTTGTCATGCTTCCTTTTTTCTCTCATTCATGTCAGTCTTTATCCTTGCTTTAAAAATTTTCTGCATTTTCATTTTTTTCCTTGGACAATCCCCACCCCTGCCCCAACCATCCCCGGAACAGACAACCCCCCCCCCCCCAACAAAAAAAAATATAAAACCCACAACAACAACCCCAAAACAACAAACAACCCCAAAAACACAACACATTACACCTCTGACCAATTTTCATTTACTTATATCTCAATTCAGTTGTATTTTTCCCTTCTTGCTTACCTTACGTCTCTTCATCGCTCTCACTCTTTCCGACAGGACATAAACTGTCGTCTGCTTTGTGTTACCCTAACATCTTCTGTAGCCAAGAGTTCAGACCTGACAAAACAAAATGCCTCACTTCACAGCGATTAGTCGTTCTCTGCTAGCGCTTATTGTTACTGGGACCACGGTAAGGGATGTTACGAGGATGATGTTAGTTAATACATCGTTCTTTTTCATTCACAACTCACACTATTTTTGGATTGTGGTCATGATGAAGATGCTATTCGGTGGGGGTGGTGATGGTGGTGGTGATGAGTAAGTGGTGAGAGAGTTGGAGAATTTGAAAATGTGCAGGAGAGTGAGTGAGGAGTGACGACGAGGAGAGAGGAGAAGAGAGAGAGAGAGGGAGATAGATGAGGGAGGATGAGGGGTGTGACGGGTTGTGAGAGTGAGAGAGGAGAGGAAGAGAGAGATTGGAGTGAGAGAGAGAGAAGAGAGAGAGAGATGAGAGAGATGAGAGAGATATAGAGAGATGTGAAAGAGAGAGATAAGCCGAATTATATAGAAAAGCAGTAGTATCATCGTCGTCGTCCCTCACCGTGTCATCACGTTGTCATCACCGTTATCATCACGTCTCGTCATAAACGTCGTCGTCATCACGTTGTCTTCACCGTCGTGTCCTCGCCATCGTTTGTCTCATCGAAGTGACCCGTTGCACTCTCACTCTCAGTCACCCCCCCCCTCCCCCCCTCCCGTGGCCCCCCACCCAACCCTTCCACACCAACAATTACCGCCACGGCACTTTATTTAACCCACAAGTACACCCCTCTAAATTGTCCTGTGTCATTATGCAATTATTAATATTTTCATCATACGCTTTAGAAAAGGGTGATAAATATCCCGTGGCGGCGTTTTTAAATGTGAGGAGGTTCAGGTTGGTTATCCTTTTATAAGACACTGCGCCAGTCTGTCTGTGTCTGTCTGTCTGTCCGTCGTAGAAAAGTTTCTCGGGTGGCATGCAAGTGTCTGACTATTGATTTCTGGCTGTAGAGGATCCATAAAGCTGTGGCGTGTTCCCTGTCCTTGTGTGGATCAGCCAATGATTGGGTTATAGGCAGGGGAAATCACATAACTGCCCGTACTGTTGATCTGCGTTTCTCCTAACGGAGAGAGGAGGGAGGGAGGAGAGAGAGGGGAGAGAGAGAAGTGAGAGAGAGTAGGGGGGGGGGGAGGGGTTATGAAAGAGAGAGAGAGGGAGAGAGAGAGGGAGAGGGGGAGACAGAGAGGGAGAGAGGGGGTGAGTGGGGAGAGAGAGATAGGGACGTGAGCTCGATGATGGAGGTTGGGAGGGAGCGAGAGGGAGGGTGGGAGAAAGGAGAGAGAGGGAGACAGAGAGAGGAGGGACAGATGAGATTGATGAGAGAGAGAGAGAGACGAGAGGGGAGGGGGGGGGGGTGGTGAGGCGAGAGATGAGGAGAGAGAGGGAGAGAGAAGAGGTGTGAGAGAGAGAGAAACAGAGACAGACATAGAAAGACGAGAGGGCAGACGAGAGAGAGGAAGGGACAACGACCAATTCATTTATTTCGAGGATAATGAATATGCACTCATGTGCTTTTTTACATCCAGTTCCCGCCCGTAGGGTTACATCTAATATATCCAATACCTTCATCTCTCATACAAGTAGAAACAAAGGGAAATAACCTCACAAAATCTAAAACAAAACAACAACGGAAAAAAGGACTAAACAAATAAAGACCCCCCCCCCACCCCAACAACCCCCACCCCCCACCCCCGGGGAGGTGAGAGAGAGAGGGAAGAGAGGAAGAGAGTGAGAAAGAGATACGAGAGAGAAGAGAGAGATGGTATTGATGAGAGAGATGAGAGAGAGAGAGATGAGAGAGAGATGATGAGAGAGAGAGATAGACGGAAGAAAGAGAGACGAGAGAGAGAGGGGATGCGAATGAGAAAGAAGAGAGAGACGGAGAGAGAGTGAGAGAGGGGAGAGTGAGAAAGAGGAGAGAGAGAGAGGTGAGAGAGAGGGAATGAGAGAGAGAGAGAGAGGAGGAGAGAGAGAGGGGAGAGAGAGAGATGAGAAGGAGGGAGAGAGAGAGGGAGAGAGAGAGAGGAGAGATGGAGGGAGAGGAGAGGAGGGTGAGAGAGGAGAGAGAGATTTTGAGAGACTGGAGAGGATAGGACGAGGAGAGATGTTCGAGTAAGAGAGAGAGAGTGGACGAGAGCGTCGTGCGCGCAAGTGCGTTCTTTGTTGGTGGGTGTATTTATTTTATTTTAATCTTTTTATATTATTTCATCTTTTCTGTTGATGAGTATGCATTCATGCGATTATCTCTCTCTCTCCTCTCTCTCTCTCTCTCTCTCTCCCTTATTATATATATATATATATATATATATATATATTATTATATAATATTTATATATATATCATATTTACATCCAGTCCCGTGTGTATGTGGATTGGTTTAGTTATTTTCATCTGTTCCTCCGGCCATACAATGGCTACTCTTCGAAAACTGAAACGGGGGTTTTAACGTGGAGTGTGTTTGTGTGGTGTTTGTCTTGCTTGAGCGTGCGCGCTGCGCGCGTGCTTGCGTGCGTGCATGCGTGCTGGCATTCGATGGGTTATGTGTATGCGCGCGCTTCGTGCGTGCGTGCGAGCGTGCATGCATTTTCATCGTTCATCTTTTTCTTTTGTTCATGCCCCTTTTTTTTCTCTCATTCTGCTCGTTTTTCCTTGCTTTAAAAATTTTCTGATTTTCATTTTTTTCCATGGACAATCCCCACCCCCCCCAACCCCTCCCCGAAAAAAACAACCCCCCCCCCCCCAAAAAAAAAAAAAAACCCCCCAACAACAAACCCCCCAAAAACAACAACCCAAAACAAACATACACCTCTGACCAATTTTCATTTACTTATATCTCAATTCAGTTGTTTTTTTCCACCTTCTTGCTTACCATACGTCTCTCATGCTCTCACTCTCTTCCCGACAGACATAAACTGTCGTCTGCTTGTGTTACCCAAACATCTACTGTAAGCCAAGAGTTCAGCACCTGACAAACAAAAGGCCTCACTTCACAGCGTTTAGTCGTCTGCTAGCGCCTCTAATTGTACTGACGGTAAGGGATGTTTACGAGGATGATGTTAGTTATATACATCGTTCTTTTTCATTCCACAACTCACACTATTTTTGGATTGTGGTCATGATGATGATGCTATTGGTGGTGGTGGTGATGGTGGTGGTGATGAGTAAGTGGTGAGAGAGATGGAGAATTTTGAAAATGTGCAGGGAAGGAGAGGGGAGAGAGAGAGAGAGAGAGAGAGAGAGAGAGAGAGGGGGGAGAGAGAGGAGAGAGAGAGGGAGAGAGAGGAGAGAGAGAGAGAAAAGAGAGAAATAAAAGGAGGAGGAAAGAGAAGAAAGAGAGAGATAAGCTGAATTATATAGAAAAAAGCAGTATCATCGTCGTCGTCCTCACCGTTGTCATCACCGTTGTCATCACCGTTGTCATCACCGTCGTCGTCATCACCGTCGTCGTCATCACCGTTGTCATCACCGTCGTCGTCCTCGCCATCGTTTGTCTCCATCGAAGTCGTCGTTGCAACAAAAGTCATCACCACGACCACTTCCACCACCAACAATACCGCCACCGCCACTATCATCATCATCATCATCATGTCATAGTTTCCACTCTCTCTCTCTCTCTCTCTCTCTCTCTCTCTCTCTCTCTCTCTCTCTCTCTCTCTCTCTCTCTCTCTCTCTCAGTCCTCCCATCCTCCTCCTTCTCCTTTTACATTCTATTTATATCATCATCATCATCATCATCACCATCACCATCACCATCGTCTTTGTCATCATCACCACCACCACCGTCATTATCACCACCATCACCACTACCATCACCACCATCACCACCACCACCACCACCACCATTATCATCATCATCACCACCACCACCCATCATCACCACCACCACCACCACCACCACCATTTATCATCCCTCATCATCACCACCCCCACCATTATCATCATCATCATCACCAAACCCCCACCACCATCACCACCACCACCACAACCCCCCATTATCATCATCACCACCACCACCACCACCACCACCACCACCACCACCACCCCCATTATCATCATCATCACCACCACCACCATCACCACCACCACCAACCACACCACCATTTCATCTCATCATCACCACCACCCCCACCACACACCACCACCACCACCCCCACCACCATTATCATTCATCATCTCATCATCACCCCCATCACCATCACCCCATCACCACCACCACCACCATCCCCCACCACCCCACCACCACCATCAAACCACCACCACCACCAACCATTATCCATCCATCATCATCATCACACCCACCATCACCACCATCACCACCACCCAAACCCTCATCATCATCATCATCACCACCCCCACCATCACCACCATCACCCCCACCACCACCATCACCACCACCACCACCACCACCCCCCACCACCACCACCACCATCACCACCACCCCACCACCATCACCACCACCACCACCACCACCACCATCGAAGTCATAACGCAGCAGTTACCACCAACACTTCACACCAAACACCACCACCAGCCCCCAAATTAAAATTAAAATTCAAATTAAAAACTTTATTATCTCAAAGACAGAGAAATTCCGGGGGTTACTCGCCAACAAAAAAACAAAAACATTTAAAATTTTATTTAAAAACACACAACTTCCAACATCAGCACGCCCCCCACATGAGATAAAATGCATCCACAAATCAGAAATTCTCAGCCAGCCAAAACCCACCCCAACAAAAATAACTTTATCATTGCGCACAAGAAAACCCCGTACCGCACATTCAAGTCACTCGCGCACGGCCGCACGTCGACTTTGAAAAATTTTCGTCCCCATGCTCACGCATTTTAATAATAAAGTAAAATTGTTATAACAGTTTTTTAAAGACAAATTTATTTTAAATTAAATCTTTTTTTTAAGATATTGAAAGCTAAAATAATAACAGGGCACGTATTTAAAGAAAAAAAAATCATTTGTATAAATGTATGATAAGACAAATATCAGTGAATTAATCCTTTTTCAATTTGAAACTAAAACAGTTTACACAAAAAAAGGTAGCTTTAGTCTCTTCTTCTCTTCTCTCTCTCTCTCTTCCCCTCTCTCTCTCTTCTTCTCTGTCGGGGTTTTTAGTTCATTCAAAATTTATTGTCTACATTTTTTAATTAGCAGAATTGAGGTTGGAATAAAACTATTTTTAAATGCAGGGTTCTGACTTGGGTATTTGTAGCGTTTTTGAAAAGGCAGGATTTAAAAAATATTTTCCAAAGCACTGTGTGCATCACTCACAATCTGTCAGCTCTGTCTCTCACACGGCATTCAAAAAGTCTTCAGTTTCTTTGCTCACACCCCAAAATTTTCCACATCTGGTTACAATCTTGTTTACTATGTTTTTTTTTTTTAACAGTCGGGCCCCCCATACAACAAACCAAGGAAAAGAAAGACAGCCCAAAATAAAGCATGGGTAAAAATTTTGTAAAATTTTGACATTCATTTTAAAGACCCCGGAGTTTTTGAAAAAAAAAGATGCGTGGGGGCATTTTCTATTACAAGATCTGTTTAGCTCAAAGTTTAGTTTATCGTCAATAAAGTCCCTAGATTTTTTTATTGGTGACACGCTCTCCTTTTACACCATCAATGTAAAGATTTGGTATGGGCTGGGGGTCCCTGCAAAAATCAATAAACCCTTTCCTTAGTCTTTTTAACTTTAAAGGGTCAAGACGTTCTGTTTGCACCAGGAGGAGAACCCCTAAACTTGTTTAAAAACAGACATGGGAATTAGACGATTTTCCAGAGCAGTACAGAATATTTGATTAACGGTTTAAGATCAGAGCCGTGCAGCATTTGTGTAAGGGTTTAAAAGGATGGGGACAGAACAGTCCCTTTGGGGGAACCGTGGAAGTTATTTTTGAGGGAATGGTTTTTTGAAATCAACTGTGTCCGGTGTGTAAAAGCTCATTTCCAGAGAATTAGCGAGGACAGCATCTTTTGAAGCATTTGAGAGCTAAAAATGGGGCTGATGGTTTAAAGGCAAAAGAAAGTAATGAAAAAAAAAAAGAAAAAAGGGAGTGGGTTTTTTTCTAGGGGGGAAATAAACTTTTATGAAAAGGGTAATTGTAGCATCTTTTGTGCTTCGTTGGTTTGTACAAATTGAAGGATCTAGATATGAAGAAGTAAGAAAGAACCGTTTGGAAATTCGTTAAAAACATTTCTTTATTTGGAGTGAGAGCCATGGTTATAGTCTTTTTAAAGATTTGGGGGATTTTTTTTTGGAACAGGACAATTATTGATTTTTTCCAGAACTTGGAACATGGCTGCTTTCAAAGACAGAGAAAACAAAAACTAAAAACTAACACAGCTGCTCTGCACAAGATTTTAAAAGCCGACCACAAAACATCCACACCCACAGCCCTTTCCCCAATGCAAGCTTTTTAAATATGATTTAACACGTAGCATGAAAAGTAAAATCTTTATCATTGAAACATTTTCACAGACATTTTTTTGCAGGTTAGACAAAAAAAGATTGAAGCTCAGCTTGTGATCCTCACGCTCAAAGCGGCAATAGAAATATTCAGTTTATAGCAAAAGCTTTTTTTTCCTCTAGGGCATTGCTTGTTTACATTTTTTAATTTGCTTGCCCGAAAAATTTTAAACCCTTTCCCGCATTTTGCCAATGACCCTCTGAAAATTTTCTTTAACTTTCTTTTAAAGATCTTTTACATTTTCGAATTCTTTTGAAATTTTTTTTAAATTTTTCTGGGAGGCCATTCTATCACCGTCTGAAACCTAATTTTTTTTTGTTTAGAGGGCTTTTTGTTTTTTGTCACCCAAGGTTTTGTTTGGGAAAAATCTTTACAGTTTTTTTGTGGAAAAATAAGATTTCAAAAAAAGGAAAATATCATGAACAACAACAGTCGCTTCTCAAAAATTGTCACTCGGTCAAGAAACACACTCCAGCAGTACACTTAAAACAAACCCTTTTAACTCTTCCCAAACCCCATGCGTCCCCAATTTACTTTTTTTTTTCACAAAAGGGTGTTTTTATTTTGGGGTTTTAGAGGATGAGGAAGATTGTTTGTGATCTGAGGTCCAAGAGGTTTTGGAAAGCAAAGACTTTTAACATTAAATTTCCCAAAACATTTTTCAAGAATTTTGTTTTGACGGGTAAAACAAGTCACATTGTTTTTTAAAAGAAGGGAAAAGCATTTTTAATCACAGTGGTTAAAAACGCCAAGCACAAAAAAAGGGGGAGTCAGGAGATTCATTTGCATTGTGTACTTACAAGATTGGGGGGCGGCACGTAGCACAGGCAGAGGGAGGACATAACACACTTCACAAACCCCTTGGCCAAATCCCTGGGAGATATTTTGGAGGGAGGGACACTGACAACAATTCAACATCTGCAGTACACACTTTCTTTTTGCCTTGACATTCCTCTTGACACCAACTTTCATTCCGTACAGGCACACGCCCCCACCTTGTTTTTTTCCGCTTTTTATTTTTTCCCCTGTCCCTTGATTTTGGCACACCAAAACCATTCAAGCCACACTCTCTCACTAATAAAATCACTAAACCCAATTTTGTAAAACAAAGTAAAATGAATTCTTATATTCAGATAAAAACTGTATTTTCCTTGAAATTCACGAAATAAAATTTGTCCATTTGGGGCAATTGATTGCACATTTGTAAAACAATAAAGGGGGAAGCAGGATGAAATCTGAACCGCTCAACGTCTTTTCACTCCCCCCTACGGCCCCTTTTTTGACGGCGGGTTCCAGAGTTTGGTCTTAAATTCACAGGTAACTCAGGAGGAATGTACTAAACAAGAATCAGAGTAAAAACAGATTTAATTTCTAAAAGTTTCTCCTAATAAGTTTTTGTTGGGTGCCTGTACTGTGTTAAAATGGCGTCGTTTTTGGGAAAACAAAGGGGAGGTACACATAAAATATTCCAGGCACTAATACACCCCCACCACAGTAAAAACAATCGGGGCAACCCTCACGGAACTACACTTATACTGCACATGCAAAACAAACACAGTCAAATTATTCCTTCTTTGAATCAAAAACAAGAAAAAAAAATTAGAGCTCTAACCCCCGCCGCCCCCCGCTGTGAAAACGCCACCAACACCACCAAATTTACCATCATTCCTTACCACTCCCACTCCCCCCCCAGGTACTACAGTTTTCAAGAACCCCGTTTCGATCGTTAATTGCAATCACAAGACCTGGCGACGTGTTGAAATTCCTCTTTAAAAACGGGTGGGGGGGGGGGCTCTCTTTTACACCCCTAATTGCATGGGCATAAACAGAGTAACCCTTTAAACCCGTTGTGTTGTGTGTGTGTTGTGGGTGTTGTGAAAGAGGGGAGAGGAGAGAGAGAAAGAGAGAAGACAGACAAGAGAGAAAAAAAGAGAGACAGAGAAGAGAGAGATATATGTAGAGATTTATAGACGACAGACAGAGACAGGCAGACGGCAGGCAGACAAACAGATACAACAGCAAAGACAAACCAACCACACACCAAAACCACGAGAGAAAAGAGGAGAAGGGGGAGGGGAGAGAGAAGAGAAGAGAGGGGAGAGAGAGAGAGAAGAGGGAGAGAGAGGAGAGAGAGAGAGAGAGAGAGAGAGAGAGAGGAATGAATTAAATCGAACAAAACGAACCCAATCAAACCCAAATGAAAACAGCCCATCAGAAAACGAATTC
>CM054134.1:124392276-124527276 GCA_028751875.1 Rapana venosa
GAATGAGATTCGCACTGAAAAATATTTCTGTTTATTCTCATGCTTTTTTTTGTGTGTGCTGATTTTCAGGATGAAAGTAGAAATAGGAGTGATCAAATTGGCAAATTGACAATAGCACTTTATTTTTTGTTGTTGTCGATATGTTGTTGGTCTTTGTGATGCAAATGACTGGGTTTTGTTGACATATTTGATTGATATGCTTGAACATTGTTTGTCTAGTCTAGTTCGTCATAGGGTTTATGGAGGACGAACGAAAGGCCTGGATTTTGGCTGGCAATAAGCAATTATTTTGGGCAGGGAAGGATAGAGGAGAATGAAAAAACGATTTTGTTTTTTTCTGGGAAGGCAATCGAATAATCGTGAGTGCATATGTGTATCCTTTTACAAAAAAAGGAAATGAATCAGAAGCTGGCTGTGTATTGATGGCCATGGTCCACACACACACAGCGGAGCCTGGCAGATGACATTAATGGTCATGCCCTGGACAACACACAGTGAAGGGAAGAGGGAGATGACGCAGATGCTGCCATTGCTGAGTGCATTTGGTACATGCCATAGATAATTGGGGGGACGGGAAAGCCTGGTGGTTAGAGTGATGCGCTCGTGATCTGCTAACCCAGGTTTGAATCTCGTTCATGGGGATTTTTCCTCTGGAGTAACATCAGTGCCGACTCTTTTCCCCCCAAAAGTCCTTCAGATGAAACTATAAACCGAGGTCCCGAGTAAGAAACACATCAGGACATCTTACGCTACGTTATCATTAAAACCTGTTCCTCTTTTCGGATAAGAGTAGGCCCATAGTGTGCCGGTGGCAACAGATGACAACAATTACTTAAACTGCATACACACGGGGGCTGGTATAAAAAAAGCCACAAGCGCTTATTCATTATCCTCGAAATAAAAGAATAAAAGTTATACCTCCCCCTCAAAACAACAACAACAAAACAACCAACCAAACAAACACCAAAACAACAAAAAAGTCCGGATAGGTGGTCTAAAGGAAAAACACCTGTCTAGAACGCAAACAAATCAACACAGGTTCGATCTCCATTCCAGCCTAAACTTTCCCCCACACTTTCGACATTAGGTAGTGATTCGGGGGCTAGTCTTTGAGATGAGACGATGAACCGTGGTTCCGCGTGCAACAAACGTACAACAAACATCACAATCCCACGGCACTAGAGGATTTTACCTGGCAAAATATCTGTACAGAAAAGGTCATTCTGATTAGATAACACACAATATGCAAACAGAAACAAAGAGCAACAACAATAATGGGTGCGCTGCTGTAGTTGGGATGCACTCTCCCTAGGGACAGCAGCCCGAATTTTATACAGAAAATCTGCCGTGACAATACAATACATAAAATACAATACAATAAACACAATACAGTACAGTACAATACAATACGAATACAAACATTAATAGAATGATCACTGAATATGTTTGTCAATCTATCGTCTATTTTCATTTTCATGTGTCTGTGTGTGTGTGTGTGTGTATGTGTGTTGTATATGTGTGGTGTATGTGTTGTGCGTGTGTTGTGAGCGTGTGTTGCGCGCGCGTGCGGTATGTACACTCGAACTGATATGTGACTGTGTGAAACTTCTATGTTGCATACACGTGCATGCGTGTCTATGCATACGCGCGAATTTCCTTCTCCCATGAATGCACACCACTCTCAAGCTCGCCTGTATCTGTAACGATGGTGAAGTTATCACAGCGAAATGGAGAAGAGATGGAAATAGCTGCACGAGCACTGATTGTCGACACACTAAAAGCGGAGACAGGCAGATGAATGCTCTTTGGCACCAGGACAGCAGAATATTACAGTGCTGGAAGAGCTGCATCAGGCAGATACTACCAGTTCTGTCTCCACTAAGATACGCAATGAATTTTGGTGTGGTCGTAAAAAGTGTTGGTCTCTCTTAGCTGTTCTGTCTTTGTGTCGTATATAACAGTCTGTCTCTCTGTCTCTCTTTCTGTCGCTCTCTCCCTCTCTGTGTGTGCCTCGTCGTCTGTCAGTTTGTCACTTTGGTCGTTCTGTCTGTCTGTCTGTTGTTTGTCTGTTGTCTGTCTGTCTGTTCTGTCTGTCTCTCTCTCTCTCTCTCTCTTTTTTTTCCCTAACGATATACCACATGAGCGTTATGAGGCACATAATTAATAGTAAGCAGGAAGCCTGCAAGCACACCCGTTACACGCGCGCGCGCGCTCGCACACACATACTTACACGCACGAACGCACGAAAACGCACGCTACGGGTGCGCGCGCGCACCACACAACACACACACAACAAACCACACGCAGGAAAGAGAGCGAGGAGGAGAGGAGTTTGAGTGAGAGAGGAATGGAGAGAGAATGAGAGAGGAGAGAGAGAGGAGAGACTGTGAGAGAGAGAAGAGGAGAGGAGAGCAGAGACGAGAGAGAAGAGGAGAGTGAGAGAGAGAGAGAGAGAGAGAGAGGATTGACAATGATAATGGACAATTTCTTTTATTTCGAGGATAATGAATAAGCACCCATGTGCTTTTTTCATCCAATCCCGCCCGTGGAGATACATCTATGAAATGCTTAAGGACGGGAGGAGAGAGTAGAGAGAGAGTGAGAGAGAGAGGAGTGAGAGAGAGAGAGAGAGAGAGAGAGGAGTTGAAGAAGAGAAGAGTGTGAGAGAGAGAGAGTTGAGAGAGAGGAGTATTCGTTTAAAGCACATGTTCGTGGTAAAAGACGCATAACAACTACAAAGTCCTTGCACATGTATTTCAAATAATAAAACCACTGAGCAAAACACACACGGCACTTATTTTTAACCACAAGTCACCCCTCTAAACTTGTCCTGTGTCATTTTAATGGCAAAAAAATTATTATATTTCATTCTTCGCTTTAGAAAAGGGAGATAAATAAACCGTGGCGGCGTGTGAGGAGGATCAGGAGAGTTATCCTTTTAAGACACTGCGCTCAGTCTGTCTGTTCTGTCTGTCTGTCCGTCGGTGTAGAAGAAAGTTTTCTCGGGTGCATGCAAGTGTCTTGAAAACCTATTGTTTTGGGCTAGGTAGGAGGTTTACTAAAGCCTGAGGGTGTTCCATGTCTTGTGTGGGCATCAGACAATGATTGGGTTATTGGCAGGGGAAATCACATAACTGCCCGTTACATGTTTGATCTGCGTTTCTCCTATCGGAGAGACGAGAGGGAGGGGAGGGAAGAGGAGAGAGAGGTGAGAGAGAGAAAGAGAGAGAGTGGGGGGGGAGGGAGAGGAGAGAGAGAGGGAGAGAGAGGGGGAGGGAGAGACAGAGAGGGATGAGTGGGGGAGAGAGAGATAGGGAGGGGAGCGAGAGAGGTTGGGAGGGAGCGGAGAGGGAGGGTGGGGTGAAAGAGAGAGAGGGAGACAGAGAGAGAGGGACAGGGAGAGAGAGAGAGATGTGAGAGAGAGTGGGGGAGGGCGGGGGGGAGTGGGAGGATGAGAGAGGAGAGTGAGAGGGGAGAGATGGGGTGAGAGGAGGAGAGAAACAGAGACAGACATAGAAGAGAGAGGGAGAGAGAGAGAGATGGGACAACGACAAATTCATTATTTCGAGGATAATGAATATGCACTCATGTGCTTTTTTACATCCAGTCCCCGCCCGTAGGGATACATCTTAATAATATCCCAATACTCATACTCTCATACAGTAGAAACAAAGGGAAATAACCCTCACAAAATCAAAACAAACAACAACGAAAAAAAGACTAAACAAATTAAAAAGACCCCACCCCCCCCACCCAACAAACCCCCCACCCCCACCCCCTGGGAGGTGGACGAGAGCGAGAGAGAGAGAGGAAATGAGTGAGAAAGAGAGAATGAGAGAGAAGAGAGAGAGAGAGAGGAGAGAGATGAGAGGAGAGAGAGAGGTTGATGAGAGAGAGAGAGAGTGATAGACAGAGAGAAAGTGAGAGAGAGGAGAGAGAGGGATGGAGATTGAGAAAAGAGAGAGAGAGGAGAAGAGGAGAGAGAGGGAGAGATGAGTAAGACGAGAGAGGAGAGGTGAGAGACGAGGAGAGAGAGAGAGGAGAAAGGAGGGAGAGAGAGGAGGGAGAGAGGAGAGATGAGGAAGGGGGAGAGAGGAAGGAGGGACGAGGAGAGAGAGAGAAGGAGGGAAGAAGAGAGTAGGATCCGAAGAGGGAGAGAGAGAGAAGAGAGAGAGACGGAGACGAGGAGAGAGGAGAAAGAGAACTACGAGAGAGAGAGAGTGAGCGTTGCTGTTTCGTGCGGCGCGTGCGTTGTGGGTGATTTATTTTATTTAATCTATATTATATTATTTCATTCTTTTCTTCGAGGAGAAGCATTCTGCCTTATCTCTCTCTCTCTCACTCTTCTCTCTCTCTCTCTCCATATATATATATAGATTTTATATATTTATATATATTATATATATATATATATTATATATATATATTTACATCCAGTCCTTGTGTGTATGTGGATTGGTTAGTTATTTTCATCTGTTCCCTCCGGCATACAATGGCCTACTCTTTCGAAAACTGAAACGGGGGTTTTAACGTGGGAGTGTGTGTGTGTGTGTGTCTGCGTGCGTGCGCGCGCGCGCGTGCTTGCGTGCGTGCATGCGTGCTTGCATTCGATGGTGTATGTGTATGCGCGCGCTTGCGTGCGTGCGTGCGAGCGTGCATGCATGTTCATCGTTCATCTTTTCTTCTTGTTCATGCTTCCTTTTTTCTCTCATTCATGCTCAGTCTTTTCCTTGCTTTAAAAATTTTCTGCATTTTCATTTTTTTCCATGGACAATCCCCCTCCCCTCCCCCAACCCCCTCCCGAACAAAACAAGCCCCCCCCCCCAAAAAAAAAAAAAACCCACAACAACCACCCAAACAACAACAACCCAAAACACACACATACATCCTCTGACCAAGTTTATTTATCTTATATCTCAATTCAGTTGTTTTTTCCACCTTCTTGCTTACCATTGTTCTCATGCTAGCACTCTCTTCCCGACAGACATAAACTGTCGTTCGTTGTGTGTACCCAAACATCTACTGTAAGCCAAGAGTTCAGCACTGACAAACAAAAAGGCCTCACTTCCACAGCGTTTTGTCGTCTGCTAGCGCCTCTAATTGTATGACGGTAAGGGATGTTTACGAGGATGATGTTGTTATATACATCGTCTTTTTATTCCACAACTCCACTAATTTATGGATTGTGGTCATGATGATGATGCTATTGGTAGTGGTTGGTTGATGGTGGTGGTGATGAGTAAGTGGTGAGAGAGATGGAGAATGTGAAAATGTGCAGGGAAGAGAGAGAGGAGATGAGAGAGATGAGGATGAGAAAGAGAGAGAGAGAGGAGAGAGAGTGAGAGAGAGACGAGAGAGGATCGATTGAGAGAGATGAGAGAGAGAAATTAGAGAGAGAGAAAGAGAGAGATAAGCTGAATTATATAGAAAAAAGCTAGTATCATCGTCGTCGTCCTCACCTTGTCATCACGTTGTCATTCACCGTTGTCATCACCGTCGTCGTCATCACGTCGTCGTCATCACCGTTGTCATCTCCGTCGTCGTCCTCGCCATCGTTTGTCTCCATCGAAGTTCGGTCGTTGCCAACAAAAGTCTCACACGACCACTATCCACCACAACATACCGCCACCGCCTACTATCTTCATCATCTCTCATCGTCATAGTTTCACTCTCTCCTCTCTCTCTCTCTCTCTCTCTCTCTCTCTCTCTCTCTCTCTTCTCTCTCTCTCTCTCTCTCTCTTTCCTCCATCCTCTCCTTCTCCTGTTCTACTATTCTATTATCATCATCATCTTCTTATCATCACCATCACATCATCCTTCGTCATCGTCATCATCACCACACACCGTCATTATCACCACCATCACCACTACCCATCTCCACCATTCACCACACCACCACCACCACCATTATCATCATCATCCACCACACCATCATCACCACCACCACCCACCACCACCTATTATCTGATCATCATCACCACCCACCTCCATTTCATCATCATCTCACCACCACCACCACCATCCACCACCACCAACCACAACCACCACCATTATCAATCCATCACCCACCACCACCACCGCCACTCCACCACCACACACCACCATTATCATCATCAATCACCACCACCACCATCACCACCAACATACCACCACCACCACCACCATTACATCATCCTCATCACCACCACCACCACACCACCACCACCACCACCACCACCACCACTTATCATCTATCATCAATCATCATCATCACACCATCACCATCACACCATCACACCACCACCACCATCACCACCACCACCACCACCACCATCACCACCACACCACCAACCATTATCCTCATCATATAATCATCACCACCACCATCTCCACCATCACCACCACCACCACCATCATCATCATCATCATCACCACCGCCACCATCACCAACATCACCACACACCCTACCCTCACCACCACCAACACCACCACCACCACCACCACACCACCACCATCCACCACCATCCACCACCACCCATCACCCCCACCACCACCACCACACCATCGAAGTCATAACGCAGAAGATACCACCATCACTCTCACAGCCAAACACCACCACCAGCACCAATTCAAATTCAAATTCAAATTCAAAAAGCTTTTTATATCAAGACAGAGAATTCCGGCGCGGGTCTCTCGCCTACATAAAAAACAATAAACATTTAAACATTAGTATTTAAAAACACACCACACACTGCCACATCAGCACGACACCCATCATGAGGATAAAATGCATCCACAAAATCCAGCAATATCTCAGCCAGCCACAAACCCACCCCAACAAAAATCACTTTACTCATGTGCGCACAAGTAAACCCGTACGTCCGACATCACAGTCACTCGCGCACGCGCACGCACGCTTCGACATTGTTGTAACATTCGTTTACCCTATGCTCACGCATTTTAATAATATTAAGGGTCAAATGTTATAACACGTTGTATAAGACAATATTAATAAATTAATTACTATGTTCTTTTAGATATCTAAGATATTGAAACGTCTCTTACAATATAACTTGGTGGCACGTTTTAAAGAAAAAAAAATCATTTGTATAAACAGTATGATAAGACAATATCATGGGAAGTTAATACTCTTTTTTCTAATTAGAAACTGAACACTGTTTACACTAATAATAAGGTAGACTTTAGTCTCTCTCTCTCTCTCTCTCTCTCCTCTCTCTCTTCTCTCTCTCTCTCTCTCTCTCTCTCTGTCGTGGGCTTTAGTTCAATTCAGATTTATTGTTCATACATTTATTAATTAGCGAATTGAGGTTGGAATAAAAAACTATTTTTAAATCGCCAGGGTTCTAGATAGCGATAATCTGTAGCGCTTTTTGAGAGGCAGGGAGTTAAATTAATTTTGCAAGCACATGTGTGTCATCATCACAAGCTGTCTATGCTCTGTCTTCACACGCATTCTTACAAGTCATTCAGTTTCATTTGCTCACAGCCCACAATTTTGCCACATCTGGTTATCAATCTTGTTTAGCGATGGTTTTGTTTTTAACAAGTAGGCCCCCCCTTACCAACAAACCAAGGGAAAATGAAAGGACAGACTCAATTAAAGCATCGGTAGAAATTTTGTAAAACTTTGACATTCATTTAAGTCTCCGGGTGTTTTGAAGGATAAAGATGCGTGAGTGGCATTTGTCTTTTACAAGATCTGTATTAGCATCAAAGTTTAGTTTATTCGTCATAATAGTACTAGATATTTGTAATGGTGTACACGCTTACCTTTCACCATCAATGTAAGATTTGGTATGGGCTGGGGCCCTGCGAAATCAATAACATTTCTTAGTCTTTTTAACTTAAGGTCAAGACAGTTCTTGTTTGCACCAGGAGGAGAACACCTAACTTGTTAAAATACTGACATGGGATTAGACAGTCTGCCAGAGCAGGTCATCAGAATATTTGATTAACGGTATTAAGATCAGAGCCAGGCAGTCATTTGTGTAAAGGGTGAAAAGGGATGGGGGACAGAACAGTGCCTTGGGGAGAACCAGTGGAAGTTGATCTTTGAGTGGATTGGCTTTTGAAATCAGAAATCTGGTGTCGGTGTGTTCAAAAAAAGCTCATTATCCAGAGAATTAGCGAGGACAGGCATCTATTTGGAGCTAGTTGGAGAGCTTATAGAATGGGGTGGAATGGTATTTAAGGCAGAAGAGAATCAATGAAAAAAAATACGAACAAAGGAGGTCGGGTTTTTCTAGGTGGGAATAAACATTATGCAGCAAGGTAATTGTTGCATCATATGGGGGTGCTTCTGTTGGCTTTTGTATGCAAATTGAAGAGGATCTTGATTGAAGAAGTAGAGAAAAGAAGCCGTTTGAGAACGATTCGTTCAAAAAACATTTCATTTTACTATTGGAGGTTGAGAGCCATGTGGTCTATAGTTCCATTTAATGATTGGAGGTGTTTTTTTTTGGAACAGAAAAAATTATGTGATTTTTTCCAGAGACTTGGAACATGGCTATGCTTTCAAAGACAGAGAAAACAAAATCACTAAAAAATACACAGCTGCTCGCACAAGATTTTAAAAGCGACCACAAAATACATCCACACCCACAGCATTCCTCACATGCAATGCTTTAAATATGATTTTAACATTCTGTAGCATGGAACAGTAAAATCTCTCTTTCGAATCATTATCAAGACATTTTGTTGCAGGTTAGACAGAAACTGATTGAAGCTCATGCTTGTGATCCTCACGTCAAAGCGGGGCATAGAAATCATTCAGTTCATCCAGCAAAAGCTTTTTGTTCCTATAGTGCGCATTGAATGTGTTGACATTTTTGACAGTTGTTTGCCCTGGAAAAGTATCTTTAAACCCTTCCACCATTAGCCAAATGACCCTCTGAAATTGTCTTCAACTTTCTCTTTTAAGATTTTTACATTCTCGAATTTCTTTTTGAAGTTTCTTTTGAATGTTCTGCAGGCCATTCTATCACCCTCTGAAACGTCTAATTTCTTTTTGTTTAGAGAGGCTTTAGTGTTTTTGTCACCCAAGGTTTATTGTTGGAAATATCTTTACAGTTTTTTGTGGATAATAAGACATTTTCAAAAAAGATGATATTGCTATGACATCATCAGTCGCTTCATCAACATTGCACTCGAGTCAAGAAACACACTCGTCAGTACACTTAAAACAACTTTCAACTCTTCCACAAACTCTCATGCGTCCACACTTTCACTTGTTTTTTCCAATAGGTCCGGTTTTTATTTTGGTGTTTATTTGCAGGTATGAGGAAGATTGTGTTGTGTCTGTGCGGTACCAAAGAGGTGGCAATAGCAACAGAACTTATAAGCTGTAAATGTTCCTCAGACATTTGTCAAGAATTTTGTTTTGACGGGGTATAAAACAAGTCACATTTGTTTAAAGAAGAAGAGCTGTTTTTAAATCTCAGTGCTTAAACTCGCCAAGCACAAAACAGGGCGAGTCTGGAGCATGCATTTGCAGTTCGTGGACTGTATTCAGTCGACCCTGGGAGGCGGCACTGTGCAGCACAGGCAGGAGGGAGGCACATAACACATGTCACAAACACTGGCCAAATCCTTGGCAGATATTTAGGACGGAAAGGGACACTGACAAACAATTCAACATCTGCAGTACACACTTGCTTTCGGACCTTGACATTCGCTCTTGCACACCAACTTTCATTCAGTACCAGGCACACGCCACCACCTTGTTTTTTTCCGCTTTCATCTTTCTTCTCTGTCCATTCCGAACGGCACACCAAAAACCATTTCAAAGCCACACTTCATCACTAATAAATCACTAAACCAAGTTTCAGTAAAACAAAGTAATCAATGAATTTCATTATATTCAGATAAAAAACCTGTATGTTTCCTTGGTTCATCGAAATTAAAATTGTGTCCATTGGGTTCAATTGATTGCACATTTGCTAAAACAATAGAGGGCAATTGCAGGTTGAAATCTGAAGTCTCAAACGTCTTTTAAATCCTCTCTACGCCTCTTTTCGACGAGCGGGTTCCAGGAGTTCTGGCATTCTTAAATTTCACAGGCGTTAACTCAGGAGAATGTCACATAAACAAGAATCAGAGTAAAAAGCAGATTTAATTTCTAAAAGTTTCTCTCTGAATAAGATATATGTAGGGTGCCTGTACCGTGTTAACATGCTGTCGTGTTTGGAATCAAAGGCAGGTACACATAAAATATTCCCGGACTTAATACACCACCAACCACAGTAAAAACAATCTGGCAACAATCCATCCACTGGTATAAAGCTGACACTTATACTCGCACATGGCAACACAATCACAGTCAATTTAATTCCTTTTTGATTCAAAATACAAGAAAAGAAAAACATTAGAGACTCGTAACCTGCAGCCGCCCAGCTGTGAAGCGCCACTCAGGACACCACACTTATCCACCATCATTACCTTACTACTCCCACTCCCCCTCCAGGTACTAACAGTTACCAAGACCTAGTTCGCATCGTTATTGCAAATTCACAAGGAACTGAGACAAGATGTTGAAAACATTCTCTTAAAATCGGGGTGGGGGTGGGGCTCTCTTGTACCCCATAATTGCAAGGCGCATAAACGATTAACCTTAACCAGTGTTTGTGTGGTGTGTGTGTGTGTGTGTGTCCACTGTGTGAAAGAGAGGGGAGAAGAGGAGAGAGAGAAGAAGAGGACAGACAGACAGAGAGAGAAACAGGAGACAGGAGACAGAGAGAGTATATGTAGAGATTGAATAGACAGACAGCAGAGACAGGCAGACAGCAGGCAGACAAACAGTACAGACCCAGCAGAGACAAACACACCCACACACACACTCACAGAGAGTGAAGATGAGAGGAGAATGAGAGAGATGAAGAATTGAGAAGAGAGTGAGAGAGGAGAGAGAGGACGTGAGAGATGTGAGAGATGATGAGAGAGGAGAGAGAGGACGAGAGAGAGAGAGGAGAGAGAGAGAGAGAGAGAATGAATTAATCGATACAAACACCGGAAACGAATCAAACAAATGAAATCAAGCCACATCAGATAAATCGAATTCCTTTCTTTCGATGAGATAATTGCTAAGGACATCAGTTTACAGCGTGCTTTTTGATCAGCTTTGAAAACTCTTCCCTCTCCCTTCGAACCCGTGTCTTACTTAAATAATTATAGCCCTTGAATAATCTTCTTTGTGTAGTCTTCTCTTTCTCTCTGTCTCTCTTCCTGTCTCTCTTTCTGTTCTCTCTCTGTGTCTCTCTGTCTTCTGTCATTTGTCGCTGTCTCGTCTCTTCTCTTTCGATCTTCAAAAAAGTTAGAGACAATCATACAATTCGTATAATTTCTCCTTCTCTCCTAAAGAAAACAAAATAAAGAAAATAGAAGTACAACACGGATTAAAGGGTAATAATAAAAGAAAAAAATGGAGGAAGTAAAAAAAAAACAAAACACGATGGAAAGGAAAAGAAAAAAAACACGAAGGAAAGAAGAAACAAAAAAGAAGGAAAAAGAAAAGAAAAAAAAATCAGATTGGCGTAATTAAGAAAAAAAATCGCCATCCAGAGAAACAAGCTTCAACATAAACAGTTAAAGATACGATATGAATAAAATAATACAAACAAAACAAAAAGTTAGAAAAATAAAACCTAACAATAAGAAACCAAACAAAATCGAAGAGAAAACCGAGAGGCTTGAGGTTGACCAAACAATTATTTCCACTGTTTGCCTGTCAAGGAGAGGGCAAACAATATTGCATGGGAGGAAAACACTGCTTGGTTTTCCCTCTACAATTCTTGCTAGCGATTACTTCCTATGGCAGCCCGAACTTCATAGGCTCTCTCTCTTCCTTCTCTCTCTCTCTCTCTCTTGTCTCTCTCTGAGAATTTGATATTCTGGTTTAGTTTATGTTGTGTAACCTGGATATGATCTCTCTTTAGGATTTTGATATCTGGCTTATTTTGATGTGGATGTAACCTGAAAATGCTCTCTCTCTCTCTCTCTTCTCTCCCTCTCTCCCTCTCTCCCTCTTCCCTCTCTCTTGCTTCTTGTGTCTCCTCTCTATTTTACTTTATCCATATATACTTAAATGTGATCAGTGTATCAGTTTTATGTTAATGTTCGATTCATTTGAGATTGTGTTTATTTTATACGAGCATATATCTTTTCTTTCTAAAAAAAATCTATGTATATCTTGAAATTAATGTTTAGGTTAGGATTATGTATTGCTAAATATTATACTCTTTATTGTTTTTAAATCATGTTGGCGTTGTTCGTAGTGGGGGATATTCCCCTTGTTTTGTTGATAGTCCTAATCAGGGCAAGGGCCGGATAATAAAAAAAACGGTTATTCTGTTTCCCTTGGAAAAATACAGATTCATTCATGCATTTCTCTCTCATATGGTTTATCTATCTATCTATCTTATCTATCTATCTAGTATTATCTATCCTATCTATCTTATTTTCTTATCATTTCTATTCTTATCTATCTATCTCCCATTCTATCTATCTATCAGTCTATCTATCTATCTATCTATCCTATCTATCTATCTATCTATCAATCTATCTATCTATCTATCTAATCTATTATCTGTCTGTCTGTCTGGTCTTATATATCCATCCATCCCATCCCATCCATCCATTCCATCCATCCCATTCATTCATTCATCCATCCATCCATCCATCATCCCATCCCCCATCCCATAGACTGTCTGTCTGTCTGTCTATTTCAGTCTTGTCATCTCCCACGGCATCCAAACCACTCTCTTTCCCTCCCCCCTTCCTACACAGTAGCTGACTGTCATCAACACCCGGGCTATTCTGCCTACACTGCCATCCACCAGCCACCCGTTATACCAGATGGTCGTCAGTAGTCGGGTGCCATTAGACCACCAGCAAGTATGCCCTTCCTGTTCCTTGCGGGGACCACCCGTAGGACAGTTGAATGGTGTCTCTCTGGCTTAAATATATATACACACGTAACTCTACCATTGCCGGTCCAAGCCCGGATGAGAAAGGAGGAGGGTTGGGCGAGGGGCTAGCACCCCACCCGTAAAAACAAAGTTTGCAACAGAATCTCCAAAAAACGGACCCAAGGTGACTACATGCCCTGGGAGAGGGGGGAAGGGTCCTCGCACAGAGGATGTAAGGCCAAGAAACACTTGGCGACGCGACCTGACGGCAGAAGGAACCAGGAAGATGGGATATACATGGAGACAGCTGGAGAGAATAGCCAGGACAGAGACACTGGCGGACTGATGTCGGGGCCTTTGCTCCAGGGGGAGTGATGGGCCTAAGTAAGTAATTCATACACCTGGTCACATTCCTCACAGGCAGTTCTTACTCACCGACCCATTTCAATGCACTTTTTGGATATTTATGTATCCAGATGTGATTGATGAAGAAAAATAACATGAGATGTACTAAGTCGGGTCACCAGGCCCCGCCTAGTTTTAAAGAAATTGCTCTTTTTTCTGGATCCCCAAACGCTTAAACCCACCCATTTTGGTCTGTAAAAAAGATCCTCAAAGGGGTTTAATGCTGTTGTTAAGTGCATGACAGTCAGGACCATGCAGGGCGACATCAGGAGGGGAGAGCAGAAGATCTGTCTTGTTTTTATAAAAAAAGGCAGAAGGATGGACTAGAAGGAAATAAAAATAAAAAAAAAATGAGGGGGACGGGAAAAAATTTTAAAAGAAACCCAAAGCGAAAAAATTTGAGGGATAGAAAAGAGGGAAACCCTAGAACAAATTTCCAGGCCGGGCTACTATTTTAATACTGAGGGCCCCCCCCGGGCACTCTATGGGGGGGGGAAATTAACCCGTACCCTTTCCCAGGCCCAAACACATTTTACCCCAAAAGAAAAGCTAAAACCAATTTCAGGGAAAGCTGGGCCCCCCAAGGGACAAAAAAAAAAAACCTAGTTTCCCTTTCCCGGTTTAGGAAAGAAAAAGAAACTATCACACACACAGACACCCCACCCCACACACACACCCCAAACCAACACACACACACCACCACACACACACACACGATAAAAAGAAACTGGCCAATAACACCTGACATAACATCCTAAAAAAACTTCCTAACAATCAAAACATGACCATAATTTCCGGACAATCAAATCCTGACACTTATGAAAAACAATCAAAACCCGACATTTAAATTTCCTGACTTTAAAAAAACACGCTCCCCCGGGGTGTCATTTCCCCCCCGTGATCTTTTCCCCCTTCCCAAATTCCCCAAAACAAAAAAAAAAAAAAGTCTTAAAACCTGGACTGGTACACCCCATCAGACAAATTTCCCCAACTCATTCAGGGGGAAGGGGAAAACAGTGCAGCGGGAAAACAGAATAAAAACGTGCCAGTTCCTCCCGGGTCTGCACTGCCTTTCCTGCCCCAACACAGGACAGACTGCGTTCTGGCTGTGGGGTGTCCTTTTTTCCCCTTCAGAAATCTATCGTTCTGTGTGGCCCTTTTCTTCCTGCCTTGTGTGTTGTGTGTGTGTGTGTGTGTGTTCGTGCGTGCTGCGTGCGTGTGTGGTGGGGTGTGTGTGTGTGTGGTTTCGCACCAGGCAGGAAGGGAGGCAAGGGACGCGCCCGTGCGTGCGCGCGTGTGTGTGTTTGTTGTTTTGGGGTGTATGTGTGTGTTTGTTTTGTGATGCAATCTGGTTTTTTTATTATTTATTTATTCCCCTAATTTTTTTTAACAAAATTTTTTTTTTATTTTTTTTTATTTTTTGGGGAAAAAGGAATAAGACAAAAAAAGTTTTTTGGGGTTTTTGTTATTATTGTTTGTTGTTTTTTTTTTTTTAATTTTTTTTAAAACTATCTCATGGGGGGGACGGGAAAAAGCTCAGTGGTCAAGCACTCGCTTTCCCCCCGCCCAATTTTTAAGGGACATCGACGTGGGGTTTTCAGATGGATGGGGTTTACCCTTTTGCGTGCCTTTGGGTTCAGTACATCCCCCAGTTCACCCAGCTGAAAAAGGGGAACCCGCCTTTTTTAGGTTCAGGGGCAGGAAAGCAGCGAAGGGGAGGAGATTATGGGATACCTTTACCTTTACCTTTTTTTTTTTTTTTTTTTTTTATCTCCGTGGTACCATTTTTTACATTGGGGTCCCCTCCATCCCCTGTGCAGTCAATGTTTTGGGTGAATGTGCATGCGGGGTGTAAGCGCGCGCGCGCGCGCGCGCGTGTGTGGTTTAGTGTGCGTGCGTGCGTATGGTCCCACCTTTTTTTTTCTACCTGTGCTATTCTATGTAGGGACCCCCACGCGTATCAGCCAAACAGGGGTAAAAAAATGACAGGGGAGGAGCTAGAAAAATAAACAAACAGGGATAAAGAAGACAGACACACCTTTTAAAAAAACCGACGCAAAACTACTGCCCTACATAGGAAACCAAACACCAAAGGACAGACACAGATAACAAAAAACTATAACGACATGCCACAAAACAAGAACAAGGGAAAGAACTACAAAAGGGCCGCACTACATGGTGAAGAGGTAGGAGAGAGGAGGGGTTGGGGGGTGGGGGGGGGGTGGGGGGTGGGGCATTGGGGATGCAAAAAGAGTTCGGGAAGTCTTTTTTTTTTTTTTTTTCTTTTTCTGAAAATGTGCATGCTGTCCCATGAAGGTGTCTGGTGTGCGTGAAATGCGAATGCGTTTCTTTTGTGTGTTGTTGTGTGTGTTTTGTGGTTGTGTGTTGTTGTGTGTGTGTGTGTGTGTGTGTGTGAGAGGAGAGAGAGAGGAGAGAGAGAGGGGAGGGGGAAGAGGAGAGAGAGAGAGTAATAAGGAGACTAATGGGGCTGGTGCGTATGTGCTTCATGTTATGTGTGCGCGTAATACATACACCAAAAACACGCGCGCACGCACACACGCAACAGACACACACCACAACACACCAACCCACACACACACCCCACACACACCTCTCCCCCACTTCCTCTTCAACACATGAGTGTTTATTATTATCCTGGAAATAAAAAATTTTTGTCTTGTCTTGTCATTGTCTCTTCTCTCTCTCTCTCTCTTTCTCCCCTCTTCTCTCCCCTTCTCTCTTCTCTCTCTCTCAACACAACTAGACAAGCTAAAAGTCGACATGATTTTGAGGTCGAGCTTCTGGTTTTTTCAGGAGGGCCTGCAAGGTCATTAATAAAACGTTTTAAATAAGTACCAGTCGGGTTTCCCTTGCAGGACAGGGCCCGGGCAGTGCATTCCGCAGAGTGCTGGAAGCACGAATTTTTGCTGGGGGTCAGTTTTGATTCATTTTGTCGTTGGCTGAAAACATTTGTTTGTATTGTGTTTGTTGTATTGTATTGTGTTGTTTTTGTATTGTATTGCATTGTACATTTTTGTGTTATATATAAGTATTGCATACTATTTAAATAGGGCAATTTCTTCAGTAAAATTTCGGGCGCTCTCCCCTGGAAGACCGCGTCTCATAACAGCACCCATCCATTTTGTTTTTTTCCTTCTGCACTGGGTTTTTTCCTTATCAAAAGGGGATTTTTTACCAAATTTTTCCCGGGGATAGCTCGTTTTCCCGGGGTTCTTGACGTTACGGCGCAACAGATTCGGTTTTAGTCTCATCCAAAGGGTTTTGGGGAGGAAGGGCTGCACTGATGTTAACTCCGGGGAAAATACCCCCTTGAACGGGAATCGAACCGGGTCGTAAATTGCACACTAGGCTATCCCGTTCCCCAATCAAACCCCCTATACACTTCGAACCGGGCTTTTGACTTTCTAGGCAGGCACGTTCCCTCAGACCATCGTCCACTGATAAACAGAGTTATCCATCAGCAGACGGGAAAAAAGGCGGGGAAAGGGCCATCCACACAACGAAGTTAAATTTTCCGGGAAAGGCATTCTAGGCAGCACCTTGGGCCTGAGTGTCTTTTTCTTTCAAGTTGGGGAGTGATGTATTTCCCTCAGCCCATGGGGAATGTCATCATTAACATCCCTATTTTTGAAAACAATCGAGCAGATGCAAGTTGTGTGTTTTTTCTTTGTTATACTTCTGCGTGGAGGATAAGTCTTTTTTTTGAGTCTTTCGATGAAAAGACGGCAAATGGACCAAGACGGGAGTAAAAAAAAATGACAGGAAAAAAAAGGAAAAGGACTGAACACGGAAAGGGTAGAAAAGAGGAATTCCCACACAAATTTCCAGAAGGCGAGGTATGATCATACGACAGCCCCTCCTCCCCCTCCATCTCCTCCCCCCCCCCCCCCCGGGATCCCACGGGAGAGGCACCTTTAAAAAGGGTACTTTATCCCCGAGAAAAAAACAGGAACATTTCAATAACACAGTTGACAATACAGTTGCACAGCTATTTTATTAGCCACTTTTCAGGCTAGAAAGTGGGACACATTTTTGTTTAGGGGTTTGAATAACGTAACTCTTTTTTTAAATTTTTATTTTGTTCCCGTGCACTCGGGTTGTTGGGTCCCTACCCATACGTTTTTTTCGCTAAAACACAAGACGTTTTAATATACACAAAATTTCTGGTTCTTTCAAATATTGCATACACTTGACTTTGTTGCCTGAAGGGTTTTCGAGAACACCCGGGTTTAAAATTTCCGTCAATTAAAAATAATAAAAAAAAATGGTTTTTATATAGCGCTATATCTTGCAGAGACAAATAAAAGCGCTTGCACTCAACTCATTTTTACACAGTCATACAACTATAGCAAGTAAAATTTCCCAAAAAGCCCCAAATTTTCCCACGCACGCATACACACACACAAAACACACACACAACACAAAACACACACACACACACACACACAACACACAGATTACCCACCCTGGCGGGGCAATAGAATTTTTGGCTTTTAAAGGCAAAAAAAAAACATGAGATGAAGCAGGGGGGAAAAATCTTGGTTTTGAAATAAAAAATTTCTTGAGCCCGGATTTAAAAGTGCCCTAAAAAGGGGCTTTTGGCGGAGAAGAGGGGAAGATCATTCCACAAAAAAAGGACCAGAAATTGGAAAAGAGCAAGGGCCGATGGGGGATTTTTAAATCTAGGTATTCGTAAACACAAGGGTTATCTGCAAGAGCGGAGAGAACGAAAAGGAGTGTACAAGGGAAACATTCACAGAGTAGGCGGGTGCTGTTTTGGGGAAAGACTTTTGGGAAACAGAGGGACTGATTTTAAATTTTTTCCCTTCCCCCTGGGCACAGGCAGCCAGGGGAGAGATTGCAAGAGGGGGGTAAAAATGTCAGATTTTTTCTTTCTGAGGTTAGCCCAAACCCGCAGAGTTTGTATCCTTTAAAGGGATTGGATTGATGATGCGGGCAGCCCACCAACAGAAAATTTTGAAAATAGCCCCTCGTGAAAGAATGAGAGACCAAAAAATTTTTGGGATTTGCATCGGGGGACGGGTACTTTCGAAATTGCACTAAAAAAGGCCCTAATTGATAGTACAGGACTGGCGGGTCGGGGGAGAAATTTTTGCATAGAGAGTGGTTTCAAAATGCCCCCTAGAAATTTTCCACAGCAAAAAAAGGGGACTGATCCCTTCCCAATTTTGTTTTGAAGCGTTGTGAGGGAAGAGATTTTGTTTTTGGTCCCTAAAACCTTTGGTTTCCCTTTTAAAACAGCACGAAAATTAGAAAAGTGGCCCGATGAAAAAAAATGAAAAATATGCCCCCTTTTTTTTCTTTTTAAAGTCAAAAACGACAATTCACCGGGTTTTTTTGTTTCTTTTAAAAAAAGGGCTTTTAATCCTGCACTCTATTTTTTATTCATAAATTTTCTAGTCGATTTGTAGGGTAAATAAAATTTCCCATTAAAATTTTGCATGCTGACATCTGGACATAACTAAATTTTTCAAAGCGATGCTTTGGGAAACTTGTTTGGTTTCTCTTGTACTGATTATCTTCTACGAAAAGAGAAGAGAGAGAGAGAGGGGGAAGAGAGAGAGAGAGAGAGAGAGAGAGAGAGAGAAGAGAGAGAGAGAGAGAAGAGAAAAGACAGACAGACAGACAAAACAGAAAAGGGAACGACAGACAGACAGAAAGTCTGACTGGAAAACACACGGAGAAGAGGGAATTTTATATCTTTGAAAATGGTAAGTAATCACAAAACTCACGAACACACACTAACCAAAAAGACACGCAGACACAGACACAGAAACCTATACACACATTCCCCCACCCCAAAACACACACCCAAACCACACACACACACACACACACACACACACACACACACACAAAACCCACACACAAAACACATACACACACCACCACAAACTCCGCACGCCCCGGGCACACAACAAAAAAAAATGTTGCAAAAATTTCACACCCCCACACACACACACGTACACCCCACACACAAAACCACACACACCACACACACACACACACACAAAACAAAAAAACACGTGCCTCGCACACGTGTGGGCAACCACTATTCGCACACTGACAAAAAACTTCGAGGGAAATTTTTTTTTTTCCCAAATTTCTTACAAAAATCGAGCCCCTTTTTTAAAAGACTCACACCAATGAAAAATACACCCTTACATACCTCATGAAAGAAAACGAAAACTGGGCCCAAAATCTGATTTCCCTGATGAGAAAGAATAAAAAAACAATCACCGTTTTTTTATTCCACATAGTATGCAACCCAACGACCATAATTATACCCCAAAATGGTAACACAGGGAAGCTGGAAAAAGGAGGGCTGGAGGGGGGACCAAAAGCTATGGTACACCAACAAAACCCCGTCCCAGGGGCGCCCAAAACTAGTGGGGGCGAGTTGAACCCCAAAGGGGGGGGGGCAAAGTGACAAACACACAACAGTCTTTTTGAAGTCGTACTCACTCCCTAACAAGGGGAAAAGCAAAGGGAAAGGGAACAGAAAGTGAAATCCTGGGAAAAATTTTTTCGAAGCTCGTGTGGGAGAAGTGAACAGTGTGTCATTTTTTTAAAATCTTCAAACCATTCATGCACAGACTTTCGCGTATTATTGCAACTCGTTCATTCAACCTCACTGTAGCTTGCTGTCATGGTAGTTGACTGGGTGGAAGGTTCGGCTCTTTGAAGACAAAAACAGGTTCACAAACATTGCCTGGTTTTACAGCTGGTCATTATCGTCCGGAGGGATATTTTGCTGGGGGGGGGGGGTTGATGGAAGTACGGAACATAAACTCTAAGTACTGATTCCAGGACTGCTCCTCCCGGGTCACGCCCTGCTGTGGGAGGCTGTCCCGGGCCCGGGGCATGCAGGGTCTCATGGGCACCCCCAGAAGACAGGGAGCAAGCACACACACACGCACAGTCATGACAAATACCCGGTTATGCTTTCTCTGCTGGGGTGCTCGAGCATAGTTGTTCCTAGGCTAGCACAGAACACCACTGTGGAGGCAGTCAGTTAGGCAATCAGTCAGTCAGCCAGTCAGTCAGCCAGGCAGTCAGGCAGTCAGTCAGTCAGCCAGGCAGTCAGGCAGTCAGTCAGTCAGTCAGTCAGTCAGCCAGGCAGGTAGTCAGTCAGTCAGGCAGTCAGTCAGTCAGCCAGGCAGGTAGTCAGTCAGTCAGGCAGTCAGTCAGGCAGTCAGTCAGCAATATTCTACTTGATGGCACGGAACGTCTGCACTGCAAACCACCACTGTCCATGTTCAGGCCACTGTGGCCCGCTGCTGGCTTTGCTGGTGGAAACCACACACCTCTGAGGTCCTCAGCACTGCTGCTGATCCCGGTCTGATATGCTATGGACTTTAGGTACAGTGTCTGTGCAGCCCACTTCCATGTTGCTCTACGTATGTCCCCCCAAGGCTTACCACCAGACTGATGCTACGTCCATTCCTGAACGTCCCTCTCCCATGTTCGTTCACCATCACAATTAAGCACAGTGCTTCCACAGAGTCCACAGCGAGGGATGCATTTTGAATGCTAGGTTTAGCTTTTGTCCCGATAAAAAAAATGAACTAGTTTGTTTTGTTAGCAGTAAGAGCACCAAAGAAAAGACAGATGGATATATCTGTGGTACATACATACATACATACAAAACAATGAATTTATTGCAACAATGCAGCTGTGAAACAACTGTCTACACAATCTCATCAGATGACCCATCACACACGTTGGCATCCCCTCTGTCCCCACTCCCCGCACTATTCTCCGCTGGTGACTGTAGGAACTGCCCTGCAGCAGTGCTGGAAGCGTGGCATCATCTTCCAGGAACCGACCCACTTCAAAACAGGGAAACCTGACAAAGCAACAGTGCTCCGTGAAAAAAAACAACTCGGCTAATCTCCAAAACTACAAGTGCTGGCAAGAAAGTGTACACATACGTATCAAGAACAACACTGCTCCAACTTTGCTACATGGTTGTCAGTAAACATGATTTTTTTTTTTGGCTCTTTGGTATCAAGGTTCATCAGCGTAGATATGCCATTTTGTTGGTGTTTCCACGTGTTTACATGCTTTGACCGTTGCTTCTTCGTGGTCTGTCCACCTCACATAGGGGTGGGTTGGTTTTCCCGTTCTTCCTTTCTTCCTTTCTTTCTTCCCACCAGTGGATATCCAGGCGCAGATGAGTATGGTCTTTCACACTTGTCTGCCTTCTGCTTACGGGCTGCAGGACAATGGCGGGATTGAATTTCAACAGAAAAAAAAGGCGCATTGTTTCTGAGCGTTTGGTTGCTTTTGAAACGAGAACTGCGTTGTTGAGAGGGGTGGACTTGCAGGACTAGATTACTTCCCCCCTTGATGCATGTCTGCGATGGCGCTTGTCTCTTCGGATCGTCACTCTCTCTCTCTCTCTCTTTGTCTCTCTCTCTTTTCTTTCTTTCTCGCTCATTTCTGTTCTGTCTCTGACTTGTCTGCTCTCGGCTCTCACACAGGGAGTTGGGTACGGCGACGATGTCTTTATAGAGGGGTGGGCTGTGTCTCACATGTAGCTAGGGTTTTGTCTTACGTGGCGCGATGCATCTCCGCCGTGGTTTGGTGGATGGTGTCTGTTCGGGTGGGCGTTCTCATGCTGGAGTGTGTAGTTGGATTGTAGCTCGTTGCGGACGGCGGCCGGAGATGGGCAGTCGTGAGTAGGTGTAGTAGGTCTCGGAGCGGCTGGCGACGCGACGGTGGTTCTCGGGCCGCTCCCGGTGTGGGAGCGCTATCGGTGGCGGGGGGTTGGAGGGCGACGTGCCCTCCGGGTGGGCTTTGCGGGTTAGCGCCAGAGTGCCGGGGCCGCGGTCGTTGTGCTAGCACCTTGAGGGCCCTGTCTTCTTGCGATTAGGCCTGCTTGTGGCTCGCCGTTGATGAAGGTTGACGGCCGAAGGACCCCGGAGAGCTCGGTCAGCACGAGGAGCCACGGCCATGCCCGATAGGAGTAGCCGTAGGTGTAGCTGAAATTGGGGCTCCTCTTTGGTGGCCCGCGGCTTGTTGCCACACCTCCCATGTGATGCTGCCGATTGTAGAGGGATGATGCCCACCAGCGTTTTGCTTTGGCCCTGAACACTGCGACAGGGAGGGATATGAAAAGGGTTAGGAAGGTGTGGGGGGTGCAGGTGGAGGATTGGAATGTTCATCAGACATCAGGTACTTTGTGTGTTCGTAAAATTTTAAGGGTTGCTTGTCGGATAACATAGTGGCAACACATTACACACACATGAACGTCGCGCGAGGGCGACGACACACCACACAAAAACCACACACACGCAACACACCTCTCTCTCTATCTCACACACAAACACACACTCACTCACACCACACACTGCTCTCTCTCTCTAATAACATACTAAACACACACACTTCTTTCTTTCTCACTCCCATGCACACACACATACACTACACACTCCACCACCACCACCACCCAATTAAACAGTATACAACAAGCAAAACACAACCACTCTTTATAACCCCCACCCTCTTCTTGCCTATCCCCACCCTCTCAAAGCAAAGCAAGGAATAACAAAAACCGATCCAACAAATTGTATTTCTTATAAAACGAACAATTTTAGTCTGATATTTTTGGATGGTCCGGTAATAGTTTTCATTCTGCCTTGGGTGTAAAGCAGTTGTTTAGTGAAGATAGGACATAATAAGCAGAATAACATTTAAAGAGTCATTGCATGCCTGCACTCTACACATCTAAGGATTTGCGCTTCTTACACCCTTTAAAAGAAAGAAAATTATACCTAATAAAAAATCCTCAAAAGGAAACATATGTTCAGGAAAGTCATTGCAAAAATCAACAAACTCAAAAAAAAATTCTCCCCAACAACCCATCCCCCTCTACAAGGACACACATACACACACCACACACACACACACACACACACACACACACACAACACACACACACAAACACCACAACATCTAAACTACGATGACTAGATAAAAGTCAAATGCATTGCTTACTCAATGTACCATCTGGAAATAAAAACTTGACTTGACTTGATTTGACTTGACCTGACTACACGCACACACACACATACACGTTTGGCCCCGAAACTTTTCCCCATCCATTAGACCATGAGTGGTGGTCTGGGCGCTAGTCTTTCGGATGAGACGATAAACCGAGGTCCCATGTTTATACATAATTATTCAGCGCACGTAAAAAAAAGCCTACGGCAACAAGAGAGTTGTCCCTGGAAAAATTCTTAGAAAAAAGCCACTCTGATAGGGAAACAGATACAGTTGCAGACCAAAAAAAAAAAAGGTGACGCTGCTCTTGTGGCCACGCGCTCTACCGGGGAGTGAGAGCAGCCCGATTTCACGCAAGAGAATCTCGTAACTTAAAGTGGTATAAATAATAAGTACTCACACAACGCCCCCCTCCGCAGCGCGCTCGTGCGGCCTTCACACACACTACACACACACAACACCACACACACACACTTTACACACACCCAACACAACACACACACACACCACACACACACACAAACCACACACCAAACAAAAACACACCACACACACACACACACACACCACACACACACCACACACACCACACACACACAAACACACACCACACAGCACACACACCACACATATATTATATATATAATATATATATTCTAATAAATATATAGTACTATATATATTATTTAATATATATTTTTACTATTATTTATATATTATATATTAATAGAATCTATTATATCTATTAATCTATATATATATATATTCCGTTTTGTGCCCTCCTGCTGTAAGATTTGGAGGGCGGGCAAAGTATCCTGTTTGCTTATATTTTCGATTATCAATTTTGGTGACAAGATCTCTCAGTGTTCCTCGTGCTAAGCTTTCCCTTCCCTTCCTACAATTCCCAAAAACAAACCATGTTGGTCTGTCCTAAAGGCAAATGTTCTTTTTATAGTGAAATGAATTAGCTCCATTTCTTTTCCTTTAAAACAATTGTGCAGCAAGCTTACAAACTTGTTTAGTGTACCAACACTACAGTGAGGTTACGTTTCATTTACTTTACCTACACTTCACTACACTTCACAACACTACACTACACTAACTAAACCACTACAATACACTACACTACACTTACACTACCACTTCTAATACCACTACAATACACTGCACAACACTACGCTCCACCCCCTCAACACTCTACTCCACTACTCCACATACACTCTACTCCACTCCACCCCCCCCACTCCACCCCCACTCACACGCTTCTCCACTCAACAACACTCTACTCCACTCCAAACACTCAACAAACAACTCATAATTCACTCCACACACTCCACTCTACCACACAACCACTCTACTCCAATCCCACAATACTCCACCCCACCACTCCACCCACAACACTCTTACTTCAACTCCACTACAACTCCGCTCCACTCCACCCCACTCCTAACCACTTCTCTCCACTCCACAACACTCCACCCCACTCCTCAACAATCCACTTCACTCACACCTCTCCACCCCACTTCCACCTCTACCTCCCCTCACTTCCAAAAACACTCCACACCACACCCATCTCTCAACACCCCATCCACTACCCCAACACTCCAAGTCTCCCATCCCACCCCAGCTGCCCCCAAAAACTCCACCCTATTCCACCCCACAACACTTACTCCACGTCCACTCCACAACACTCCACACACTCCACAACACCCTACTCCACTAACTCATCATAACTACTCCACTCAATTCCTTCTTGTCCATCAGCTCCTTCAGGAAGGAATATGAAGACAGCAGGTGTTAATTTTGTAAAGAGGCTTCGTCAATATTATCTTGTTTTGGTTTCGGTTATTGTGTGCCGAAGCCTGAGTCTGGCAAGTGACCCTTTTCTTCCGTCAATTCTGCAATGTTGTCCGTCCACCGTTTTCTGTCTGTCTGTCTTCTACTGTCCGTTGTGATTTATGTCTCTGACTGTCTATTTTTGTATTTTTGTCTCGTCTATGACTGTCTGTTCTGTCTCTGGACTGTCTGTCTGTCTGTCTTGACTTGTCGTCTGTCTTCCTGACTGTTATTTGTCTGTCTGGTTCTTTCTCTGGACTGTCTATTCTGTTCTTTTCTCTTGATGTATATTTGTCTGTTCTGATGTTCTTGGAATGTCATATCTGTCTGTTGACATGTTTTATTGTGTCTGTTTGTCTGTCTCTGGCTGTCCTATCTGTCTGTCTTGACAGTAGATTGGTCTGTTTGTCTGTCTCTGTTTATCTGTTTTGTCTGTCTGTTCTGTCTCTGACTGTCTGTCTGTCTCTGACTGCTTATCTGTCTGCCTGTCTGTCTCTAATTGTCTATCAGTCTGCCTGTCTGTCTCTCACTGTCTGTCCCTGAATGGATGAGTGTCTGTCTGTCTGTCTGTGTGTCACTGGCTATCTGTCTACCTGTTTGTCTGCCACTCTGTCTGTGTGTCTCTCTCTCACTGTCTGTATGTCTCTCTTTCTGCCTCTCTGCCTGTTTGCCTTTCTGTGTTCTGTATGTCTGTCTCACTGTCTGTCTGTCTGTGTGCCTGTCTGTCTGTCTGTCTGTCTCTCTCTCTCTCTCTCTAGTATTTTTGCTCTTGATCCCCCTATTGATTGGCTTCCAGGAAAAGATTTTTATAAACAACAGAAACATCACTTAACTTATAGTATGAGAGCCGGTAGTGTTTGTTTAATATCATGTGCCAATTATATTATTACATTTTTTATAAATGGTATTAAAAACGCCACTTTCCTGCCATTTAACCTGTAACAGTTTTTCTTTATTTTTGTTCTCTATTTTTAGGTGATAAGGATTTTAAATGTGGCAGCTTTCTTATTATCAGTACTATGATAGAAAGAACATAATTTCCTTGCTGAGTAAGTCACACATGGTGTTGATTTTTTTAAAGATGAAGAATAACTACGTTGTAGAAAGAAACTGCAAAAATATATGCAATCACACTGTTATTTTCATTACTTTTATTATTTATTCGTTTTTTAATAATCGAGGATTAATGGAATAAGCATCATGTGATGTTTTTACATCAAGTCCCCATGTCGTATACGGTTTTGTATATTGGGTCATCCTCGATTCCCACACGGCACACATGCCTTATTCTTTTGAATGCGGAGCAAGATTTATTGGTACGTGGTGAGCAAGTTGTTCTTCCGGCGTTCGCACACGGCGGCCTCAGTTTATAGTCTCTTCCGAAGGGCTTTTGGGGAGGAGTGGACGTTACCTCTGATGTTAACTTCATGAGAAGAAGAAATAGTCCCCTTGAACGGGTTTCGATACCCGGGTCGTCAGATTGTCGACCCAATAGACCCTCTAACAAATAATCTGAATGAATCATTCTTAAATAGGACAAATAAATTAAATGAGATGAATTGTTTGAAACGGCATGAGATTGACCCTACTCTACACTCAAGAAGACTTGATCTCCCCCACTAGGGGCAGAGAAAGAGATTAGTCCATACAGAAAGTGGCGGGGAGTTTATGAAGTAAGGCAGAGGTGATAAAAGATATGAAAGACCAGCCGCATTGATTCCAGTCTGGTCACAGAGCGGTTCTCAGTTTTTGCTGGTCATGACGTCAGTTGATTGATAATTGGATGAGGAGCTCTATGGAGAGTGGGGGTGGGTGTGGGGGAGTGTGGGTGTTGGTGTTGGGTGAGGAGAGCGAGGGGGGCGGGGAGGGGGAAGGAGTAGGGGAGTGGGATAGAGGGGAAGGATGGTGTGGGGGTGTGTTGGTGGATACCTGGAATGAAGGTGTTTTGGGTGGATAGTAGGGAGTCTGCCCGATGCTTCCATTCAGTAAACTGAAAAGTTTTTTTTGTTCTGGCTTTTCAAATTATCAATTTCACCACGCGCGCGCGCAAACACATGCACTGCATGCACACATAAACTCACTTACTACAAACGTGCATTCTCGCACTGTAACAAATATTCAAAGTCTCAACCAGTGCATTTCCTCTCTCTTGGCACAAATTTACACGTAACACTAAGCACCTGCTTTCACAATCTAGCACAAACTACAAAGGTGTTGTGGTCGTCTTCTTCCGTCTCCACCTCCCCGCATTCTTTATTTTTTATAACTGAATTTTAAATCTGATCTTTAAAGTTAACAACAACGGGCGGGGGGTACTGGTACCCATGTTCTGCAATATGTATGTATTTGTATGTTTGTTATTTTTTAAAATCTTCAGGACTACCTGACTTATCTCCATCGACGGGACGCCTCTGGACGTCTAGATCGGGTCTCAGGACTCGGACTGTCCTGTAAAAATAGCTATTCCTCGCACCTCAGACACTCCAAATACAATCGTACCCACACGTGCCATTGCAACAACAAGGCAACAAAGTTACGAATCGAGTGATACACACGTGTGCATATCAAAACACATAAAATTATGTATAGTCAATAATACTATGGTGCACACTACGCTAGCAAATGTTCAGTAAAGAGCAGCAGCTCAGTAGTACGACGGCACAGATAATAGATGATAATCGCACTAACACATGACAGTTACATAATTTATCACACAATGCAAACACTAACAACATGCAACATACGTAACACTCACGTTCGCGCATACATTATCACACAACACACAGTGTCAGAAACATCACTACATGATAAATAAGTCTTAGACATTTAAGCTTTTTCTACGCGCTAAGTAGACGAAAACATACATGCATACGTTCTGCAAGCACGCATAGTAACACCACTTTCTACTTCTCTCTATCTCATCGGCTCTTTAGTGAGGGATCATTCATAAAGAGAACACAAAGACAACTCATGTACAGGATAGATGGATTTGGAGAAAGGTAAGAAGGTGAAAAGATAAAAGATGAGAGAAAAGAAAAAATAAATAAAAAAAAAAGAAAAGAAAAAAAGAAGAAATGAAAGAAACAACCCAAATATCCTAGAACTTAACCAGGCATTGGCAAGACATAAATGAGTCATAGAGATATAAACTCCTAGAAATCTGCGTTCATTTTTTGTTAATATGTAATGAGTTTAAATATCTTCTGCTTCAGTATGAGACTATAAAACTTATATTCTGCACGTTGAGTAGAGGAACGAAATAGTTTAGTTTTTCTGAAGATTCAGGGAAAAAAAACTGGACCACTTTATTTTGAAGGGCCCTGAGATGAGATAGGAATAAAGGCAATCCTGAGTGAAAACAGAGGCCAAGCCTTTGGCTGGATACCGCTGCAGGCCTACAGTTAGATCCAGTCTGGCATTGCTCCTCAAGACTTCAGGGGATGTACAAGTGGTAATAGGATGCTGTTATGAAAAATATCGTGCTCCCAGCTGAGAATATGTACTGCAGACATCATCGATCGACTATCGGGATGTAATTTTACTTTTCCCCTTTAAATACTCTTCTCTCAAAGCTGTTGGTGGGCAGGGATTCACTGGTTCACGTTTGGTTTATTTTTAAATTTTAATATAATATTATATAAATATAATTAATTTTGTAGTTGATCTCGGAGTTGATGATTTAGGCAGCATTTCCAGGGAAGAATTGAAAGATTAGCGAGGATGAGGTTGGATTGTGCGATTATGTGAGGTAGTAGGGAAAGTGTTCGGTGAGAATGGATATGGGGTCGAGAATGGTTTGCTAGGAGAAAGTGAAGTAATAAGAAAGAGAAAGAACGCCCAGTGGTCGCTGTGTGTTGCTAACAAACTTTGAGGTGTATGATTGGCGCATAGCTAACTAAAGTTGTTGTGCAGTAGATGTCGTACATTAAGTTTGGATATAGATTTCAATTGTAGGGGTGGAGGTGGGTGAGTATTATTAATGTTATCTATGTGGGGTTTCCTTCTAGTGGTTGTCAAGTAGAAGATGTAATAAAAACATTATGACAAACTTATTAATGTACAGTCCGTTATGTGGTGTTTTTTGTTTCCCTCATCACAATTCAATGTTTCTGGTCTGTCCTGTCTCTGTCTCTCTATTATGGTGATCTCTGTCAATCGGCATAAAGTCGTGTCTTGCTCTTTCACCATGTTCTCTCTCTGTGTCTCTCCTTGTTCTCTCTCCTTGTCCGTCTGTCTGGTCAGTCTCTGTCTCTCTGTCTCTCTTTTTTCTCTCCCCTCTCTTTCTTTTTTCCCTCTCTCTTCTATCTCTTCTCTCTTACCTCCCTTATCCTTTCTTTACTGAATTATAATTTTACATATTCGTTTTGAGCCTATACAAGTAATCTTACTAGGGTCATCAGGAGTGCATTTGTGTGAGAAGAGTGCAGTGGAACAGTGAGGATCACTGGGGGGTGTGGGTGTGGGGGTGGCCTTGTGTGACGTTCCCTGCTGTCAATCCCTTTGTGCTGGCCCCCAGCCAGGCTCTCCCTTCCTCCCCTCCACTGTCAGCTGTGGTTATGCATGCAGCCCTAGCAGCAACTCATCTACACATTTCTCGCGCTCTCAATTTGGACAGCTGTGGAGACTGTTTGTCTCCCACCGGGGACATAGTTTTTAAGAAAATTCGATTTATTAAATAATATTTCTGCTTTTTAGGGAGAAGCTATGATAGATATGTCTTATCTTTTCTTTCTGTCGCGGGGGGGGGCTTGGCTCAATTATTATATCAAAATATAAGCCTTTGCTTTTTTCTCCCCACTTTCCATTTAGAAAATGATTTTTTTTGCATAATGTGTAAATTTAAAAACTATTCACAAAATGACTAATACATACTATTATGTAATATATTTTCCCCTGGGGGGAATGCCGGGGGTCTATCAGCGTAAATAGTATCCTATATTCTGGTTATTCTGTGCTGGAAATGTCCTCTTTTCTATAACTCTCTTTGTATCTGCCTTGTTCCTTTTCTTCCTGCCACCTCCTTCTTGTCTATTTTCTGCCTTTTTGGTCCATTCTCCTGCCTTTTTTCCCCAGAAAGACTTAAAAGGTAACAATCCTCTCTTGTGCCGAAGTTGGATGCGCTGGGCCTGACTTGTCAGGCGCTTAACGGCAGCGTGACATAATTTTGCTCATATAACAGACCACAATAGTTGCTGTCTGAGCGTTCGAAGACGAAGAAGAAGAAGAAGAAGAAGAAGAAGAAGAAGAAGAAGAAGAATGTAATATATCTAAAGAGTTAAAATAAGAGTTAACTACAAACACAAAGATTGAATACACAGTAGCTGGAAACAAAACAGAACAATCATAATTGGGAGGGTACACAGATGTGCATCTGGGAATATCTGGAATGAATAGTTGATTTCGTTGACAAAAGAAATAGTGCAGGAGCTATCAGATTAAAGACCATATTGGTTCCAATAACATTTTCTTATAAAAGCCCTAGAATTATCAATCAGTCATTTGTAGTAGTGCCATTTAGAGGCAAAATACTTTCCTACATGTTTGTTCTGGCAACATATGTTATATTTTGATATCATAATTATATTCTCAAACATTTTCTAAAGATATGAAACAGTTGTTCTCTATTTCAAGTCTTAGCCAGTATAATTATAAACACTCTTTACAATGATTATTTTCTTCCCACATTGTCTCAATACGTTATGATATTTAGCCCTGATTCAGTGTCGTTACTGTTTTTATACTTCTGCCTGGAGAAGGGAAGGCAAGGTTTAACCTGCCAACAACAAACATCCCAAAACGTTCAATCCAGTGTCTCAGAGTGCCTTGAGGTTTAGGATGCATTATTATTGTATGGTTGAAGTCTGTTCACATTGAGTGACAGACTCAAAGAGTAGGACAAGTTAAGTCAGGTTTGTTGTTCCTGTTCTTTTCAAGATATTTTTTACTATCAATTTTTTTATAGAAACAATCAGAAAAAGTCTTAAAATCTTTCAGGAAAAGAAAAGCATTAAACTCAAAGTAAAGCTTTGCTAGAAAGAATGGTTTTACTAGAAGTAAACGCTCATGATATTGTGTTGTATGTGAGCACTTTTTTCAATACAAAAAATTCCAGAACATAAAGCGTGCTACATAGTTATAATCCGATTGAAGATAGAGACCTACCGAATTGGTATTTGAGAGAGAGACGCACAGACAGACACACATACACACATAAAGGAAAAGAGAGAGAGAGAGAGAGAGAGAGAGAGAGAGAGAGAGAGAGAGAGAGAGAGAGAGAGAGAGAGGAGAGAGAGAGAGAGAGAGACAGACAGACAGAGAGAGAGAGAGATAGAGAGATAGAGAGAAATGTACAGGCAGACAGAGAGGGAGGGAGGAGAGAGGGAGAGAGAGAGAGAGGGAGAGAGTCACAAAGCGTTATTTCAGTCACACGCACGCCCGCACACACATACACACGGAAGTACACACGCACACACACACACACACACGCACGCACGAACGCACGCACACACACACACAGCGTGCTCTTTTGCACAACTTCAAGCGCATCACAGGACAGCTTAACAAATACAACAAAAAGAATTAACAGTAAGCATACGACTTTATATTACATGAATTAAATACAGCAGTGATGACCCACCTCTGAGATACAGCAGTGATGAGCCACCTGAGATACAGCATGATGAGCCACCTCTGAGATACAGCAGTGATGAGCCAACCTCTGAGATACAGCAGTGATGAGCCACCTCTGAGAACAGCAGTGATGAGCCACCTCTGAGATACAGCATGATAAAGCCACCTCTGAGATACAGCAGTGATAGCCACCTCTGAAAATACAGCAGTGATGAGCCACCTCTGAGATACGCAGTGATGAGACCTCTGAGATACAGCATGATGACCACCTCTGAGATACAGCATGATGAGCACCTCGAGATACAGCATGAATGAGCCACTCTGAGATACAGCAGTGATGACCACCTCTGAGATACAGCAGTGATGAGCACCTCTGAATACAGCAGTGATGGAGCACTCTGAGATACAGCAGGATGAGCCACCTCTGAGATTACAGCATGATGACCACCTCTGAGATACAGCAGTGATACCCAAACCTCTGAATACAGCAGTGATGAGCCACCCTGAGATACCAGTGAGAGCCAACCTTGAGATACACAGTGATGAGCCCACTCTGAGATACAGCAGGATGACCACTCTGAGATACAGCAGTGATGACCCACCTCTGAGAACAGAGTGATGTGCCCTCTGAGTACGCATGATGAGCCACCTCTGAGATACAGCGTGTTGAGCCACCATCTGAGATACAGCTGATGACCCACTCTTGATACAGAAAGTGATGACACCTTTCTGAGATACAGCAGTGTGACCACCTCTGAGATACAGCGTGATGACCCCTCTGAGATACAGCAGGTGATGAGCACCTTGAGATACAGCAGTGAGAGCCACCTCTGAATACAGCATGATGACCACTCTGAGAACAGCGTGATGACCCCTCTGAGATACAGCATGATAGCCACCTCTGAATACAGCATGATGAGCCACCTCTGAATACAGCAGTGATGAGCACCTCTGAATACAGCAGTGATGAGCCACCTCTGAGATACAGCAGTGATGAGCCACCTCTGAGATCAGCAGTGATGACCACCTCGAGATAAAGCAGTGATGAGCCACCCTGAGATGCAGCAGTGATGAGCCACCTCTGAGATACAGCAGTGATGAGCCACCTCGAATGCAGCAGGATGAGCCACCCTGAGATACAGCAGTGATGAGCCACCTCTGAGATCCCAGCAGTGATGAGCCACCTCTGAGATACAGCAGTGATGAGCCACCTCTGAGAAAACAGCAGTGATGAGCCACCCTGGATACAGCAGTGATGAGCCCCCCCCTCTGAGATACAGCAGTGATGAGCCACCTCTGAGATACAACAGTGATGAGCCACCTCGGGAGATACAGCAGTATGAGCCACCTCTGAGATACAGCAGTGATGACCACCTCTGAGATACAGCAGTGATGAGCCACCTCTGAATAAAACAGTGATGAGCCCCCTCTGAGATCAGCAGTGATGAGCCACCTCTGAGATACAGCAGTGATGAGCCACCTCTGAGATACAGCAGTGATGAGCCACCTCTGAGATACAGCAGTGATGAGCCACCTCTGAGATACAGCAGTGATGAGCCACCTCTGAGATACAGCAGTGATGAGCCACCTCTGAGATACAGCAGTGATGAGCCACCTCTGAGATACAGCAGTGATGAGCCACCTCTGAGATACAGCAGTGATGAGCCACCTCTGAGATACAACAGTGATGAGCCACCTCTGAGATACAGCAGTGATAGAAACCTCTGAGATACAGCAGTGATGAGCCACCTCTGAGATACAGCAGTGATGACCCCACCTCTGAGATACACCAGTGATGAGCCCACCTCTGAGATACAGCAGTGTGAGCCACCTCTGAGATACAGCAGTGATGAGCCACCTCTGAGATACAGCATGATGAGCCCCTCGGGAAAATACAGCAGTGATAGCCACCTCTGAGATACAGCAGTGATGAGCCACCTCTGAGATACAGCAGTGAGAGCCACCTCTGAGATACAGCAGTGATGAGCCCCCTCTGAGATACAGCAGTGAGAGCCACCTCGAGATACAGCAGTGATGACACCTCTAGATAACAGCATGATGATCCCCCTCTGAGATACAGCAGTGATGAGCCACCTCTGAGATACAGCAGTGATGAGCCACCTCTGAGATACAGCAGTGATGAGCCACCTCTGAGATACAGCAGTGATGAGCCACCTCTGAGATACAGCAGTGATGAGCCACCTCTGAGATACAGCAGTGATGAGCCACCTCTGAGATACAGCAGTGATGAGCCACCTCTGAGATACAGCAGTGATGAGCCACCTCTGAGATACAGCAGTGATGAGCCACCTCTGAGATACAGCAGTGATGAGCCACCTCTGAGATACAACAGTGATGAGCCACCTCTGAGATACAGCAGTGATGAGCCACCTCTGAGATACAGCAGTGATAAAGCCACCTCTGAGATACAGCAGTGATGAGCCACCTCTGAGATACAACAGTGATGAGCCACCTCTGAGATACAGCAGTGATGAGCCACCTCTGAGATACAACAGTGGCAAAGATGAAGTCAAGCCCCCAGCTTCATGGACCCATAGGATGGCAGTCAGATGGTCTTAACCACTCGGCACAGGGCATCTGCCATCTGACATTTCAATATTTCCTATTCATATTACACTTATATATGCACACAACTGATAAAAAAAACCCTATCCCTGTTCAGAATGTTTTTATTCCATATCAGGTAGTCCTTCGTTGCCGAAGATGACGATGAATTCCATAAGACCACCACATATCACCACAATAACCAAACTACTCAGTTGGGAATTGAACCTACCAATTGTTTTGGACAGTCTGGAGGTAACTCCATGCTCTTTCCGATTTTCAAATGTCATGAGTTCTTTTGACGTGCACAAGTTCATTACATAAGGGTCAGACTGGCTTAGAGTCTTCTAAAAAAAAAATTGACATTCAGTTCGATTTTTCCATCAAACTGGAAAGAAAAGGCAAGGCTGGGAATCAAACCCAGAACCTCACAGTTGACTTGTTAGGCAGGTGAACGTTGGAAGGAGCTTCTTTTCCCTTTGCTCCTCCCTCCCCCCTCCCCTTCCTTTTTTCCCCAAGCTTCATGTGAACGAGTAAAAATTCAATTCGAGGACTGACTACTTTCTAATGGCCCGGGGACTGAGCTATGAAACCAGGGCCAGTGCCCTCCCCTTTCAAGTCTGGCTGACTGAGCTCAGGGAATGCTTTGACACGTGCCGCTCTGAAATACTCCAGATCACAAACCGCCCCTGGAAAGTTTTTCTTTTTCTTTTCTGTTCTTTTTTTTCAATTTTCGCAAACCTTTGGGGGATCAATGGCAGCCTGGTATATGTTTAAACTGTGAATGATTGCCTGTTTCCCCGAGGACAGACATAGGATGTGGGAGGAGGAAGGATCAGTGTATATGGGAGAGACAGACATGGAAAGTAAACAACCTCTCTTCTCTATTGCTCTTCCTAATTCATTTCCTGAGGCAGTATTCAAGTACGTGTGCTAGATCACTTCAGTTTCCCGGGGCAAGATGAGATGACACTCTATCTAACCATCTCTCTGTCTTTCTCTTTCTGTGTCTCTGTCTCTCTCTGTTTCTATCTTTCTGTCTCTGTCTCTCTCTCTCTGTCTCTCTCTCTCTCTCTCTCTGTCTCTCTCTCTCTCTCTTTTGGGGCTGGCAATGAGTTGTTGACAAGAAGTAGACCTGGCAGGTTGTTCTCTACTTCACGAAGGATGGCATAACTGGTGAAATTGGCCCAGGTGAAAGGCTGTGTCAGGTATTGGTGTAAGGTAATTGCAAAGGCCTACACTTAAATCCTATTACCGAGTTCTTGATGTTCTTGTTGACAAGCATGCCTACGCCATTGATATGCTTGTCCTGCTCCCCGCTATAGTAGAGCATATGACCCTCGTCAGTATGGTGTTCACCGTGCTCTTTCCATCTGACCTCACAGAAACCTACCAGATGCCAGGATACTACCCAGTAAACAGCCGGCTTATGGCCATCCGCCTCAGGGCAGCCCCATTCAACATCACAATGATTCAAGCCTACGCACCAACAACGGATCACGATGATGAAGTCGTAGAGGAATTCTACAACCAACTACAGGGCATCATCGATAAGATGAACAAGAAAGACATCTTGATCATCCAGGGAGACTGGAACCCCAAAGGGTGGGCGGAGACGCACCTGAAAAACTGGAGGCAAATTCTGCGGTCCCTCCTGTAATGCGATCACCAATGAGCGAAAACCCTCCGACTACGGGAAAATTTGCCAGCTACAACGACACGGTGCCCCCAATCCCCTTGGAGAACCAAGGCATCCCGACGCTGGACAAGGCATGCACCCAAGGGGACCCATCACAACCAGATTGACTACATCCTGTTGCAGAACCGGTTTCGATCTGGCATCAACAGAGCCAAGACGGGGACATTCCAAGTGCAGACAGGGGCAGCGATCATAAACCTCGAAACTCCTGAACTTTAGAGTCCGATTGAAGAAGACCAATAAGACAAAGAACACCAGACTCAAGTACAACCTGGACAAACTAAAGGACCCCACCATCGCCGAGTCCTTCCAAGCAACAATAGGAGGGAAATTCGCACCACTGCTGGCACTTGAAGAAAATGCCGAAACGATGACCACCAGTTTTAACACAGTGATGACTGAGACAGCAAGCATACTTCTTGGCAAAAATCGCCGAAAAACACAACCATGGTCACAGATGAAATCTTGATATGTGTGACAAAAGACGAGACTGAAGAAGAGCAAGAACACTACAGGAGCAGTTGAGTACAGAGAAGTAAAAAAGAAGATTGGGAGAGACATGGGGAAGACCAAGAGGAATGGATAGAGAAACAATGTACAAATCGAAGAGAGCCTGACAAAGAATAATGGCAGAAAAGCATACCAGATTGTGAAAGAGCTCACCAAACAGAAACAGGCAAGAGTCAGTAACATCCAGGACAAAGAAGGGAATTGCCTAACAGAAAAGAAGGAAAATCGTTTGGGAGATGGACGGAATACTGTTCCGAACTCTACAATCATCAACGCTAGGCGACCCCAGCGTACTTGCAAGCCAGCCTCATCGAATAAAGACAACTTCCCAATTCTACGCGAGGGAAATAGAAGTAGCAATTAATCGCGAAGAAAGGAAAATCAGCAGGAATCGACAACATCCCAGCAGGCTGATCCAACACGGGGGAGAAGTATGACAGACATCCTTACAAGTATCTGCAACAAGATCTGGCAGACCGGAGAGTGGCCTACACCCCTGGACCCAATCACTCATCATCACTCTCCCCAAGAAAGAAATCTCCAGCAGTGCCAAAACTACAGACAATCACCTCATAAGTCATGCCAGTAAAGTCATGCTGAAAGTGATCCTGAACAGGCTGAAACCCAGGCAGAAGAGATCATCGCCGAAGGGGCAGCTGGTTTCGCCAAATAGAAGCACCACAGAACAGATATTCAACCTGAGGGTTCTGTGTGAGAAATACAGCCAGCATCAACAAAATCTTCCACGTCTCATTGATTTTAAGAAGGCCTTCGATAGAGTATGACATGACGCTCTGTGGCCACCATGAACAAATTCAACATGGGCCCGAAGCTGATCACACCCTCAAGGAACTCTACCAAAGGCCACCATGCGTACTCGTACAGGGGCACGGTAGGGGAATGGTTCCGTACCTCAGTTGGGGTCCGACAGGGATGTCTGTGTCGCCGACACTGTTTAACATTTTCCTCGAACGCACAGACTGACCCTTGGAAAACCACAGGCACAGTCAGCATTGGAGGGCGAACAATCACCAACCTCAGGTTTGCCGATGATTTTGACGGTCGGCTGAAATGAAGAGGGAAATGGCCAACCCAGTGAAGCAACTGGACGAAATATTTCCCCACGAACGGCATTGAAATCACGCCGAGGGAAAAACCCAAACTCATGTCAAAACAGTACCCACCAATCACCACCAATATCACTCTCAGCGGAAAAGAACTGGAGACAGTTGACCATTTCAAGTACCTTGGGGCCATATAAGTGAGGAGGGATCGAAAGACCGAAATCCTAGCAAGACGGCACAAACAGCAGCAGCAATGGCAAACTGAAGACCATACGGAGAGACAGAAACATCCTCTCGGAACAAGGTAAAGTTACTAAACGCCTAGTCACCTCAATCATGCTTTTCGCATGCGAGGCATGGACACTGAACGCAGACCTAAAAGGAGGATCCAAGCATAGAAATGAGATGCCTCAGAAGGCTCCTTGGCATCTCATACAAGGGCCAAGTCACCAACAATGAAGTCCGAGAATGATCACTCAAAGGGGCGGGACTATGAAGACCTACTGACCACGGCGAAAAAGAGGAAACTCAGATGGTATGGGCACGTAACACGCTCAGGACTTGCAAAGACCATCCGGCAAGGAACAGTTCAGGGGAAAGAAGACGGGCAGACAGAGGAGAAAGTGGGCCGACGACATCCGTGATTGGACAGGGGAGGACTTCAGTGTCACCCAGGCACTCGCCCACGACCGCGCTAAGTGGAGCCAGCTGGTCCACCGTTCGTCCACCATGCAGCGCCCCTACGACCCTGGCGGGTTAACGGGACCAGTGAACAGTGAACAGTGAACACTTAAATGTTGTTGTGTGTTGTGTTGAGTTTGCCTTCAGCCATGACAAGCTCTTAACATAATAACCCCCACTCTCCTTTACAAGGAGAAAAATTCTCTGAAGTTAGAGTATGCCTGCCTATATGGCGAGGTACTTAAAAACAAGTCACACACGCAGACTTCTCATGCAGGTGCAATTTCAGTCTCATAGTGATTCCCAGATGGAATGAGTGAGTCAGAGTGCACATTTTGGGTGACCCACAGAGTCTGAAGCTGGGGAATGTGCAGCTACATGAACCGGTGACATGTTGAAGATGTTTGCCCACTGTGTCACAATGCCAACTTCTTCTGTGCCAACCTTAGTACTGTGGTCCGAGGCGAGGTACCCCCCCCCCCCCCCCTCTCTCTCTCTCTCTCACCCCCCCCCCCCTCTATCTCTCTGACTGTAATACGTATCTATCTGTTTCTGCCTCTCTGTTTCTGGTTGTCTGTCTCTTCTCTCAAGATAAAAAAATTCCACTGCATTGCTCTTTCTTTTTCCTGATTGCTGGGTCGGCAGGTAGCCATTCCAACAGTACACTGAATCGCTGGGTGACGTTCAGTCAGTCCTTTGACCCCTGTGCTGGCCTCTTTTCTCCCCTCTCTTCCAGTCAACAGGGGCTGCAACTCATCACACTTCGCGGGGTTCCCTTTACAACTGTGCACACTGACTCTGTCTCCTACCCGACCTTGTTTTTAACATCAACATGTCTGCATTTTAGCAAGCCGTGAGAGCACTGATGGTTTCCTCCAGTATTGATTTGCTACTGTGTGTTAAATGTATCCTTGTATTATGTCTGTTACAATCCCCCCACCTTCTTTTTTGTATTCTTCATAGTTTTGAGTCAAGATCTCTTATTTTGCTAGAGAGTAATAGGTTAGTCTGAACTTGCCTGTGATACACTAAAATGTCAACACAGAGCATGCCCCAGAGTCGTTCAAAGTGTTTACAAAAAACAGTAAAGGTAAAGGTGTTCCCATAACCTATGCCGTCGTAGGAGAGTGAGGCGTCACAGACCTCAGCTTCTCTAGGGGCCAGAATATTGAGGGCGGCTCCCATCTCCTCTCCCTTGCAGCTTTACTGTCGAGGACAGGAACCCATTTACAGCTGGGTGAACTGGGAGACTGTACTGAAGCCAGGGAGCGCAAACGGTCACCCATTCAACTGGTAACCACGCTCGATGCTAGTTAATCTTAGCTTGGGGAAAGCAAGTTCTCTGACCACTGAGCTATGCTGTCTCCTGAAAGAGTTTAGAAATTGGTTTTCACACGTTTTGCTCCCTTTTGTATTATTGTGTCACTTTTGTTCTCTGTAATAGAAACAATATTAAAACAGTAATTATTTTTATGATCTCTAAGTAAAATAAAATGTTCAGCTCAAAGTACTTTAGTGTAAGAGATGCTTTTTGTACAGGATGGAAAGCTTTTGCTAAATTCCTGTAGTTTGTGTAAATTTTTCTTTTCCTTCAGTCTAAAAATGAGATATATCGGAAACAAAATATAAGACACAATCCTTTTTGTTCACTTACATATGGAAAAATGCCGCTGGATTGCACTTCATGACGTAAAGCACACTGTCAATTATAATTACATATAGCTCCTTAAACATGTTGACATATTTCACACCGCCTATCACAATCCGAAAAAAAATAGCTGAAAGTATGTGCACACCACTCTGGTACGAGAGAGAGAGAAAGAGAGAGAGAGAGAGAGAGAGAGAGAGAGAGAGAGAGAGAGAGGGGGAGAGAGAGAGAAGAGAGAGAGAGAGGAAAAGGAAGAGAGAGTGAGAGTGAGGAATGGAGAGAGTCATATACAATAAAATGATGTCATTATCAATCACGTATATATATAGACATACGAACACACACGCATGTCAGAAAAGCAAACATTACTATACAAACCAGTTAAGGGGAGACACACCACAACTCCAACACAAATAACAGATGTAAACAACAAGTGAACATACACCTGTTTACGTTGGCAGCAGTGAGGTAAAGCCAGATGGCTGACATGAATGAGGTGAAGCCTGTGTGGACGGCTGTAAATTAAAGCCAGTGAAGCAAGTTGAATTACGGCTGCTGTTTAATGGAACACACCAGAGAATGGCCGCCAACACAGGGCAGGGACGAATGAACATCAGCCACTGATCATCACCTTTCAGTATCCAATTTAAAAGGCTCCCAGAAGATTGGTTAAAGCTTGAAAAGAGGGAGAGAGAAGAGAGACAGACAGACAGACAGACAGAGACAGAGAGAAAGGCATATATATATAAATATTTTAAATATATATATACATACATACATACCCTAATACATAATATATATATATTAATATATAACACAGAGAGAGAGAGAGAGAGAGAGAGAGAGAGAGAGAGAAGAGAGAGAGAAAAGAGAGAGAGATATTTGGTGTTTTGTTTGCACATAAATGTTCGTGTGGACTCTTGTGTGGTGTGTGTGTGTGTGTGTGTGTGTGTGTGTGTGTGTGTGTGTGTGTGTGTGTGTGTCCCGTGTGGTATGTGTGTGTGTGTGTGTGTGTGTGTGTGTGTGTGTGATAGACAGAGAGGGAGATATATATAGAGAGATACAGACAGACAAACAGAGACAGAGACAGATAGACAGAGAGAGAAAGATTAACTGTAGACCACTCGTCCTTCATATAAGAAATGGAGGAATACCCTCAATTGCACTCAGGCCTCAACCTCATTCTGTTCTCTCCCCATCTGTACTGGCCCCTGTCCCGGACAAAGCAGTGTCCTTGCTCTGGTCAGCTACTGACATATCCTTAACTACGGTTAACCACCACATAGCTGGTCTGCCAAATCAGCTGTGATGTCAATCACCATGGAGAGATGTGTTCCCCAGCACTCCACAATTCTGGCTGACTGCCCTTCAAAGGCTGATGGGTGGTTGGGGAATCAGACCTGTGACATGATGGGCCACCCTTTTTCATCCAGTCTTCTGACGAGCAGAAAGTCGTCAGTCCTGTTATCGGGTTTCTTGTTTGATTATGTGTCCCTAGGGAGTTTAGGAAAGAACTAGGTTTTTTCCTTCCATCTGTTATTTTCACCACAGTATACATACACATCATGGTTGCTATTTACTTTGCACTTTTGCATTGGCCTTGTCAAAAGCCAAATCTCTGTCCTTTGTGTGGAAGCAAGTTCTTGTTCTGGTATGAGTGTGTGAGCTAAGTCACAGTGATTCTCCTAGAGTGAATTGCTCATCTAAGTGTTTTTGTTCTTGTAAAGCATTTGCATTATAATAGGTAGTGGGGTGGGAGTTGGTATAATTTTGAAACATAGTGTATATCATAATCTATGTTTACAATTTATTAACTCTCCCCCACCACTACCTTATGGAAAATTAATGGAGAAAGAAAAATTCTAAAAAAGGAGATGGGTAATAAAGTTGCTTAAAAGTATATTTTATTATCAATCCTGTCAGTTTTCTCTCCAGTTTATTCTTAGAGCATCATTTTCAGACTAAATGGCACTGTACTACTTTTCACGTATGTTACTTAAAAAGATCCCACAGAAACACGGTAACATGAATATTTTCTATAAGTTGCTAAACCCGAATACTATTAACTGTATGCATGCTTGATGTAAATGGGATGCCTAACCAACCACTAGGTATCCAACACATGGCAGAGTTATCTATCTATCTGATTCATGACTCTTGCTAGATGACTGTTTCAGAATATAACAAAAGACACATCTGTGTAGAATTATCTCGGACTATAAGACTTGTGGTGGCCTGAAATGTTGTTCAGTTTGGATTGTTGCTCAATTAACCCACTTCCACAAGATAAAAATCATCTGGATTTACTTTTTCCATGATTTTGTCTAAAAGCTTGATTACTTTATTAGTAAAAGAACACTAAACCATACCCACCCAAAAACTATACTCAAACCATCTCCTTCTAGAGAATCTCAGTGCCATGTAGCTTTTGTTATGACACCAACAAGACAAAAATGTGTTAACAAGAAAACAAGCAACCTTCCAAATTGAAAGTAAATGAGAAAAGGCAAAGCAGGAGAGTGGTGTACAGAATTAAGTTCAGACAATGTTCTTACATCCCAACAAAGATGTTGGGACATCCATTCTTGAAACCAGTTTGCAAGTGTGGGACTGTCAAGTGAACAGATGTAAAATGAAACCAGCTAAGTACCAGGTTTTCAGTCACAGTTTATCGGAACGCACAAGAGAACTGCACACAGCACATGAAATAAAGAGATAGAGAAGACAGACTGACCAAAAGACAGACAGACAGGCAGACAGACAGATAGCACAGTCAGCAAAAGAAGAAGGTGAGAGGCGGTAAGTAAGTAAGAGAGTAGATAAATGGCCAATAGAGAGGAAAGCCAGGAGCTGGAAGGTAGGAAGGAAGGAAGGAAGGAGGGAAGGAAGGAAGGACGGAAGGAAGGAAGGACGGAAGGAAGGAAGGCAACTGAGCGGTGATGGAGGCTTGAAGAAGGGGGATATTGGTTTAACTTTTGGAGAAGACCAAATCGATACAGGGGGAGTGGAATGCTAGTGTCAGAATTCTCATTCATGCTCAAGTAGTTGTATTGTGCTACAACTCTTGCTGGGCAAGGCTTGACAGCGTGGATAATCTATCTATCTATCTATCTATCTATCTATCTATCTATCTATCTATCTATCTATCTATCTATCTATCTATCTATCTCTCTATCTCTCTATCTCTCTATCTCTCTGTCTCTATCTATCTATCTATCTATCTAAACCCATCTATCTATCACCTATCTATCCCATCTATCTATCTAACTATCTATCTATCTATCTATCTATCTATCTATCTATCTCTCTATCTCTCTCTCTATCTATCTCTCTCTCTATCTATTCATCTATCTATCTATCTATCTATCTATCTATCTATCTATCTATCTATCTATCTATCTATCTATCTATCTATATCTATCTATCTATCTATCTATCTATCTATCTATCTATCTATAATCTTAAAGTGTTGCAATAATCCCAGATTGGATGTTAACTTAACGATGATTGAATATATTTGTTTTCAAGTGACGGATTACATGATGGAGTCAAGAATGAATCACCTGCTTTCATCTCTCATCAAAGTGATAATCCGTTGTCAATATTTATTTCTTTATTTTATTTATTCTTTCATTTCGAGGATAATGGAATAAGCACTTGTGTGCTTTTTTACATCCAGGCCCCATGTATATGCAATTTTGTAACTTTGTGTCATCCGTTCGCACCAGTACACAATGGCTTACTCTTACAAAGAGTGGAGCGGGTTTTAACATGTGCGCAAGATGTTCTGCGTGCGTTTGCACATGGGACCACGGTTTATAGTGTCATCTGAAGGACTTTTAGAAGGAGTGGAGTCGGCACTGATGTTAACTCCAGATTAAAAAAATCCTCTTGAGCAAGATTTGACCCCGGGTCAACAGATCGCAAGAGCATCACTCTAACCACCAGGCTATCCTGTCCCCCAAATACAATACAATACGATACAATACAGTGCAATACAGCACATCTTTTACAGCTCAAGTACAACACTGTCCATAAACACTTTATATTCTATTGCCAATTCCACTGCAATAAATATCATCAAATAGACATGTTTTCCCCCAAGTCCACTTCACTGCACTCCAATACTATTGTTCAGAAATACTGAGGGAAGCAGATTCAGTGATGAAGCCTTCTCCCTATCCAATCTGCCGATAATTAGAAAGTGGCAAGGTCTCTAGCTCATTTTCTTTTCTCTGGGTCTGTTCGTCCATGGGGAGTGTGGGAGGAGAACAGTCTTTCGTCAGTTTGCTATAAAACCTTTAGGGCAGATCGCATCTCAACTGACATTTCCTTCATGCACCATGTCTGCGTCTTCCCTCTCACTGAGACTTTGTTTTTTTTTGGAAAGTGTAAAGCTTGTTGTTTACTTATTTATTTATTTTATTTATTTATTTATTTATTCATACCACTTTAAGTCACGAGATTTCTCTGCGTGAAATTCGGGCTGCTCTCCCCGGGGAGAGTACGTCGTCATAAGAGCAGCGCCACCCTTTTTTTGGGTCCGCAACTGCATTTTATTTCCCTATCAGAGTGGCTTTTTTCTAAGAATTTTGCCAGGAACAACTTTCTTGTTGCCGTGGGTTCTTTTGCGTGCGCTGAATAATTATGTGTAACACACGGGACCTCGGTTTATCGTCTCATCCGAAAGACTAGCGCCCGGACCACCACTCATGGTCTAATGGATGGGGAAAGTTTCGGGCCCAAACATTGTTACCTAGAGATGAAATGGGTGTGTGAGATGCTTCCAGTGATACCTACTGAAGTGTGCACTCAGCTTACAGATAAGGCACAGAGCATCATAAGACAGGGAAATATGGATGAAAGTTGCCAGGCAGGAAGGTTACTGTGGAAGGAAGAAGAAAGAAAAGATTAAATAAAAAGGATGATTTCAAACGAATGTGCTTCTTTTTCAGGCTTACTCTTTTCCCCCGTTCCCCCCCCCCCCTCCCCCCTGTTTATCATGTGGGGTATTGCTCTTACGCTTCCTCACTGTTAGAGTTTGTTGGCTTTTTTCTGATACAGTTTAAGCAAAAGTTCAATGCAAACAAAAAATATTTGAGATTAGAAAATAACTTTTAAAAATGTTATCCACGGTTATATATTGTCGTTTTCATGTTTTATTCAACTTATGTACTCACCTTTTAACATTGGAATAAATTCTGCATTGTCCTGAATATATGATAATATATGATAAATAGTCTATTGTAGTCGTGTGCCGGTGGGAGCAGATGACAGGGTTTACAAAACCGCATACACACGGGGACTGGATATAAAAAAACCCACATGAGTGGTTATTTCATTATCCTCGATTAAAAAAAAAGTCATCTGAGCGCTTTGATTTGTTGCTTTACAAGATTCAGCGCTATATAAATTCCATACATTATTATTATTATTATTATTATTATTATTATAATTATTTTATATTTTCATGACTGAAGGGATGCCCTCAAGGCGTGATGCATGAATACTCCAGCTTGCAGTGATGTACACTACATATCAAGCCTGTAGGACACAGTACTGTTTCAGCATGTAATACATGGGTCAATTCATTCTTCCTCTTGAGGAGTAGGATGCCTAGTGGTTAGAGCATTGAGCTCGCGATGTGAGGGCCCGGGTTTGAGCCGTCACTGAGGCACCTAGTCAAGGGGATGTCCCCCTGGAGTTAGCATCAGTACAAGCTCTTTTTTCAGGGGTAAAGTCATCTAGATGTGGTTGTAAACCAAGGTTATGTGTGTTAATGCATGGAGAACATAGCATGTAAGTCAAATACGTTTTCTGCCTTTTAGAAGAATTGGTCATTGTGTGCCAGGGAGAGTGGATGTAAAAGATCATTTTAAAGATACCTGTATACACAATGGAATTTAGTCTAGACTTGAGAAGAGAGAGAGAGAGAGAGAGAGAGAGAGAGAGAGAGAGAGAGAGAGAAAAGAGAGAGAGAGAGAGAGAGAGAGAGAGAGAGAGAAGAGAGAAGAGAGAAAAGAGAGAGAGAGAGAGAGAGAGAGAGAGCAAGCGTGTGTTACAAACAGACTACGGGAAAAGACAGACATTAATGAGAACAAAAGTCAATAAAGATATGTAGGCTAACAATTAGAAAATAATGATTTGCTTGAGATGGGAGATATGGGAGAGGAGATAAGGGGACAAATAGGCAGACAGAAGAACATACATACATACATACATACATACATACATACATACATACATACAAAACACACATACATAACATACTTACATCACATACATACAACATACATATATACATACTTACATACATACACACTACATACATACATACATACATACATACATACATACAAGCTAACGCACACATATAGACAGAAAGATGGCACAGTCAGAAAAAAGAGAAGGTGAGAGACGGTCAGTAAGAAATAACTAAATGGCCAATAGAGAGCAAGGGGGGGGAAAGGGGGAAAAAAGGAAGGAAGAAAAGGAAGAAAAAAAGGAAAAGAAGGAAGGAGGAAGGAAGGAAGAAAGGAAGGAAGGGGGGAAAGGGGAAAGGGGGAAGGGAAAAGGAAGGAAGGAAGGAAGAGAGAGGAAGGAAGAAGAAAGGAAGGAAGGAAGGAAGGAAGGAAGGGAAGGAAGGAAGGAAGGCAGGAAGGAAGAAAGGAAGGAAGGAAGGAAGTAAGAAGGAAGGAAGGAAGGAAGGAAGGAAAGAAGAGGAAGGAAGAGAGAAGGAAGGGAAAGGGAAGGAAAAGGAAGGAGAGGAAGGAAGGAAGGAGGAAAGGGAAAGGGCCCAGCAACTGAGCGTGATGGAGGTGAAGAAGGGGATTTTTAACTTGGCAGAACACCTAATCGATCCGAGGGAGTGGAATGTTAGTGTCAGAATTCTCATTTATGCTCAAGCAGTGTGCTCCTGCTGTGCAAGGTTTGATATTTGTGTGCGTGTGTGCGCGCGTGCGTGCGTGTGGGTATCAGTGTTTTTTGTGTGTGTGTGCGCGTGCGTGAGTGTATGTGTGTGTGTGAACATCACTGTATACCTGTACACATGCACACAGATTCATAGCTGACTTTGATCACATCAAACAAAACAGAACAAAAAAATCAAAACACACACTCAACATGTGTTCAACAATATGGCACAACTCCACAACTATGAAAAGAAAGGAGAAAAAGGAAGCAGCTCTCTATCCAGTGCTACCTTCAAAATCCCTCTTCCAATCCCTTCACTTCAGCGGGTGCTGCCCAACACGACTCGCTCTCATTTACAGCTTAGATGTTAAAGTGCCCACGCTTTCTACACAGCTCCACTACCAAATCAGCTGTGATCTCCGTCACCACGGCGAGACGTGCTCCCCACGTCCCCTTCACTGCTCTTCAAGGGCCAAGGAAGGGGAAGGGGAGGACAGTTGTGTGGTGGTTCCAGCCCCTGTCCTCTCCAGGAGCTTCTTTCCTGTCCCATCTCCTGGCGATGAGCAAATGGCGACTTCAGTGATTGAATTTTTTCGTTTGCTTTGCCCCTCCGAAGGGAGTGACGGAAGAGAGGAGGGTGTTGTGAGTTGTCTGACTATCCTCGTATGTATTCTACATCTCAACTCACGCATTACAGTTTCCTTTTTTGGGGGTCTTCTCTTCTGCTGTGAAAAAGGTTTGTTTGTGAAAGTTAATTGCTGCTGTAGGGTGAGAAGGATGTGTGTTCTGGAATCCGTTGAAAGTTTTAGTGAAATAGGGATGAAGATGTGTGTGGTTCTTAGAAAGAGAGTGCAAGTTGAAAACAATACAGTGAGAAGGAGTATCTAAAAAAGAGCATGTAAAATTCTACAAAGAAGAGAAAAAGAAGAAGAGAACAAATATTGAAAAGTGAAGTGTTGATTTCACTTTCCCCATTGTCCCTTATCTTGATTTGTTGTCCTATTCATTTTCTACAGTATAATATTTTGTACACTGCTATACCGCACTGGCTTTTCACCATTATCTAACGAATATCCCTGTCTAAGGGGACGGGATAGCTCAGTGGTCAGAGCACTCGCTTTCCCCTTGCCAAGTTAAGCAGAGTCAAGTGTGGCTGCCATTTGGATGGGTGACTTTTGCGCGCCTTGGCTTCAGTACAGTTCCTCCAGTTCCCCCAGCTGGAGAGAGAGAGACAGAGGGATACACACACACAGAGAAAGAGAAAAGAGAGAGAGAGAGGAGAAAAGAGAGAGAGAGAGAGAGAGAGAGAGAGAGAGAGAGAGAGAGTACACATTTATACAATGAACAATAAGGAAAAACATGTGGGCATAAAATAGCTGGAGATGATCATATACACAACAAGGAAACATTGGCCCCAAACATGACACTAGGATATCATGGTTCCGTGAGATGCAGAAATATTGGTTTTTAAAACCACGTCCCTAGCGGGAGACAGAGTCAGTCTCCACTGCTGTCAAGTGAGGCCCGTGAAGTGTGATGAGTTGCTGCAGCAGCCTCTGCTGACTGGAGGAGAGGAGAGCATGGCTGGGGGCCAGCACAGGGATGACAGCAGGGAACATCACTCCCCCCTCCCCCAGTGATCCTCCTGTTCCACTTCATTCTTACAATGCACTCCTGATGACCTAGAAAACAGTTTTTAAAAGATCATACTTTTGTCCAATTTCCAGGGCAGACAATTAAAAACAGAAAGAGGCAGGATCAGAGGGGATGAAAAACCTCACAGACATGTAACTGAATCAGACAAAGCAGTTAGTTACATTTGGATAATATCGTCATCTGTCACTATGAACTTAAACTTCCACAACAGTATTTTTGGCTAAGACTATCAACAAGGATCCTGTGTGTGAACACGCGCAGAGATTTTGTGCACGTTAAGCCTGTTTCAGCTTTCAGAAGAGTATGTTTCTGTGTGTACCAGTGGCAAAAGATTACAATAACTACAAACCCACATGCACATGGGGACTAATGTAAACTAGCACATGAGTGCTTATTAATTTCCATTATCGTCAAAAGAAAAGAAATCAAAGTTGAAAAATAAGATAGAAAACATATAACAAGGTGCCAATAATCCTGTCAGTTTTTTTTAAAATTAAAAAAAGAACGGAAAAGGCCACAGGCCCATCTCTGGCCTGCACTATTTCAGGAGGCCCAGTTGAAAGCAGTCCCTGAGCTGATCTGGCCACACTTGAAAGAGAACGGCAGGAGGGCAGGCAGGATTGGCCCTTTCCTCCCTAGTGCAATCTTCTGCAGATTAGAAAATGGTCAGTCTCTGAATGGAACTTTTTTTTATCTGCCACATGCCAGCAAGAAGAACACGAGGGACAGAAGGGAGAGAAGCAGCCTCGTGTAGCATTGACACCTTTCAGTTGCAACGCCTGTCCATGCCTGTTGTTGTTTCATTGCTTTCCTTTCTCTCTTGAAAAGGGAAATGCTATAGTGGCCAGGTATGGTTAGGATTTTCTCTTGGATTTCATCTCCTGTTTGCAATGCCTCTTTAGTCTCTCGTTCCCTGCTATCCCCTCATAAGGGATATCATTTCTTTCTATTTCCCCTTGGCAACCACTGTGCAGGGTGTAGTGTGTGTGTTGGCTAAGTTAGCCTTGGTTGCAGCATGGGATGGCCTGGGGAACGGAAACGTATTTTCAAGAGTGGAACATTTTGAATCAACTATGCATTTATTAGTTGTGATTAGAACAATGACAAGGAATGCGGACTTGAACAGAGGGCAAAAATGACCTGTGCAAAAAGTGCTGGCCTGTAGTGTCTAAAAAGACAAGTAGAGTGGCTTACAATGTAAGATAGATTCCCCACAACTTAACGAGCAATGGAAATAAAGGCTGAAAGTCACAGGTAAATGAAAAAATCGACGAAATGAGAAAGGTTGTTCTCTGCCAACGCTCTTTGTATATTAGCAACCAAACCAAAAATGTTAATTTAAGCGCCTTTGATTTTGTGATCACCTCCAGATTGGATGAGGAAGAGGGGCCATCATATCACAGAGCTGTTTTCCCCACCATCCATCAGCCTTTGAAGGGCAGTCAGCCAGACGTGCAATGCTTGGAGCACATCTCGCCAGGATGATAGAGACCACAGCTGATTTGGCAGCAAAGCTTTGCAGTGATTACATATCTCACTTATCATTGATAGCAGCTTAGCTAAGACAACAGATTAAGAAATGGGAATCGATGATTGAACCTGGAAATAAAGATGTACTGTAAACTTTCCACCTGTTAAACATAATTACTAGTTATATACACATAAAGCCGTTCAAAGAACTCTCATGTCATGTGTTGGTTATGTTAGGTAACAGAAAGGCAGTGTGATGACGCGTATTAAAGCACGCATAATCACGTGTGGAACAGCGCTCGCGCACATACGCACGCACACACACAACACCACACACACACACACACACACGAAATGTAAATCTTGCACCCTCCCCCCCCCCTGCCCCTTCGAGAGGACTGTGGATTTGCTGTTTCAGCACCCTGCCATTGAGAATGTCTATACTGGCATAAGTGCAAGGTTGTGTAAATATTTGTTCCATGATATGTTTCTACTGCGAATGTTTTTGTTTTGCTTGCGTATTTTCTTTGGTGCATTACACTCACAGGGGCTATTTCTTTTTGTTTGTGCTGTGATACAAGTTTATCCAAAGTGGATATGTGTCGGGGTTACTGGTGGTTTTGGGCTTTTTGGACCTTTTTTTGAAGGGGGTTTATTACCCTTTGTTGCTATTTTTTTTTTGTAGTTTGGTTGCCTTTTGGGTATACCCGCTGCATGAGGTTTTTTTTTAATTAATTTCATTGCAAATCAAGGGTGGGCAAAGAATTTTTTGTAATAGATTTGACCTGCTCCGATTTGGGGGTCATCTCATTGGGGCCCTTTTGGTCCGGGGCTGTAAACCCCATCACTAATATCAGATTTTTGACCAAAAAGCAAACTGTTTTGACAAACATCATTTTTTAAAATTGTGTCCCAAACAACTCTACTTGGGGCACCAAGGCTATAAGGGGAAGACAGCCATGGGGGTCAAAGGTTGGGTTAACTTAACCCCCAAATTAGGACCTAGCCAGTGTTTGGGGAATACTGATTTTGTGCGCCAAGGCTCACCTGCTTTTAGTTAAGTAACAAAAAGTTTTTTTTATATTTTTCGGGGTGTTTTTTCGTTTGTTATTTTCCCTTTATTTTTCTTTTCTTCTTCCTTTTTTTCTTCTCTTTTCTTCTTCTTTTTCCCTTCTTTTTCTCAAGTGAAGTATTTTGCAGCAGCAGCAATTTTTTTAAATTCAAAAGGTTACCTTCCCCTTTACAGGGTATTTTGTTTTCACTATCCTTTTTGGCCTCTTGAAAGTATACTATAGCGGGTTACAGGGGGTTTGGGCCAGTCAGTTTTTTTTAAAATATAACAAAACTCAGCAAATAAGGGAAAAATTACAATTGTTTTCATTAAATTGTCAAGGCGGGGGGATATCATAAAAGAAAAGTATTCATTATCTTAAACAAAAAAAATATTCAATAATGTCTTCAAACACCCATTTGACAAAAAAACAAGAAAAGTGAACCAAAAAGGGGGTATAAAGGGTTTTTTCGCGTCATGTAAGACGAATTCAGGGGGGTAGCCATTTTTTTTGCAAAAATTTTGATTTTAAAAAATCATAGCAGTACTACAGATAAAAAGGGAAAAAACTTTAAAATTTTTAAACATTTTTAAACAATGAAAGGGGACAGCTCCTTGTCAACTTTAGGGAAACCAAATAAAGACGACCTGACTTTTACCTTTTCACAAACGTACATCAAAAAATACAAAACAAAAACATTATTGCTGTAGGGGTTTTGGAACTTTCATTAAAAACCCACCCCTAGATGTTATCAAAACACACAATCAATAATCCTGAGCGAGGGGCTTTAAAAGAACGAAGACTTTTTTTAGCAATATTTGGAGAAAATAACCAAGAAAGCGAAATACTGGCAAAAACCCAACACCACTTTAAACAGAGTAATTAATTTTCTTTTTGTTTTCAAGCTTATACTGGATTATAAAATTGGGATATCCTCCCGGATACCGTTCTGACCACCAATGAAACTTTAACCAAAATTTGGCAAAAATAAAAAGGTAAGAATTTTTGGGGAAAATTTAAAACTCTTCCTTGCTTAGAGAAAAACTTTTTAAAGAAATTCATACAGAAATTACAAATGTAACCAAGAAAATGTACAGGAAAAAAAAGGATTTAATTTGGGGAAGAGTACCAAATCAGAATTAGAATTAAAATTTCAGATAAACTCTTTCAGATTTCCTACTAATAAAATACGATCCAAAAACTATAAGTTACGCAACTATAAAAAAAAGAAAGAGCAGAAAATGAAAATGCACTTGTAAAAGATATAACTCCGGGAAATATCGAAAAAAAAGAAAACATATTTTTACAGAAAAAGGAGAAAAAAAAGGGGAGCCGAACAAACGAACTAAAAGAAGGGGAAGGGAGATTGCTAAGACTAAAGCAAAGGGATAGCAATGGGGAAAAGATTTAAAATACTTTTTTAACTTAGAAAAAAGGGAATTTTGAAGTAAACAAATGCAAATTTAATCACTAAAAGGGAAAAACTGTTGAAAGCCAGGCAGATATTGAAAAAAAAGAAGTGCTATGAAACTTATATAAAAAAAAAATAGGGAAGAATGTAAAATTTGAAACTTAGTAAAAACAAACCCAAACTGTAAAAGGAAGAAAGTGACTTTAAAAGGGTAACATTACACTTGGGGAAAAGTCTAGTTTAAAAACAAAAAAAACGGAAAAGTCCTGCCAGATGGATTCACATCGATTCTTTTAAATTTTTCTGGAAACAAATGGACCCTTTATGTTGATCATTAAATGAAAGCTAAAAATAGGTAATTGTCAACCACACAAAAAGAGGCACTGATACTTGTCTCCCTAAAGGAGACAAACCTAAAGAATTATAAAAAAATTTGGCCCCCCCTTTACTCTCCAAAATGTATCATAAGATAGGGTCCTCTGATACCCAATAGAAAAAAAGGGGTACTTCCCAAATGTTAGTCAGTGAGGACCAAACGGGTTTTTATGAGCAGCAGGTCATTGGTGACAATAAAAGGGTTTAAATTTATGATTTGATCATATTTTGAATAAAAAAAAATCAACCGGGGCTCTCATTAGTATCTTTTTGAAAAAAGCTTTCGACTCCTTAACGGAATTTTATTTTTAAAGTGTTAAAAGCGTTTGGGGTTTTGGAAATAGTTTAATGCACGGGGTGAAACATTCTATAAAAATACAAATAAACTGTTCCCCGTAAATGGTAACACTATCCATGTTAATATTGAAAGGGATCAGGGCAGGGTGATCCGATTTCACCCATTGTTTACTTGTGCAAGTTTTTGGCTTTAATGAAAAGGGAGGACAAAGAAAAAAGGAAAAATATTGGAAAAAAAGAGCAAAAAATTTTCTAAATATGCTGATGACACCCCTTTAAATGCAGAGTAGCCTCATTCAACATCAATAAACTAATCGAACGATTGGGTAGATTTCGGGACACACATGAAAAAGGGAAAAAAACCCCCAGACAAGGGGTTAAAGAAAAGAAAACCAGCAAAATATTTTCCCCCCTTTTAAAATGATTTGGAAACCCCCCCTCCAATTTAAGAATTGGGTGCGGTTTACTCAGACACTAAAAGACTGTGAAAGATAAATTCAAAATAAATTTTCAGGGGAAAACTGTTTTTTTTCAAAATATTACAAAGAACTATTACTCCTTTGGAAGTAGCTTACTAAAGTCCTTATTCTTTCAAAGCTATACATCTGTGGAATTACTACCCGACCCCCCAATCATTTTTTTAAACAGTTACAGAAACTTTTTTTTCAATTTGTTTGGAAAAATAAGCAAGCAAATAGGAAAACAGACGGGAGTTTAGACCATTTAGCAAAGGGGGTCTAAAAACCTGATATACGGAATTTATATATCTTTGAAACTTCAGGGGAAGAAAAGTTAGAAATCTATCACAAGGGGTCGTATGAGAAATACAATAAACCCCTTTTTTAAAACTCTATACTACATGTCCATCAATAACACACAAGCAAATGAAGGTTTAACCGGGGGCCCATGTTTTAGACTTATAGATTTTTCTGTATTTCTCACTCCGCAAAATGAAAAAAACTTGCGAACCCATTTTGTATAATGAAAACTTTCAAGGGGAAAAAAAGTTGTTGATAAAAATAGTTAGCAGAAAAGGGGTATATCTAATAAACATCTTTTCAAAAAAATGGTGATTTTTTAAATAGAAATTTTTTCCAAAGCAAATGATAATTTATTGCTTTGTAACTTTTAATGGGTTAATCTTACTCAAACCTTTGCAAAAAAAGCAGGAGTCAAAAAAGGTGACAAGAAATTGTTTGTACAACAAAAAGCAAGCAATACGACAAAAATATGGCACCCCGGGGTCAAAACTGTACTTTGAAAAATTGTGCAAAAAAACAGAACCCCCAAAGCGTAAAAAATGGACACGAAACTTTAAAGAGGAAATCAACTGGAAAATGGATTTAAAAAAAGCACAAGATTAAAGACACAAAACAAGGGACAGAAAAAACTTTCCCCAAAATTGTGGTTACTAAGTTGTTTTTGCGCAAAGGGGGGTAACGAAACAAAAAATTGCCCGGGGCAATATCACAAAAGTTCAATCGAAAATTCTTTTTGGGACTGCAACCAACAAAAATTATAGGGACAAATTAAAAAAAGACAAAGACCATTGGAATACCACGAATGTGAAAATTTCCGTAAGATTGTACTTTTTGAGGGATGATTTCATGAAAACGGTGGATTTTGATTCATTTTCCCTTCTTGCAAATGGTATATTTTCAGATGCGAATTGAAAATCATTTACCAGTATGGAAATTTTCTAAACAGCTGAAAAACAGGAAACCAAAACGAAAAAAATAACGCAACAATTGCAAAAAAAACCGATAATTCACTATTGAATGGGGTTTACTATAACCCTTGATTGAACAATAATTTTTAAAAACTGAGACAGGGTCTGACCTATGTTTTTGCTGAATACAACCAGTAAAAACAGAAAAGAGGAAAGTGCTACATTGTTTTTTACTCTCCAAGGCCATGCTGTCATACATAGGGTAATTACACTGACACGAAAATTGGATATTCCCTGAATGAAGAGTTAAATTTATGGTTTACAGAATTGACAAGGCGAAAAAAATATTTTTTTCTCACGAGGGGATGAAAAAAGTGTGTGTTGTGTGTGTTTTTGTGTGTGTGTGTGGTGGGTGTGTACGTGCGTGCGGCGTGCGGCGTGTATTGGGGGGTGTGTCTTTGGGGTTTATTTAAATACTTTAAAAGCATTTTGGGGTCACTTGTTTAGAAAAAAAATTTTATTTGACCGCTTTAAGCTTATGTTTTTTCCCTTTTTTTCTTTTTTGAAACATTTTTGGGTTTTTAAATTTTTTGTAAGGGGAAAACGAAAATTTTTAAAAAATATAAAAAAAAAAATTCTGCACAACTTGTTGCCAGAGACTGACCGAGCGTGAGAAACTACGAAGGGTTTCCCCCTCCCTACACGATTTTGTTCTGTCTCCATCAGATACATTCACAACAATTTTCCCAACTCGTCACCATCACTTTCCCCTCAAGTCCCCCCCCCCCCCCACCCAATTCGTTTCTCTTCCCCCTTCAATGTCATTCTCTAGCTCCTTGCCTCCTTCAATAATTACTCTTTTGCATTCCCCTCCCATTGTCGTCTGCGTGTCTGTCGTATATCTACTGTCTGATACTGCCTGCTTCTGTATATCTACCGTCTGTCTGTATATCTACCCCTTTTGGCTGTTTTATATATCCCTCGAAATCTCGATCCCTTTCTTCTACAAGGGTTTCCTGACTTGGTTTTTGCCTTTTTTTGTCTAGCTGCTTTAGTCTTGTCTGAGTGATACCGGACATCTCTCTGCGCGTCGTTTTTCCTCTGTCTCTGTGTCACGTCTAACCCTGTCTCTATTGTGTCTCTTCCCGTTTTTCTCCCTCTTCCCGTCTTGTCTAGCGTGTTTTTCTTGTCCCGTGCGTCTGTCCTTTTTGTCTGCTGTCTTGTCGTCTGTCTTCTCTTCGTCTGCTCTATCTGTGTCTCCTGCGCCCCGGTCTTTGGGGGGGTTTTTCCCGTGGCTGTTTTTCTGTAAACAAATGTACCTTTTAGAGGCGGGACGCATTTTAAAAAAAACACTACAATGAGTTTTTTTACCCGCAAAAATGACTTAAAAAAATTCCCCCCTCTCCCCCCCCCCTCCTCCTGTCTCTAAAGATTCCCAAAGCAGCATTGTTTAAAAATTTTCCTCTGTCCTTTTTTCTGGGGCGGGAGAAGACCATTTTGTCTAACGGTAAGCACAATGGTAGATGGAGGTGCTGATTTTACCACAAACCCCAAAAACCCTTCCATCTTTTGGGGATTCCATTGAACAGAGGGAACACCACTACCTTCGCTGGGGTTTCCCTTTACAACAGTTTTTCACGACTAACCTCACGCTAGCCAGTCAGCTCCGAGAAACAATCATAATGATGCTCAAAACCTCGCCAGCTGTTAGAACACTGGGTCAGCCTGTAGGTTTTTCCTCTTGGTTTATATGGCCGGTGTCTGTTGGGTGCTCTTTTTTGAGCTTTCGTTTTTTTGCAGGGGGGGTTTTGCATGTGGTGCGATTAGGGGATCATTCTTTCAGACGTAGAATGGTGGTATAAGAGTTCTTCCCTTTGTTGGGGCATTTGTTTGTGTTTCTTCTGGGGTTTTAACACGATTCTACCTGTTCATCTCTCTCTCACACACAACCAACAACAGACACACACACACACACACACACGCACACAAAAAAAGCAAGCTCACACCGCACAAAACACACACACACACAAAACAAAACAAAACACACACAACACCACACACAAGACAAAAAACACAAACACCACAACAAACACACACACACACACACTAGCTTGTTTTTCAATCACAAGGAGCCCGAGTGAAATTTTCACGCATAAGGCTAGGGTAAGCTGATTTCCCCCAAAAAAACCACTTTTTTCCCAAAACCCCCAGATTGCATGACATGTTTTGTATCACACTAAAAAGTCCTCCTCCCCCCCATTCTTCTCTATTTCCCTTCTTCTTCTTTTTCTTCTTCTTCTTCTCCCCCTCCTCCCCCTCCTCCTCCTCCTCCTCCTCCTCCTCATTCTTCCTTCTTCTTCTTCTTCTTCTTCTTCTTCTTTTTCTCCCCTCCTCCCCTCCCCCCCTCCTCCCCTCCTCCTCCCCCCCTCATTCTTCTTCTTCTTCCTTCTTCTTCTTTTTCTTCCCTCCTCCCCTCCTCCCCTCTCTTCTTTTTTCCTTCTTTTTCTTCTTTTTCTTCTTCCCCCTTCTCCTCCTCCTCCCCCTCCTAACCCCCCCTTTTTTTTTTTTTTTCTTCCTTTCCTCCCCCCTCCTTTTCTTGTGTGTTTCGCGTTTGCCGACGAAAAGGGGGACCACTTAAGCCCAGAGATTTTCTGCGTGAAATTCGGCTGTCTCCCCGGGTGAGCGCTCGCAAAAAGACAGCGCCCCCCTTTTTTTTTGGGGGGGGTTCGTATTTTTTCCCAACGGGGTGCTTTTTTTTTAAAAAAATTGCCAGGGACAACTCTCTTTTGCCGGGGATCTTTACGTGCGCTGAATAATTTTGAGTAACAAACGGGGGCCCCGATATTTGTCTTACCCAATACTAGCGCCCAGACCACCACTCATGGCTAATGGATGGGGGGAAAAATTTCGGGGCCTTTAAAAGGATTTAAACCACGCACCTTCCGACCCCACTTTTGCTTTTTAGACAGGGCGATCCTCTAGACCCCCGTTCACACCTTTTAACGGAAATGCGTTCTGCCGTTAAGCGCCTGACAAGTCAGGCCCAGCGCATGTGACTTCGGCGTGGGAGAGAATTGTTAAGTTTGAAGTCTTTCTGGAGAAAAAAGCAGGAGAATGGACCAAGCTGGCAGAAAATAGACAAGAAAGATGTTGTAGGAAGAAAAGAAATAAGGTACAAACAAAGAGAGGGATAGACACGAGGGAATTCCTAGCACAACATTTCCAGAAGATGTGGGTACTAGCCTATCTACTTATACTGACAGGCACTACCCCCACCCCCACCCTCACCCCCAACGCGGTTTCTCGACAGGGGAACAACGGTGTTTCAAACCAATGGCCCCCCATGTCAAATGATTACAAATCCATGTGCCAACCATGACACAACACCCCCCCCTCCCTTACCCCCACCCCTTACCTCCATTACCCCGCCCCTTTTCCTAGACCCCCAGTCACACACACACACACACACACACACACACACGCGCGCGCGCGCGCGTCAAATATGAATCCTGGCTCAAGAATATTTGTAGCACTGTGGATAGGACTGGACGTGAGTGGGAATTCATGGAAGCAATTTTCCCTCCCCTCAGCATCGATTTTGCTGTGTGCCCAAGTCCTACAAAGGTCACCGTCATTCATGCCCCAGTCACCTCTCCGCTGCTCTTCTCTCAGCTCCTCCCCCTCCCCCTGTTTTTTCTTTATTCACATTTTGTCTTTTTTTTGTCTGTCTCTGTCTGTCTCTGTCTGTATGTTAGTATATGTTTGTCTGTCTGTATGTATGTGTCTGTCTGTCTGTCTGACTGTCTGTCTCTCTCACTTTCACACACACATAAACCAACACGCACACACGGACACTCGCACGCACGCACACACATACGCACGCACACAGACACACACACACAGAATCAGAGGTAAAAAAATCTCCTTTAGATTTAATCAAATAAATTGTTGACACATGAATAAATTCAACTGAATATAGAATTAACGCAATAAAAAGAAGAGGAGGAAGAGAAGGGGAGGAAGACAAAGGGTTAAAAAAGAATTCAAAGAATTCAAAGAGAAGAAAAAGAAGAAGAAGAAGAAAAGAAGAAGAAAAAGGAAGAAGAAGAAGAATAATGCTAAAAAGAAGAAGAATGCTAAGAAAATGCAAAGAAGAAGAAAGCAAAAAAGAAGAAGAAGAAGAAGAAGAAAAAGAAGAAGAAGAAGAAGAAAAAAAAGAAGAAGAAGAAGAAAAAGAAGAAGAAAAAGAAGAAGAAGAAAGAAGAAGAAGAAGAAGAGAAGAAGAAGAAGAAAAAATGCAAAAAAGAACAAGATTGCAAAGAAAAATGGGAAGAAGAATAAACCCAAAAAGAAGAGGAATGCAAAGAATGCGAAACGAAGACGACGACGGCCCACGAGACGACGAAGATGAAGAACAACAACAACAAAACAAGAAAAACAAGAAGAAGAAGAATAAGGAGAACCAAAAAAAAGAAGAACAAGAAAGGGAACAAGAAGAACAAGAACAAGAAGAAAACAGAGAAGAAGAAAAAGTATAAGACGACGAGACAGAAGAAGACGAATCAGAAGGAAGAAGAAGAGGAGGACGAGGAGGAAGAGGTAAGATAATGATGGAAGAGAACCACATCGGAAAAAAAAAGACACACGCTATGCCACGCTAACCCACAGACGGAATCGCAAACTGAATTAAAGCTTCCAGCTACTCCCGTGTCTACATAGTTATCCACTTCAAGCTAAGCGAAGTTTGAAACCAATCAAAAACATGCAGTTTGATTGTATGTGCTGCTGCACATGTGTGGAGTTGACTTGACTTGACTTGTCCATTTCTTGAGTAGTCATTGGGACACTGCGTTTTTTCAGGCAGTATGTCTGTCGTAGGAGATTTGACCCTAGTGGGGTCGATTCTTCAGCGCACAGCTATGTGAGCTGTGGCGTGGGACTAAAGGACTAACTGAAGACCTCCATGGCAACTTTATGGGGATGAATCAAGAGCGTAACTTTTAACTGGAAGTAGCCTACTCCTGAATCACGGGTCAAATTGTACTGTGTTATATTGTATAACCACTTTTAAGTCACTACATATTTCTCTGAGTGGTATTCGGGATGCTCTCCCCGGAGAGATCGCGTCGCCACAAGAGCAGCGCCACTCATTTTAAAAAAAATTCGTTTCCAGTCTGCATGTGTATTCGTCGGCATGTGTGAATCGCCACTGAGGTGGCTATTTGAGGGGATATTCACCACCCAGGACTTTACGTTTAGACATAATAATAATAATAATAATAATATCATCATCATCCATCATCATCATCATCATCCATCATCATGAATGGAATTTATATAGCGCTATATCTTGCAAAAACAAATCAAAGCGCTTGCATACAACACTCTCATACACATACAACCAATACCAATTAACAAAGTTCACACACACACACACACACACACACACACACACAGGTTATACACTTTGGCAGGGTGGTGGGGATTTCCGTTGTTGAAGGCAGGTACAAATTTCAGATGAACCAGGAAGGGAGAATCTTAGGTTTGGAATAAATATGTCTTGAGGCTGGATTTAAGTGTCATAAGTAGGCTTTTGGCGAAGGGGGAGAGGGAGGTCAATTTCCAGATCACCTAACCAAAAAGAGAGAAAGAGCGACGGCCAACAGTGGATTGGTTGAATCTCGGTATTCGTAAGCACAGGGTATCTGCAGCAGAGCGGAGGGAACGAAAGGAGTGTATAGGTGAAGACAGTCACAGAGGTAGGAGGGAGCTGTTTTGTGGATATACTTGTAACAGAGGGTACTGATCTTATAGCTTACTCTTTGTGGCACAGGTAGCTAGTGGAGAGATTGCAATAGAGGAGTTATGCGCTCAGATTTTTTTCTTTCTGAGGACTAGTCGAGCTGCAGAGTTATGTATACGTTGAAGGGAGTGGATAGATGTTTGGGGAAGCCCAACCAGAAGAAAAATTTGAAAATATCCAGACGTGAAAAAAATAAAACACCACTATTTTGGTTGTTCCCCAATCAGGGGAAAGGGAACTTTCAAATTTGGCACTAATACGCCTATTTTTGTACATAAATGGCAGGTCTGGTAAATGTTTTTTTTGCTTAAAAGGGTGTTTTGTCTAAATGGGCCCCAGATACCTCACAGCAGTGGAAAAAAGGAAAAGGGAAGTTTTGCCGAATTTTCTTTGAACCCTTTTAAAAATGGGAGAGTTTTTTTTTGGGTCCCTACGGGGAAATGGTTTTGGGTTTTTTCTGCGTTTAGCTGTAACTTTTTTCTTACCCATCCATTTTTGGTTTATCTTAAAGGGCAGTATCCAATTTGTCAAGGAGAAAAATTTTTCAGGTGTATCACCAAGAATCTAACATTCCCGGGAGAAAAGCACGCGCAATGTCTTGAGCAGGGCCGTGTTGCAAACCCAAACCCCTTTTTTTTTTTGTAAACTATTTTAGGCATTTAGGGTTTGGGTACGATAAATATGAAAAAATCAGTTCCCTCAACAAAAACGAAAAGGGCCTATTTTTTTAAAATTTGACATAAATTTACAAAACCGCGAACAAAAAGAATGGGGATGCTTTAGGCTTGGCCCCGGGGCGGGGGTGTGTGTGGTTGTTTTGTTGGGGTGTGGTGTGTGTGTTGAGTTTTTTGGGGGTGTTTTGGTGCGTGTAACCCCGGGGCGTGGTATTTTTTTTTTGGGGGGTTTTTGGGGGAGCTCGCATCTTGTTATCTGTGTGTGTGTTTGTTTGTGTGTACGCTTGCGCCCCGCATGCCTAGTGGTGTGTGTGGGGTTCCCCTTTCCCCCCTCCTTGTTTTTTCTTGTCTTTTTTGTGCTGTCTGTGTGTTGAAAATACCCGAGTTTTGGGTTCTCTGAGGGGTTTCCGAAAATAGTTTTTCTTTTTTTCCTCTTGATTGGTCGGGCGCTCTCAAAAAAAAACCCTTTTCCGCTGGGTTTTGCCCCTCTCGGAAAATAAAACCTAAATTTGACTCCTTCCCTCTTTTCCTCTCTCCCCCCCCCCCCCCTCTCTCTCTCCTCCCACCCTCCCCCCACCTCTCTCTTTACCCATCTTTTTTTCCCTGTTTCGTCGTGTTTTTAACCCTTTGTCTATTTTTTTTTTTCCTTTTTTTCTTTCCCCCTTTGATTCCCCGGGCTCGTTTTGCTACCTCCATTCCCAACCATATTCCCGCACCCTGCAAGTTTCGGATGCATACGTGACTTTCTTTGTTTTGTTTTTTTTGGGGCACTAGAAAGGAAAGGGAAATAATCGCACTTTTTAAATTTTGGGACGAAGAAGAAGCAAAATCCCAAGAAGGGAAAGAAGAAAAGAAAAAAAGAAGAAGAAAAAAAAAGAAGAAAAAAAAAAGAAGAAAATCATTAAAAAAAAAAAAAAATAAAAGGAAATAACTAAAGGGAAAGACAGAAAGACATGCAGAATAAAAAATTTTATTTATTTTTTTTTATTTTATTTTTTATATAAAGGATAATGGAATAAGCACTTATGTTTTTTTTTTAAAGGGCCCAAATCCCCGGGAAATACGGTTTTGAAATTCCTGTCTTTTTTTGCCCCCCATGCCTACTTTTACGAAAAGGGGAAAAAAAATTAACGTGTCCAAGATGTTCTGCTGCGTTCCCCCCCCCCAAAGGGGGGGGCCTTTCTGTTTATAGCCCCCATCCGAAGGTTTGAATAAAATAAAGGAATTTAAAAAATAAAAAAAATTGAATAAATGGAAAAATCCCAAAAGAAAAAACAAGGGAAAAAAAAAAACTGGGAAGGAAAGGGTTTACTTAAAAAAAAACGGAAAAAACCCGGAAAAATCAAAAAAAAAAAGGGAAAACAAAAACCCTCGGAAGAGCGGCCAAAAAAACCAAAAACTGGAAAATGCATATTTGAAAAAGGCAAAAGCCGGAAGGGTAAACTAAAGCCAAATAAAAAAGTTGCAAAAAAAAACGGAAAAAAATGTTTTTTTAAAAATTTTACGTTAATAAACAGGAAAACCTTGGGTAGAAACTCCGTTTAAACCCCTTTTTGGTTATTTGGGGGGGGAAAGGGGGGGGTTAAAAAAAAATGTGGAGCAAAAAAAGGAAAAAAGGAAAAGGGGGAAAAGGGGGAAAAGAAGAGAAAAGGGGGAAAAAAAAAAGATTGGAATAAGGAAAAGGATAGAAAAAAGGGAAAGGGAAAGAGGGACAGAAGAAAAGGGGAAAAGGAGTACGGGGCAAGTGGGGGGGGGTTTGGAAGGCTTTTTTATTTGGAAGGTTTGAATAAAAAGAATAAGTATGAAAAAGTCGGAGTGTAAATAACGGTTTTCCGGATCATTAACGTTAGGAAAAAAAAACTGGGGGGGAGCCCCCTTTAAACACGTGTCTTTCTGGATAAGTCAAAAGCGTTATGTAAACATGAAGCTCGATAGAAGCTCATTACACGTGATTTTTTTCTAATCAAGTCTTAGTTACGTGAACAGGAAATGGGTAGAAAAACTCCTTACCCTGGTCTTTCCTGCAAAGTTAGGTTATGTGAGAACAGGGTATCAAGTCAAAGTCAAAGCAAGCCCAAAAAAAAACCTTTAAAAATCCTTTAAAATTTTTTCTGGGTTGCCATCGGTAAAGCTTCAATGCATAAACTTCCCTTCTTTTGGGTCGTTTTTTGTTTCCTATTGTTTTTTTATTTAATGCCGGTTTTTATAGTCTGAAAATTTATGTTCTTTTTTCCTCAATTCAAATTCTTTGTTTTTTTTTTAAGGGGAAAGAACCGGTCGAAAAGCACAGGGTTCACAAACAAAAACCATACCCAATTTTTTTTCCCCACACACATCAAAACAGACGCAGACCACACAAAAAACACACCCCCACACACACACCACACGCGGCGCTCACCACCCCCCCCCGGCGCGCGCACAAACACATTGCGCGCGCGCGCGCAAATATAGATTAAAAAAACCCCTCTACCATCACTTAACGCCTTCAAAAGGCCCCTTACATTCTAATGCGATAAAAAATTTTAAAAAAATGTAATTTAAAGTCTAGGGCCCCTTTTTTTTTCCCTCACTTTCATGATTCAAAACACCGGGGGCTGGGGGGGGGGGGGGTGAGGGATGGGGGGGGAAAAACCTAGTGGTTTGGGGAGGAATCGGGTTGAAAACTCTTCATTAGTCCCACAGGGTCCGGGGCACTCAGGATAGGTAAAGGGGGTTTTGGGGAAGGGATTGGGCTGGGATCTGAGGGCCCCGGGGCCCACCCACCCTGCACCCTGTTCCGGGGGGTTTTTTCCCCTGGTGTTCACATCAAAAACTGTTCCACTTCCCCGAAATCCTTTTGATGAGAGAAAACCCCGAGGTGGGTTTTAAAAGACAGGGAACTTGCACACATGTTGAAACTGTTCCGCCTTTCAAAAGGTATGTAAAAATCTCCGCAGTATGATTGATTTCTAAAAAATTGAAAACCCTTTTTGTTTTGTTTATAGTTTTCAATATTTAAAAATCATTTTGTGGTCACAAACCAAGTTCCCGGCAGAAAGGATGGAAAATTAAAAAAACAGCAGCACACATGTCCTTTATACACCTTCCGAATAAAAATGCGGACCTTTGATGGGGGCAAAAAAACCCCGGGTTCATAGTAACACTACAACAGTAAACCGGGGATTGCCGAGGCAAAAGAATGGAAAATACCTTTTAGACAGTATTCTAAAACTTGATTAAAAGCGACACTTTAAAACTTTGGCGCATGTTTCAAAATACTCGAAAAACAAAACAACAACCGTCAAAATTTTGTGTTAAGATTTAAAAAGCCTTGGAAAAAAACAGAAAAAAAAATGAAAAGAATAATAAAAAAACAAAAAAGTTTTTGGCAAAACAGAATAAAGAAGAAATAAACAAACTACCAACACGACCCCCCCCCCCCCCCCCCCCCCCCCCCCCCCCCCCCCCCCCCCCCCCCCCCCCCCCCCCCCAAAAACAAAAAAAAAACCCCAAAAAAATCCCCCCAAAACACAAAACAAAAACACAAAAAAAACCCAAAAAACACAATTTTCAAAAAGACAAAGGGAAAGAAAACTCATTCATCATCAGCTCGCAAACAGCAGCCCCCGTGGTCTTCTACCCGCCAGAACGAAGAGAATGCCAAAGAAAGGGCATGACCTTTCTGGTGGCATGGCAGTGGCCGATGAACACTGATGCCAGCGATCAGCAGAAAAGCAGACCACCCGGGGGGGGGGGAAAAAACCCTGGCCCTCCCGGTGTTCACTGCCAAAACACACCCCAAAACACACACCCACACATCAAACACACACACAACCAAACACACTCACACACACACACACACACACACCAAAAAAATAATATCACTGGGGGAGAAAAGACAAAATCGAATCGAAGACAACACCCCCCCCCACCACCCCACACACAACCCCCACAACCACACACACCACACCCCCCCCCAACCACCAAAAATTTAGCTGGTGGTGGTGTGTGGTGACGTGGTGGTGTTTGTGATGGAGTGGTGGGGGGGGGGGGTGTTGTGGGGGTGGGTTTTGGGATGTTGGGTTAAATTAAAGTAGCAAAAAATTGAGAATTACACAAAAAAAGCAGCAGGAAAAACGAAGGGGGGTAACTGAGTAAAAGTGCAGATTGCGCGTTTACCCAGAATGGATTCTGACGAAACCTTTTTTTAAAATAGTGAATGGAGAACAAGACGTTTCCATTCCGCACTAAGTTTGGGGAAAAAAAACTTTGGGGAAAGAATCCATTTCCCTTTTTGAAAAATAGGGGAAACTATTATTATTATTTTGACTGTGCATTGTGGGTTTGTTTTGTTGGTTTTTGTTTTGTTGCTTGTTTGGTGTTGTTTATTTTTTTTGGGTTTTTTTAGACTGCTCCAGGCGCCCCCTTTTTCACTTTTGTAAACCCTGTGTGATATTTGAATGCTTTTTTTTAGATAAAATGATAGCCTTGGGCCCTGGAAGTGAATTTTACTATGGAAAACCACGTGGAACCAGGTGTTTTTACAAAATTCTGTTTAAGGAAAAACGACTTTTTAGAGGGAAAAATATCGCACTCCCAAACCAGGGCGGGGAAAAAAACGGTGACACTTTGGAGTGGGGACACGTCCTCTGATTTGCTGGGGGGAAGTCCCCAGTTGGCTGTAACTCGAAGTGTATTCCTTCGTACCCAACATTCAAAACAACCCCAAAGGAGTGGGAACAATACTTTTAAAAAACATTTTGGGGCACAAGATCTTTGGGGCCAAAGCGAACATGTTGGTTTTTGCCTTCTGTCATTTAAAATGTTGATTTCAAACACCGATGCCATAAAAAATTTTGACTAATAACCACGACCCGTTACGATGTTTTTCAACAGCACAAATCCAATGATACCAGGACAAAAGCGCACTAACCAAATGGATTAGTGACATGACTTCTTTTGAAAATATTGAGGGTCCCTTGGAAAAGAACTTTAATAAACGAAAGTAGTGTCTGTGTATGCACTGGCGGTATCGTGCACCTTGAACAAATTAAACTGATTATTTTGTGTAGATATAATGTGTTAGCGACGAAAATTCAATTGCAGCATAAAGACTATCAGAGGAAGCAGTTTATATTTTCTGAAATATTTGTTGGAAGCAGTAAGACAAACATGAAGCATTCTTGATTTTAAAACTAAAGTATTTGTTGCCTAGATAAAAGCGACAGCAGGCCAACAAGCAAGCAAGTTGAAAAAGCAGACAAGCAAGAAAGCAAAACGAAAATTATCAACAACAGAAACACCACCATCCCCCCAAAAACCCCAAACAAAACCCCAAACGAAACAAAACAAAAAACACAACAAAGGAAAGACAACCGATTAAAACACAACATTTATAAAAGCCCCCCCCCCCCCCCTTCATCGGAAAAAGAAATATCAAAAACTGAATCAGGATCACAATGCATAATAATGGAAGATTTCTAGAGATGATTTTTACGTTCTTGTGTCATATCAGGGAAGAGAAGACAACGAGAAAAACACACTGGAAGGAGACGCAGCAAGAGGAAGGACGCGGCCATCTCCAGGCTACTTGCTTCCCCTCACAGCTGAAGGGATGTGGGATTTGGAATGCACCGCCATGCCAGTTCTGGAATCTCAACGACTCATTAATTCTTCTCACAATATCATAGCGCCTGTGATGTGCTGAGAGCGGCAGCAACAGTAATCCATGTCCATACCGCCAGTCCATGACACAATGCTGACATCAGACCGGCCAAAGAAACTGAACACACTCGCTCCTCTTTATAAACCACGAAAAGAACACAAGAACAACAGTGTTGACAAAATAACACACTTTGGGTCTTGATATCTTGAAACGGAAAGGAAAAATAGGCAGGAATATTCAATCAGCATTGAGAGTATGAGAGGAATATTAAATGCAACTTGTCTGTTCTTTAACGATAAAAAGTAATCATGTTCCACTTGCATCCATACACAATTCAATCAATTAATTTCAATTCAGTTCAAACACTTAACTTTATTATAAGACAGAAAAATGATTTAAACATGACGTTAGGGTTCTTCAGTCCTGCTGAAAGTGTGGTGCAATAAGGATTGTAAGGTGTATAGACATGAAGGACAAACTGACCAGCTATGATATCTTACTGAAAATTCAACTAGTGCCTGTGCCCTCTGCTAATAGTCCCATCCCTCTAACAAGTCCAATCCTTCTTAGTGCTATAGTGCCCATGACATCCGCTTTAGTGACCATGATGCCATGCCCTCTGCTATAGTGCCTGCTCTGCATAAGTGCCCATGCCTTGCATAAGCCCAAACCCTGCATATGCCCATGCCCTCTGCTATAGTGCCCATACCCTCTGCTATAGTGCCCATGCCCTCCGCTATAGTGCCCATGTGCCCATGCCCTCTGCTATAGTGCCCATGCCCTCTGCTATAGTGCCCATGTGCCCATGCCCTCTGCTATAGTGCCCACCCCCTCTGCTAATACATACACACAAGGCTAACATTCAAAACAATTCTATCTTCCTCATAGGGGCGAGAGGGCCAAGTGGTGAGAGTTAAATGTGTAATCTGACGGTAATTTACAGTGCGTTTTCCACCCTCCAGTGAGGGAGGTGTCTGTTCTACACACCGGCACCGACTTTGTTCTCGTAAACATTCTTCAAAGGAGACTGTGAACCGGACTCTGTGTGCGAACGGACACAGAACACCACGTTCATATGTAAAAAGCAAAGCACATTCACACTGGACAGGAGAGTACGCACGCCCCAGCAAATGGCGCGAACATTCCTAGCGTCTGCTGCCTTCCCTGGAGAGCGCTAGGTTTCCTGGAGTCAGCCTGCCGACATGCACGCATCCTAAAGCATCCGCTGCAGCGACGGACGCTAGAGTCCAGTGGTTATGACCGTTTGACTTCAATCGCATTATACCTTGAAGTCGCGGGTTTGAATCTCGGCAACAGCGTCTGATGAGGATCATGTGGGTATTTTCCGATCTCTTAGGTCATCTTCAAGCGCAAACCTGTCACTGTCTCCAATCCCCTCCAGTACATAATACGCATGCACAAGATCAGATATGAACGTTAAAGACCTCGTAATTTATGTCAACATTCCATGGATTACGGAAACACGGATAAACACTATATAAAGGTAGCGGTAAAGGTGTCCCATAACCTATAAGGTCGTAGGGAAGCGAGGCGTTAGAAACCTCACTTCTCTAGGGACCAGCATATTGAGAGCGGCGCCCATCTCCTCTCCCTCGCTGCTTTACCTTCCCTGACCCTAAAGAGGGCAGGTGCCCATTTACAGCTGGATGAACTCGGGCATTGTACTGAAGCCAAGGCGCACAAACGGTCACCCATCCAAGTGGTAACCACGCTCGATGCTGCTTAACTTGGCTGGAGAAAAGCGATTGCTCTGACCACTGAGCTATCCCGTCCCCATAAAACACTATATACATACCCTAAGCCGGAATGCAGCTACCTTCAAGGGCGGCAAAAACGGTCGCAGGCGCAAAATTTTACAATTGGTAAACTGTGGAGTTATGGCCCAGAAACAAACAAAATCCAACAAAAAGCGCATTGTCTTTATGACTCGTTACAGAATGAAGAGAGAAGTCACGAGTTAAGCCCCTTTTTTCTCATAACGAGACACATTTTGTTTTCCTTTTGGAAAAGAGGTAGAGCGTTAAAAGGGGAAGCAATTCGATGTAATGCAGCACAATGCACGACCCAATTTTCGGAGTAATTTGTGATTTCTCCCACAATTTGACATGGCGTGTAATTTGATGGGAGGGACATAATTTGTCCATTTTTTCTGATCGATAAGGTCAGTCAGAATTTTCCGGTACAAGGAATAGGTCAAGTTCCATTTATTGAATATTGGAGGAAAGGGAGGGGGTTGGAGTTGAAATTAAGCCGCTAATGTGAGCTGTCTGAATTAATTGGACAGGATGCGTTGCTATCACGTGGTCAATATTAGAGAAATATAAAGAGATGTTCCAGTTGATAACTGTATTGCCAGACTGAGTACGACATATCGTACATGGTTCCGTCTTAAAAAATTGTATTATTACAGAACGTGTGTGTGCGTGCGTGCGTGCGTGCGCGCGTGTGTGTGTGTGTGATGGGGAGGAGGAGGGTTGCGTGCGTGCATGCATGCGTGCGTGCGCTTGTGTGTGTATGTGTGTGTGTGTGTGAATTTAAAATCTATTAATGCTATTTTTTGATCGTTCGCAAATGATTTGAATGAAAGCACTTTAATAAGTTTCATTTACAAGATTCAGCACTACAAAAATTCCATACACTAGTATCTATAGTAGTAGTAGTAGTAGTAGTAGTAGTAGTAGTAGTAGTAGTAGTAGTAGTAGTAGTAGTAGTAGTAGGAGGAGGAGGAGGAGGAGGAGGAGGAGCAGCAGCAGCAGCAGCAGCAGCAGCAGCAGCAGCAGCAGCAGCAGTAGTAGTAGTAGTAGTAGTAGTAGAAGTAGTAGTAGTAGTAGTAGTCGTAGTAGTAGTAGTAGTGGTAGTAGCAGTAGTAGTAGTAGTAGTAGTAGTAGTAGTAGTAGTAGTAGTAGTAGTAGTAGTAGTAGTAGTAGTAGTAGTAGTAGTAGTAGTAATAGAAGTAGTGTCATCAATGATATTGCTATTATTACTGTTATCATCATCATCATCATTATCATCATCATCATCATCATCATCAACACCACCACCACCACCACCGCCATCAACACCATCATCACCATCATCATCATCATCATCATCATCTCATCATCATCATCATCATCATCCATCATCATCATCATCAACAACAACAACAACAACAACAACAACAACAACAACAACAACAACAACAACAACGCTGGCAGTTCTAAACTGAAGGAAGCTCCGACCATGTTAGTAACAATAGCAGTTAAACAAGTAGTCTATCTAAACTGACATGTCATTAGCTTTGATGGACAACGTTTCGTAGAAACACCCCGTACACCTTTCCAGTCCTCTGTACTTATGGCTTCACTTGACTTATCTTCACTTCACTTGACTTATCTTCCCTTGGCTTGACTTATTTTCCCTTCGCTTGACTTATCTTCACTTCACTTGACTTATCTTCACTTAATTTGACTTATCTTCACTTCACTTTATTTTATTTTCACTTATCTTCACTTCGCTTCACTTATCTTCCCTTCACTTATCTTTACTTCACTTGATTTATCTTCACTTCACTTGATTTATCTTCACTTCACTTCACTTACCTTCACTTCACTTGATTTATCTTCACTTCACTTGGTTTATCTTCACTTCACTTGATTTATCTTCACTTCATTTATCTTCGCTTCACTTATCTTCTCTCTGAACTCTTTCCAAAGACACTGAGTGCACTGAGATTTTTGTGACAAGGTACCATGGGCAAGGTAAACATGGCGGAGCCCATCCTTCTCCATTTAGCAGGATGCATGCTGGGTATTTTTCATGTCACCTATGGCACCGGCCATGTCTGACGTATACTTCCACCAAAAATAGACGGGTGTTACGCGCGCGACGTGCGAAAGATACTCTGCGTGAATTTGGATACTGTACCTTGGCTTGGTTGGTTTTCATAGGGGTTCTGTTTGGGTTGGGTTTTTTTGCATTCAATAAGTATGGAAAAAACAACATTACATGAAGAACACAATCAGCATGAAAGTAACAAGCTGTTGGCTTATATTGTCCTCAAATAGAACACCAACATTTACATAACAGTTGATTATCCCTATGCTACCTTGATTTATTATTTTATTTGACAGATTTTGAAGGGAAATGAGCTGGTGCCCATGTTAACTTCAGGGGTAAATCGCCTGAAAGGGACACTTCCAGAGTAAAATCGCCGTACACTGACACTTCCGGAGTAAAATCGCCGTACACTGACACTTCAGAAGTAAAATTGCCTTAAACGAACACTTCCGGAGTAAAATTGCCTTGAACTTTAGGAGTAAAAATCGCCATAAATTGACACTTCAGGAGTAAAATCGACGTATATTGACACTTCAAGAGTAAAATTGCCTTAAACGACCACATCAAGAGTAAAATTGCCTTAAACGACCACCTCAAGTGTGAAATTGCCTTAAAACGGCACTTCAGCACAGAATTGAACCCACAACCTCAGTTACTGTGAATCAAGAAGGTAATTCTCTTACCACTAGACAATGATTGTTGTGCTCGCAAAACAGGACAGCCTTTCTTTTTCAAGATGATAATGATGTGCGCCACGCACAATATGTTTTCAAGAAGTTTGCATATGTTTAGCCTTTTTGTTTTTGTTTTTAATTTGTTCTGTTTTGCTTCCAATCTAAAAGAATAGGCTGAATACATAACAGTTTCTTCTTCTTCTTCTTCTTCTTCTTCTTCTTCTTCTTCTTCTTCTTCTTCTTCTTCTTCTTCTTCTTCTTCTTCTTCTTCTTCTTTTCTTCTTCTTCTTTTTCTTCTCTCCCCCTCCTCTTCCTCTTCCTCCGCCTCCTCCTTCTTGTTCCCCTTCTTCTTCGAAGTCGTTGTCGTCGTCTTTCTTTCTTTCTTTCTTTCTTTCTGCCTGCCTGTCTGTCTGTCTGTCAGTCAGTCAGTCTTTCTGTCTGTTTGTCTTTCTATATGTCTGTCTGTCTGTCTGTCTATCTGTCTGCAAGTTTGTCTGCCAGTCTTTCTGTGTTTCTTTATGTCTTTTCCTCTTTGTTTGTTTGTTCCTTTCTTTCCATCGGTTCTTTCTTTCTTTCCTTTTTTTCCTGTTTTTCTTTTCCCCTCTTATTCTTTCGTATTTCTTTTTCTTTTCATTGACTCCATCGTCTTGATCTTTAGGGTAATTTGGAAGATAACGAGCAGTCATCTCCAGTCAGTGGGAGGTTTGCTGCCTCAGGTCTCTCTCAAACTGACCCCGAGTGTCATTTGGAATGAGGGCAATGCAATTTCATGGTTTCCACACACACACACATCTCTCTCTCTCTCTCTCTCTCTCTTCTCTCTCTCTCTCTCTCTCTCTCTCTCTCTCTCTCTCTCTCTCCCCTTTCTCTCTGTCTCGATCTCTCTCTGTCTCTCTCTCTCAAAACTAAGAGGAAGCTGACGTGGTTGGTGTTTGATATACCAGAAGGAACAAGGCTTAAGCAGGTTCTATCTTTTTATGATCAGTCAGATCTAGCGGATTTTAACACTTCAAAAATCACATTTCGTTCAGATTGAGGAATTGGGCTGATATTGTGAAAGTGCAAAATATACCTACACATTATAAATGCCAAGACTTCTTTTGTTCTTTTGTCTTTTTTGACTTAATCTGGCTTTCATTTTTGTTCCTCGGCTAGAGCTCCGAGGTTTTCCATCAATGGTGAACTTTTGATAATGCAACTGTTTTTGCCCACTATGAAGGTAGCCGCATTCCGACTTCGGGGTTGTATGAGTTGTGTAGCTATTACATTTTTTTGTTTTGTGGATTTCTCTTTTCATTTTCTTTTGGTAAACAAGTTATTGATAATCTTTAGCCTTTAAATAATGAATAAAAACGTGACAGTAAAACTTACTTTGGTTTTGGAATTACTCGGACGTTTTATTTCTCAACAACAGTTTTTTGGATGAGAATATGAACTGAGGTCTCGTGTGAGAACACATGCAAAGCATCTTGTACACACGTTAAAACTGTTCCGTTTGGGAGGAGTAGACCATTGTTTGGCGGTGGGAACACATGACAAAACTGACCATATCTGCAAACACACAGGGACTGGATGTAAAAAGCACATGCGTACTTATTCCATTATCCTCGAAATAAATACATAAATAAATAACACTAGACAAGGTAAAAGATCTCGGCCGCTCGTAATGCAATGTTTTATTTAAACACATTCTAATCCTTACAAAACTATAAGCTAGAAAGTAGTTTGAATAAAAGATGTAATACCACGCTTGTGTTATGATCTGGAAAGACAGGAGTAAAAATATTACTATCAAAAACAAACCTTCCCCGTCCTATCCCCCATCCCCCCTTCCCCCCCCCCCCCCCCCCCGATAAAAATATGTGCCCATCTTCCTCCTAAAAGAATTAACTAACGAATCAACAACGAAAACAAAAGCACAAAAAAATAGCCAAGGAATCTTCTAGCAGATGATAACTGTAGCACTACCGTTAATTATGTTCCCTCTGTCCATTTCTTCCCACCCACAGTTGACACGAGTACAAGCAAACACCGTCATTTAGTCCAATACAGCGTAATGCAAGTTGTGGGTTCCCTAACGTGTGCAATTTCCTCTGACAACTTGACATCCAACACAATGTAATTTCTGAATTCTGAGCAGATTTCTGTGCTTTTGTTATCGGGAGTTTTTTTCCCTGCCTGTAACAAATTGACACAGCCTGTGTTTTGGAGGGAAGACCTCAATTTATTTCCCTTCGGTTTTCTTTCGATAGAGGCAGCCCCCCCCCCCCCCATCCCCCTTCTATGGTGATTTGTATGAGGTAAAAGGTGAAGGTAAACGGTCGTTACGGGAGCAAGATGTCAGAGACCTCAGCTTCTCTAGGGGCCAGCATGTTGAGGGCGGGGCCCATCTCCTCTCTCTCGCTGCTTTACCTTCCCTGACCCTAAAGAGGCAGGTACCCATTTACAGCTGGGTGAACTGGGGGGCTATCGTAAAGCCAAGGCGCGCAAACGGTCACCCGTCCACTTTGTATCCACTCTCAATACTGTTTAACCCTAGCTTAGAGAAAGCGAGTGCTCTGACCACTGAGCTATCCCATCGCAATATAAGTTCCATACATTATTATTATTATTATTATTATTATTATTATTATTATTATTATTATTATTATTATAAAACACTCCTCAAAAGAATGAGGCAGTGCAGATATTAAGTTGGGGAAGGTCTAATCAAAAACGGCTAACAGCGTAAGAACGTTTATGATCCAAACAACTAAAAAGACCATTCAGTGATGTAGCAAGACTTTGAGAAAGATACCCGTGAAGTACACTTGGCCTTGGCCTAAAGTTTTGTCAGTAACTGCTGTAATTTCTTTTTTGTTTGTTTAAATCGCATACTGCATTTTTTTATGTATGAAGTGCCATGTAAGGCAATGTACCTAAGTCTTATTTTTTTTCCTCCCCAATCACAACAAATATAACATCAAAATAAAATTATCTTTTATTTCTATGAAAATAAAAATTACTAACAGATAAAATAGTATTTTTTGTACTTTAGACCCACATTCTTTTTCATCAGTTTTTTTTACATATAAAATAACTTTTTGAAAGTACTGTGGTTTTTTGTTTGCTTGCTTTGTTTGCTTGTATGTGCGTTGCTGTTTGGTTTGTTTGTTCGTTTGTGGTTTGTGGTTGGTTGGGGTTTTCTTAGTTCCTTTTTTAAAAAAAAACATTTTGAAAAAGAACATTAAGAATAGTGAACGACAAACATGGCAGTTTGGCATGAGTGCTGTGTACTTGTTAGGCTTTTAATGTTTTATACGCGTCTGAACTCTGCCAGAAACTGTACTGGGATGGCGTGCAATTTTGCAGTCGGTAATGAGTATTCAATGTTTCCTCTCTATGGAAATTAGACAGAAGTCTGCTTGACAGTCATATAAGTCAGATAATATCGGAAAAGTTGCTAGAAGATGAATTTTTGCGAGGAGACTGCTTTCTGCCTCATTCTACTCAAAGTTTATTTTGTTTTATATTCTCACCTTTGGAGTGACATGTCTTATTCACTTCAACATTGTTGGTGGTTATTTTCCCATCTAAACGTCCTGGTGATAACTCAGAATATGCACACTGTTTTTCCTTTCTAATTGAGTCTCTTTCATCATCATTGCTGTTTGTTTTCATGATATTTTTGTACTTAAATATTATTGATGGAGTTTTTTTTATTCCTTGATAGATGGAATAATGAAAGAGAGGAAATTCATTGCTTATTACATGCACCATGTAGAAATAAAACATTGACTTAAACTTTGACACAGTACACATAAGAATCACTCTTCGGATAAACTGGATAAACAGTTTGTGGGGAAGTCGGCTTTCAAGTATATCACTATGCAAGGAGCCAAGCACAGACCCCAGGTGTTTTTTCTCTCTCATTTTATTGGCAAGGCTGTTTGCTGTGCTTGGAGATTGTCATGGATGAAGACAATCTTAATCCATCATTTCACAGCAGAAACAACATTTCAACATAGGCTTTGACATTTTGCACGCATAACTGGATAACACATCTGTTCAGCCTGGAGCAGATGTCTGGATTAAGCCAGTTACCAAAAAATAGAGCAGTTTAGTGGCATGCAGCACAACACAAATCCCACACGTCAACGTTTCCTAATCCTGTAGGTTCTGGTTGGGATCTGGGATTTGGGCGTGATGTTATTTCAGTTTTTACCTTCGCAACACTTTCTAAGTCTGACCCCTGTTTGACCTGTTGAGTAACTTGGATAGGCAAGCAATGTTTCTTTGTGGTAGGAATGCGATACAGTGTTATTTCTAGGAATGTCATGCATATTGTTTGTAGGAATATAACACAATGTTATTTCCAGCAATACAATGTAATTTTATTTCTAGGAATGCAATACCGTATTATTTTGTAGAAAATGTATGTAGTGCAATGTTATCTCTGGAGCTGCATTGCGATAATGATAACTCCAGGGACTGTAACCTGGTGCCACTTCTAGGTCTGCAATGCAATGTTATTTCTGAGACTGCAGTGCAATGTTCTTTCCAGGAACGAAACGCAATGTGATTTCTTGGAATATGATACAATAGTATTATTTCCTAGTACTGCAATGCAGTAATGTATATTGTATACCACTTAAAGTCACAGCAGATATATCTGCGTGAAATTCGGGATGCTCTCCCCATGGAGAGCGCGTCGCCACAAGAGCAGCGCCACCCATTATTTATTTTCTTTTACTATTTGCATATGTATTTGGTTTTGTGTCGATTATATTTTTTCTGAAGAATTTTGCCAGGGACAACTCTCTTGTTGCTGTGGGTTCTTTTACATACACTAAATAAGTATTGCACACACGACCTCGGTTTATATCTCATCCGAAAGACTAGCAACCAGACCACCACAGTCTAGAAGCTGGGGGAACATTTTGGGCACAAACGGGGATCTAACCACCACACACTTGAAACCCAGATATTCGCTTTCTAGGCAGGTGCGTTGCCTCTAGACCACCGATTCATGGAAAAGCAGTGCAACGTCATTTCTATGGATGTAATGCAATATTTATCATCTCTAGGGCTGCAGTGCAATCTCCTTCGCGCACTGCAATAGAATGTTATTTCTGGGCCTGTAATGCCATATTACTTCTAGTAATGCACTGCAATATTTTCTCTAGGATTTGCAATGCATTACCGCTTCTAGGATTGCAATGTAATATTTCTAGAAGTGCAATACAAAATTACTTCTAAAACCGCAATGCAATACAATAGCTAGGACTGTAGTACAATTTTACTTCAAAGACTGCAATGCAATGCTTTTTATAACACTGCAATGCAATGCTATTTCTAAGACTGCAATTCAATGTTATCCCCATGACTGCTGTGCAATGTTATCTCTAGGATTGCAACACAATGTTATTTCAAGGTGCCCCACACAACGTTATCTCCAGTAATGCTGGGCGATTTGAATTCTCGGAATGCAGCGCAATGTCATTTCTAAGTTGCTGAGTGCTTCTTAACTTTGTACACAGTTTGACGTGGCATGTCATCTGCAATGCAGGGCAATGTAATTCCCAGGTTTGTCAGCAGTCCTGTCCCCTGGTCTCAAGTTGGTATGCCAGGTGATTTGGCGGGGGCGGAGATATTGGCCCCGTGCCCGTGTTACGGATCGATAAAAGCAATCACACCTCTCCTGTGTACGGATCATTGAAGGAAATCTCTTTTAAAGCTGAAATCAGGAGCTATGACTTAGAGATGTTTGGACATCTTACGATATATTTGGCAGGATGTGTGCGTGTGTGTGTGTGTGTGTGCGTGTGTGTGTGTGTGTGTGTGGGTGAATGTGTGTGTATGCACATGCATATGTGTGTGCTTGCAGGTGTATTTGAGAGAGAGAGAGAGCGAGAGAGAGAGAGAGAGAGAGAGAGAGGAGAGAGTGAGGCAGAAACAGAGACAAAGAGCCAGAAAGACAGGCAGACAGAAGAAAGGAGAGAAGAAGAGTGTGCAGAGAGACAAAACGACAAATGAGACGTGGAGAAAGGAAGAAGAGATTATTTATTGCGTAAACGTTCTTTGTGTTTCAACGACATTCAGAGATATGACAGCTTTCGGAAAATTATGAGCTAGAATCAATATTGCATAAATAGTCTGCATCCCAAAATGCATGTCATTGCATGTGTTCCTCACAGCTGTTATGGCATGGGGAGTTTAAAAGGTGAGCATTAGCACGACATGCCAGTGCTGCTGTCTGTTGATGGGCTGCTGAATGCCAGCACACACTTCTTCCTCACCACATGATAGAATGACAGAGTCAAGAAACACTTAATAACTGAAGGAAAATAAACAAAATCATGACAAATTATAGTTTTGTCAGCACTATTTGCAGTCAATACCTGCTGATTACGATGCTGCATTCTTTATGCATTAGCAGACAACACCATGCCTCCAATGCTCTTATAATCTGCCTGTAAGCTGAAGGTCTTCTCTCTTCTTCAAGTGTCCGGTCTGGTCCTGCAGACATCGACTATCATGGCTCTCCATTCTTCCCTGTTCTCGGTCCCTCTCATGAGCTCATTGTTGGTGCCCTCTTTATTCGTTGCGAATTTGTTTAAGCTGTCTGCGAATGTTGTGCGTTGTCTTCCTCTGCTCTTGTTTCCACAGATTTTGCCACTCCATAACAGTTTCTCTAGTCCGTCAGCCCTGATTATATGGCCGAAAAATTTGAGCTGTCTTTCTCTGATGGTGTTGAGAAGGGATCTCTTGTATCCAGCCATTTCCATTACTTCTGCATTAGTTTTTCTTTTTGTCCATGAGATTTTCATGATTCTCTGGATGAACCACATTTCCACTGCTTCTAGTCGCTGTTCTGTGTCCTTGGCTAGGGTCCAGCACTCACATCCGTACAGAAGAATGGACCATACGTATGCTCTCAAAACATGGATCTTTGTCTTGAGGCTTATCTTACTGTTGGTAAAAATGCATTTCATGTTGTTAAAAGTTGCCTTAGATTGACCGATTCTCTTCTTGATTTCTGTGTCACACTTGCTGTCCGGGGTGATAGTACAACCAAGGTATTTAAAGGTGTTTACGTGTCTGATTCTCTCTCCTTTACAGGCTATGTTGCATTGTGGTATAACAGCTTTTTTCGAGATCACCATGCATTCTGTCTTCTTTGCATTGAGCTGTAATCCTTTCTTTTCGCTTTCGTCTGTTACTGTTGTTAAAATCTGAAAGCTGAAGGTAGTGAGTTTAAAACAACCTAGCACTGGTTATAATTTTGCATGAAATCCGAATTGTTTCCATTTTATTCAACCTTAAATAGTCGTCTATGTGCTACTTTTAAGGACAATACGGGAAACCTTCACCATTCCTGCCCCCTCTTTCAAGAAAACACTATTCTTAACCACCCTTAGTGTCTAGACAAATCAACAAGGAGTCAAACAGATTACACCGGAAAACAGTAACAGTGTTTTAGCACATACCGTATGCTGCACCTCCATGCCTTTAATGTTCATTTCATTCAACAACACCCAGCAACAATTTAGTCCAATCCAATCTTGATCGCCCAGTCCACAACAGAGGTCACATGGGGGATGCCACTTGTCAGTTTTCTTAAATCTTAGATGAAGACTGTGCATTTATGTACCCAGCACCAGGAACAGCAGCAACACCGCTCTGTTTAGGAGCCAGCTCACTACAAAGGACGGTCAGTGGTACAGCAAAACCTGATCAGGGGACCTGTGAACTACATTGGAACGAGGCTCAGTCACAGATGATCAGTGTCACCACCTTTCTGAACGGATGCTCTAAAGCCACAAGAAGCCTCAGTTTTTGAAAGGCTTTGCCAGACTAACAGCAAAACCAGATAATCCTTTCCCCCTTTTTTGACAATTTAAGCAAAATCATTTTTAATTTAAGAAAATTATGCAGTGACAAATTCCTTTAAAGTGCAAATGTGTGTAATCCAAAATTTCAAGTTGCAATGTTGTCTTTTTGGAGCTGAGAGTCATCCTTACAACTAAACGTCTCATCCCTGTTTTGGAAAAAAACCAATTGAGTTCAGAATGAATTTCCCTTTTCCTCGTTTACATTATACATTACTACTGATCAGGACTTGACTGAATCCAGTATAAAACAATTCCAACACTAGTCGATCCTGATACCAGAAATAAAATATTATACATAAAAATTCAATGAACAAATAAACATTTTAACAGAGCACATTCAAAATGTGCACAGCTATTGGCAGTGCTTGAAGATGCAAACGTCATCGTTTTAACGAAAAATGCTTAACTCTGGAAAATTAATGGGAATCGACATTATAATTCAAAACAAAAAAAACAATCTGGACAACAAAACAACTTTAACATGATTAAAAAAGAGCTGCTAGAACTTTTCTCCGATAAAAAGCTGATCTTTTGTCCATTTAGAAAAGGGAATCATGAATACAGATGACACGAGAAAAAACAGAAACACAGTTACGTAGTAAGCGACAGAGAGACTGGGGAGAGAGAGCGAGCGAGCGAGCGAGCGAGCGAGAGAGAGAGAGAGAGAGAGAGAGAGAGAGAGAGAGAGAGAGAGAGAGAGAGAGAGAGAGGAGAGAGAAGAGAGAGAGAGAGAGAGAGGATAGAGAAACAGAGACAGAGAGATAGAGACTAAGACATAGAGAGAGAGACTCAGAGATGGAGAGAGAGATAAAGACAAAGAGACAGATATACAGACATACAGTCACAGCGGGAGAGAGAGAGAGAGAGAGAGAGAGAGAGAGAGAGAGAGAGAGAGAGAGAGAGAGAGAGAGAGAGAGAGAGAGAGAGATCCCAAAATTAGATTTTGTGCTCTATCTTACTCTGCATTTTGTTAAACAGGCCATTGCCATTCACTGATGCGCACTGCTAGACAACAGAACTGACTTCTTTCTTCTCATCTTTCTCTCCCAGCGAGGAAAATAAAGACCATCCAAATAAAGGAGTCGTTTATATCAATTCCCAAATTGTAAAAACATCCACAGGAACCTCCTTCACTTTGCAGTCATATTATTTTTCATGTATTTAAAAATAATATTCTAAAAGTACATGGGATTTTTTTTTACAGTTTGTACAGAAATGTTTTAACAGTAAGAGACATGACAGTTTCAATTGACCTGAGTGCTGTGAACTTTCTGGGCTTCTTGTTGGAAGTTCCGCAGTTGCACACCCCCTGGGGGGTGGATTAAACTATGCCCTCTTACTTACTCATTAAACCTGGGAATCACTAAGACACTGTAAGTTTACAATGAATGAGAAGTTTGCATGTGTGACGCTTTTCAAGTACTCCATCAGAAAAAGCAGCCATGCTCCAACTTCAGAGGATTTTTCTCCTTCATTTGAGAATGCAGGTTGCTATGTAAAAGCTTGTCTTGGCAGAAGGCAATATCCACATAAGACTTGAAAGCATGTCCATATGTTAATGTAGGTCTTGGCTCATAGCTTACATCAATGATTGATATGATACAGCCTTGGGTCTGGATCAGTTTCTAGGCTTGTAAGAGTTTCGGAGGGGAATGGCAGGGTAGGGGACAGGACAGCCTAGTGGTATGAGTGTAGCACTGGTGATCTGACAGCCAGGGATCGGGCCACCACAGTGATACCCGTTTTCTGGAATTTTACCCTCAAGTTAACAATAGTACTGACTCCACTCCCCCAAAAGTCCTTCAGATGAGAATATAATCTGAGGTCCCGAGTACGAACACATGCAGAACATATTGCATACACGTTGAACATCTGTTCCACCTTTCGGAAGAGTAGGTCATTTTGTGGCGGTAGGAATGGTTGACAAAGTTGATCAGACACATGCAGGCAGGTGTCGTGTTTAGACACTATGCCCGAAATTGGACTGTGGCGAGGTGGGTGGGGACGGTCACATAGGCACAATCTCGCTATTGGTAACCCCGCACTACTATTTCTGGACAGCCAATGCCACGCTATTTCAAGAGATGCACTCCAATCTTATTCCTAGGAGTGCAATGTAATGTCATTTCTGAGTTGCTGAGTGCTTCTTAACTTTGTACACAGTTTGACGTGGCATGTCATCTGGAATGCAGGGCAATGTAATTCCCAGGTTTGTCAGCAGTCCTGTCCCCTGGTCACAAGTTGGCATGCCAGGTGATTTGGCGAGGACAGAGATATTGGCCCCGTGCCTGTGTTACGGTTCCATGAAAGCAATCACACCTCTCCTCTGCAGGGAACATTGAACGAAATGTCTTCTTTAGCTGCTATCACAAGAAATGACTGAAATATTTATAAGACTTACCCATGACTATTAGATGTGTTGTGTGTGGGGGGGGGGGGGGGGGCACAGAAAGAGGCATAGGGCAAGGGTTAAAAAGATAGACAAACAAATAGACATAGAGTCATAAAAGGTAGATTAGAGAGAGAGAGAGAGAGAGAGAGAGAGAGAGAGAGAGAGAGAGAGAGAGAGAGAGAGAGAGAGAGAGAGAGAGAGAGAGAGAGAGAGAGAGAGAGAGAGAGAGAGAGAAAGAAAGAGGAAGGAAGGAAGGAAGGAAGGAAAGAAGAAAGAAAGAAAGAAAGAAAGACAGACAGACAGACTAAAAGAAAGAAAGAAAGAAGAATCACTGAAGGCAGAAGAACATAAAAAAGGGAGAAAAAAAGTTCAGCAAGACGCAGAGAATGGAAGATTAAACAATTGTGGGTTTTTAAGAAAATGTCCCTCCCATTTCAAAGACATTTAGGCAAATGGGAGCTTTTACAAAACTATGTATGGAGACTACCATCACACAAACACTCTGCAGCTCTAAATGCATGTCGTCGTATGTTTTTGTCACAGCTGTTATGCCACGCGAACCTAAATGCCCCAAACATTAGCATGACACGCCAGTGCTGCTGTATGGTAGTGGGGATGTTGGATGCTATCACACAGAGAGTTCCAGTTAAAAGTTAGCATGAAAGATGTGGTGAAAAGCATAGTCATGTGCACACAATGTATACATAGATAAATGCATGCAAATTACACACACAAACACACACATACACATACACACACATGCGCACGTGTGCACGCACATACACACAGAGAGAAAAATGCAAGAAATTTTCTGCACACGTTAAAACCTGTTCCGCTGATCGGAAGAGTAGGCCATTGTGTGCCGGTAAGAATGGATGACAAAAGTTATAAAACTGCATACACCTGGGAACTAGATGTAAAAAAACACACACACATGAGTGCTTATTGCTCTATGCTCGACATGAAAAATAAAATAAAATAAAGAAACTGAAAAAATATGTTTAGCTCAAAATGTACCCTCGTCTGGAGCTTAGTTTGGGCACAATCTTAGACTAAAACAAGTTGTCTGACAACCATCTAATGCAACAGGGCAGTGGCATCCACTATGATCAAAACACTCTAAGAACACCCCCTCCACCCTCCCCCAACAACCCTTTTTTTTAAATGGTGCAAAACTAATTGCTAGTTTTTTTTTCTGTATGTTCCTGTACCGTAGCATTTTGTCTTTTATGGAAACTAAAAAGAATGTAGCAAACTTTCACAATCGAATAAGGCACATGCTATATCAAGGTTAAAGTGCAATATACACATACCAAAAAATGGAAAAGGAAATACAAAAAACAAGAAAAGTGTAGTCTATGGAATTATGCAATGTATGCAAATGGCACTCATCCCCCCCCCCCCCCCAAAAAAACCCCTGAAATAAAGGAAGCAAGCAAGTAAGCAAGCAGGGAAGAAAGAACTAGTAAGAAAAAAGACAACATAATTAAAAAGGAAGAAAGAAAAGGACAGAATGAAAGCAGGCAAGCAATAAAAAATAAACAAAGGAAAGACACAGAAAAAGAAAGAAACAGAATTTTTAAAAAAAGCAAAGAACGAAACCACACAAAGAAAAGCAAACTATGTGAAACTCTTGCTAAATGTTGAAACACATTTTCAAATCAAAGAGGGAGGAGCATTCCCCATCACTTACACAGTATAGCTTCAGTCGGACCCAGGCCCTCTCTGTCCTCGTCTCCAGTGAAGTAAACAATGTATTTACACGTGGGGTGGTCCCTGTTCTCATCTGCACACAGACATAAACACAAAGTCACACACAGCCATCACCTTAACTCAAACATAACTGGCTTGCAACCTCCATGAATTTCTCTGTCTATGAGATAAAGTGTTTGAATTAAATTGAGTTGAATTGAAGACACTCTGTATGTGGGCTTTTATTAAGAGGATCTTGAAATACGCATAGATTGGGGGGGGGGGGGGTGGTACATACAGTTCCCATGTGCATGCGGTATTGTACATTTTGTCATCCATTCCCATCCACACAAGTGGCATCCTTTTCTGAAAGGTGGAACAGGTTTTAGCATGTGCACAAGATAATCTGCATGCGGTTGCATATGGGACCCTAGTTTACAGTCTCATCTGAAGGAATTTTGGGGGATGGGGAGGGGGGTCGGTTAGAGTAGACACTAGTCTTATCTCCAGAGAAACATCCCCTTGAATGGGCGTCTAAGTAGCAGTTCAAACCTAGGCTCAAATCCGGACCATCAGGTTGTGAGCGCAATGTTCTAGCCACCAGTGTATGTGTATGAGTGCCTTAGTGTGTGTGTGTGTGTGTGTGTGTGTGCGCGCGCGCGGTTTTCATTTTTTTCAAACCATGCATGAGTTGGAGTGAGTTGTGTCCTCATTCGATATTACAAGTCTTACCCTGATAGGTTAATGCAATGATCACTTTGATTCTCACATCCCCCTCTCTGTGCTAATTATTAGCTCTCTGATGTCAGAATTTTCCCCATTGGAGTGAATATCACTCCCTTGAAAGTCTTTCATATGAGACTATGAACTGAAGTCTCATGTGTGCATGCATGCAGAGTATCTTCCAATGCCAGGAGAGTGGAGTCAGTCCTGATGTTCACTCCAGACAAAACACATTCTCCAGAGTGGTTTTCTTGATGGTGGCTCAACCTTGGGTAGGTTCTCTGTAGATCAGTTACTATCAATCCGATGCAAGCACGGAATGCATTCATTGAAACACAACCATAGTCTCTATGGACCATTCAATGTAACACACTACATTCACTGTTAACATGGTACAACAGTGCCAGCAATTTCTATGACCTATCCCACCACAGGGGTCATCACTCAGCCAGCAAAGTTAACAAGGGACACTACCAGTCCTCTCTTCGTTTTGGCAGTGGGGTAGTAAGCAACTGTGACTTTGACCAAGGGCACTTCTCAATGCATGGCACCACTAAAATAGACAATTACGCCTCGCTTGCTGCTATTTTGGTAGTTGGCTGCCTTCATTCCCGATCACCCTCCCCCACCCCCTCCCCCTCCACCCCTCTTCCTAGCATGACATCACTTCACCAGAGTGTCTGTCTGTCTGTGGGGAGGGTGAGGAGCAGGGAGGGGGGGCAGTGTCAATGGAAAAGCCCGACACAGGGAGCTGCTTTAGCTGTTGCTGGTATCGACCAGATGCAGGGTGGTCTAGATTCTTAGGAGGGGGTGGTTGTCTTGTTATGGCTTGAAGATTGGTGTGTTGGAGTGTCAGGCTCAATCTGCTTGTGTTGGAAATATATGTGTGCATATTTGTAAACATATCCATTTATGTGCACATTCATGTACACATGGTACTGGCACACACACACACACACACACAGAGCAATGTGAATAATCCTCACAACATTTTTTAAGTTGGTAGAGGGCAAAACAGGACAGTACAAACTGGTAGAGAAAAAGGGAGGAAGCAACACATGTATGAGTGAATAGCAGCCATTGTTTCTGTGCAGAATGCCATCTGCTTGGTCAGCATTCTGACAATGACCTCATCAGGAAAGGGCTGACCCACTGACCTGGTGTTAGCCACAAGGTAATGCTTCAGCTCCTGAAGAGGTACAGGAGGTTCAGTACAGGTTAACCCTACCGTCATGCTGTCATTGTTTGATGATTGTATGTGTATGTCTCTATAGTGGGAAGAAGATCTCTGCACAATGCAAAATCAAATATGATACTTCACACTTCTTACAGCTGAAACACTGAGAAAAAAAGAGAAATAAGACAAACTTGCATACAAACAAACAGACATACAGACATTCACATAGACTGATAAGTAGTTAGACAAACCCACAGATAGACTGGGAGATTGATCATCTTTGTCATCATTACATTAATAGCATTAATATTCTTATCATATATCAATATTCTTAATCTGATTATAATCATCTTGATGATGGTGATGTCTATTTTCTATTCAGTTACTAAATCATAGAGATTGAACTGGTATAAAACAATTTGGGGCCCTAAACAGATCGGTATAACTACGTACTACATCAATAACAGGAATAATATCTATTACACTTTTCACTACCTATCAAAGGGTGCCAGCCACTGAATTAACAAGGGACAGTATCAGCACTGCCTTCATTTCGGCAGTAGCACAGTAAGCAACAGTGACTTTGGTCAAGGGCACATCTCAATGCATGGCACCACAAGGATGGAAACGTAGCTGTCACTTGCTGCTATTCTGGTAGTTGGCTGTCTCATTCCAAGAGCACCCACCCCCTCCTCCTCCATCCATCTTCCTTGCATGACGTCACTTTACTAGAGTGTCTGTCTGTCTGTCTGGGGGAAGGTGGGGGGAAGTGTCAATGGAGAATCCCAACACAGGGAGTTGATTTAGCTGTTGCTGGCATCAACCAGATCCATGGTGGTTTAGATTTGAGTGGAGTGGTTGTCTTCTTGTAGCTTGAAGATTGGTGTGTTGGAAGATCAGGCTTAATCTATTTGTGTTGGAAGTTTGTGTGTTCACATACTATACACATTTCCAATCATGTGCTCATGTGCACATAACTCATGCTCACATACACGTATACTTGTACACACACACACGCACACCATGACACACACACACACTTACTCACACACACACTCACTACTCACTCACACACACACTCACACACACACATGCAAACACACACTAATGTAAATAATCTTCTCAAATTCTTTAATTTGGTAGAGTGCATAACAGAACAGTACAAACTGGAATAGAAAAAGGGAAGATGCAATGAAAGCATAGTGAGTAAACAACAGCCAGTGTTTCTGTGCAGAATCACTTTTGCTTGGTCAGCGTTCTGACAATGACCTCATCAGGAAAGGGCTGACCCACTGACCTGGTTTTAGCCACAAGGTAATGCTTCAGCTCCTGAAGAGGTACAGGAGGTTCAGTACAGGTTAACCCTACCGTCATGCTGTCAGTGTTTGATGATTGTATGTGTATGTCTCTATAGTGGAAAGAAGATCTCTGTTTGCACAATACAAAATCAAATATGATAATTCACACTTCTTACAGCTGAAACAGAGATTGATCATCTTTGTCATTATTGCATTTTTAGCTTTATCATTCATAGCATATATATATATATATATATATATATAATATATATATATAATATATATATATATATATATATATATATATATATATAATATATATATATTCTTATACTGATAATAATAATACTAATACTAATACTAATAGTAATAATAATAATAATAATAATAATAATAATAATAATAATAATAGTAATAACAACAACAATAATAATCAATGGAACTTATATAGTGCTATATCTTGCAAAAACCAAATCAAAGTGCTAGAAAATGATCACCTTGATGGTGGTGATGTCTGTATCCCATTCAGTTATCAAATCATAGAGATTAATATAAACCAACTTTGCATCCTAAACTGATCAGTATAACTACATACTACTTCACACACATGCCTAATATCTAATAGATCTATCGTTATCTATCACAGGAAATCAGTCAGCAGAATTAACAAGGGACGCTATCACTCCTCTCTTCTTTTCGGCAGTAGGGTAGTAAGCAAAAGTGACTTTGATCAAGGGCATTTCTAAATACATGGGGCCACTAGAGAATAGACACGTCCTACACATCACTTGCTGCTATTTTGGGACTTGGCTGCCACATTCCCAGAGCACCCCCTCTCTCCCTCATTCTCCATCTCCATCCCTCTTCCTTGGATGGCGCCACTATACCAGAGTGTCTGTCTCTCTGTCTGTCAAGGGCAGTATCAATGGAAAAGCCAACACAAAGAGTTGATTTTGCTGCTGCTGGTATTGCCCAGATGCATGGTGGTCTCCATTTTTAAGAGTGGAGTGGTTGTCTTGTTATGGCTTGAAGATTGGTGTGTTGGAAGGTCAGGAGCATCAATCTGATTGTGTTGGAAGTTTGTGTGTGCACATACTAAATGCATATTCATCCATATGTACAGGAATGTGCACATGGTACTTGCACACACACTCACACACTCACACACATACACACATGCATGCATGCATGCATGCACACATACATGCACGCATGCATGCACACAGACACACACACTAATATAAACAATACTTACAACATTCTTTGATTTTGTATAGTGTATAACATGACAGTGCAAACTGGAAGAGAAAAAGGGAAGATGCAACGAAAGCATAGTGAGTAAACAACAGCCATTGTTTGTGTGCAGAATCACTTTTGCTTGGCCGGCATTCTGACAATGACCTAATCAGGAAAGGGCTGACCCACTGACCTGGTGTTAGCCACAAGGTAATGCTTCAGCTCCTGAAGAGGTACAGGAGGTTCAGTACAGGTTAACCCTACCATCATGCTGTCAGTGTTTGATGATTGCATTTGCATTTTTGTAGAATAGAAACGATACCTTTGCATAAAACAGAACATTCTAAACACTTCCCATAAATGGCACTTTTAAGTTATGAAACACTGATGGAAAGAGAAAGGAAGACAAACAAACTTGCATACAAACAAGAAGACAGACCTTTAGATAGATAAGGAAGTAGTTAGGCAAACTCACAGATAGATAAAGAGCTTTGTCATTGTTGTCATCATTGCATTCTTTTAACAATATTCTCCAGCATAACTATCAACTTTCTTTTTTGGAGGGTGGTGGTGGTGGTGATGATAGGAATGATGATCACTTTGACGGTGGTGACGTCAATATCCCATTCAGTTTACACATTACAGAGACTGATATAAAGCTATGTTGTGTCATAGACAGATCAGTATAAGTACGTACTACATCTCACATAAGACTTATACAACCGTGCCTGTTTTCTATCATAATACCTGTCAGTACCCATACAAGGCAGGGGATGCGACTCAGCCAACAGAATTAACAAGGGACGCTACCAGTCCTTTCTTCTTTTTGGCAGTAGGGTAGTAAGCATCAGTGACTTTGATCAAGGGCACTTCTCAATGCATGGCACCCCTAGAATAGACACACACGTGTCACTTGCTGCTATTTTGGTAGTTGGCTGTCTCATTCCCAGGTCCCCCCTCCCTCCTCCTTCTCCTCCTCCTCCACCACCACCCTCTCTATTGCCACGTTGCCAGAGTGTGTGTCTGCATTGGACAGTTGCAGGGGAAACACTCAAGGCAGAGAGTTGATTCAGCCATTGTTGATATCAACCCGATCAATACCAGGGTCTAGGTTGTGTGGAGTGAAATTGTTGTCTTGTTATGGCTTGGAGATAAGTGTGTGTGTGTGTGTGTGTGTGTGTGTGCGTGCGTGCATGTGTGCGTGCGTGCGTCTATGTGTGTGTTTGTGTGTGTGTGTTTATTTTTTATTCTTTTATTTTGAGGACAATGGACTAAGCACTCATGTGCTTTTTTCATCCAGTCCCCGTGCATATACACTTCTTTTCAATATTGTCATCCGTTCCCACTGACACATAGTGGCCTACTCTTCTGAGAAGCACAACGGGTTTTAACGCGTGCGCAAGATGTTCTGCGTGCGATCGCACGTTGGACCTCAGCTTATAGTCTCATTTAAAGGGCTTTTGGGGGAAGTGGAGTCGGCACTGATGTGAACTCCAGAGGAAAAATCCTCTTGAACGAGAACCGATCCCAGGTCAGCAAATCACAATTGCTATGCAATGCGCTTCACTCTAACAACCTGGCTATCTCTCGTGTTGTGTGTGTGTGTGTGTGTGTGTGTGTGTGTGAATTTGTGTGTGTGTGTGTGTGATGGTTGATGGTGATGCTCTGTTTTTAATTCTTTCAATTCTTAGTAGGTTTCTTTTTATGCAACAAATGCACACAAAAACCACATGTGAACACAATGACATTCAAAAGAACGTGTGCATATACACTATACACGTACGAACACGCCATAAACACCAACACCCCCACTCACACATATACACACACATACACACACACAAACACATACGCACACACAAACACACACACACACACACGCAAACACACACACACACGCTCACACGCACGCACACACATACCCACACTGATCTGAACAATCATCACCACACAAGTCACACGTACAGCAGTGTGCGGGACAGAATGATACACACTGGCGAAGAACGAGTAAAGAAGGAATAACAGTGAGGTGACGGGGCTGACAGCAGTAGGCAGGCTTCTGGGCAGAAACACACTCACTGGACCAACTTCTTGACAGCAGCAAACTCATCAGGAAAGGGCTGACCTATTGACCTGATTTCAGGCCCAATGGAATGCTTCAGCTCCAGAAGAGATGCTGGAGAGAAAAAGGACAGTCTGGCCATACTGTTATTCTTTCATTCTTTGATGTGTCTATGTTCCCCACAGTCAGATTGTGGCTGCCTTAATGAAGGATAGAAACGGTTGTAAACACAAAATATCACCATTGATGAACTTCAGAGCTCTAGCTGTGGGAAAAAAACAAAGAAACATGTATCTGTGTATTTCTCAAGATTAGAAACAAAGGGCGTTTTTGAATGAAACAGCCTGGTTGGAACAATTCCATAATTGGCACATTTTGCTGAAGAGAAACACTGAGAGAAAGGGACAGACAGAAAGACATACTGACCGACAAACAGAAAGACACATACATACATACATACATACATACATACATACATACATACATACATACATACATACATACATACATACATATATACATACATATCTACACACAGACAGGCAGACAGACAGACAGACAGAAAGAGGCAGATACAGAGACAGAGAGACAGTGAGAGACAAGAAGAGACAGAGAAAGACTGAGAGATAGAGACAGGGTGACAGAGATACATAGATATCGACAGAGACAGAGACAGATACAGACACAGAGAGTGAATGAATGAGGTTTATTTTTCAAGGGTAACAGATAAGCATTCGCATACTTTTTTTCATCCTGCCCTCTGAGAGAGAGAGAGTGAGAGAGAGAGAGAGAGAGAGAGAGAGAGAGAGAGAGAGAGAGAGAGAGAGAGAGAGAGAGAGAATTGAATTGAACTGAATTGCATTGAATTGAATTGAATTGAATGAATTTTATTTATAGAGGGTTAACAAAGAACACAATTTTGTTCAAAGAAAAAGGGAAAAAAATCATCCAAAATGTAAAGTACATAAATACTGTCAGCATATAACTTTTAAAACACCTGACTGGAAAGAGAGAGAGAAAGAGAGAGAGAGAGAGAGAGAGAGAGAGAGAGAGAGAGAGAGAGAGAGAGAGAGAGAGAGAGAGAGAGAGAGAGAGAGAGAGAGAGAGAGAGAGCTTAATTGCCGTTTTTACCCTTGCAGTATTATCATTATTATCACTAGCACCATTTCCCCCATGTTCATGATAATGACCCTCATCCTCTTGACAACAGTGACATTTACTTTTCTATCAGTGACTAAATCAAGAACATTCGTACTAATCGCACGTGTGTTCTAATGAGACCACTGTGCTTACATATCTATCTATCTATCTATCTATCTATCTATCTATCTATCTATCTATCTATCTATCTATCTATCAATATTGTACAAACCCGCCAGTAGTATTTTATTTATTTAGTTATTTTATTTCATACCACTTTAAGTCACGGCTGATTTCTCTGCCTGAAATTTGGGCTGCTCTCCCCTGGGAGAGGGTGGCATCACAAGAGAAGCGCCATCCATTATAGTTTGTTTCTTTTTCCTGTTTGCAACTGTAATTGTTTCCTTATCAGAGTGGCTTTTTCTACAGAATTCTGCCAGGGACGACTCTCTTGTTGCCGTGGGCTCTTTTCTATGTGCTAAATTTTCTCTTTCACTTCGCCAAAAGCCTTTACTTGATACCTTCAAATCCTGCCTCAAAACACACTTATTTCCTACCTGAGACTTTCCCCCACATATCTATCCCTAATTTTCAACAGCATCTTTCACCTCCTAAGTGTGTTCGCGCGCGCGCGCGCGTGTGTGTGTGTGTATGTGTGTGTGCGTGTGTACGTGCGCGCGCATGGATTTGAAATCTGTTGTTCATTATGTTTAAGGAGAGTTGCATGCGTGTAAATCATTTGAGTGCAAGCGCTTCGATTTGTTGTTGTTTTTTTACAAGATTCAGCACTATATATATTCCATTTATTATTATTATTATTATTATTATTATTATTATTATTATTATTATTATTATTATTATTAAGTAATTATGTGTAACACACGGAACCTCGATTTATCGTCTCACCCGAAAGACTAGCACCCAGACCACCACTTATGGTTTAGTGGATGGGGGAGAAAGTTTCGGGCCCAAACGGGATTTAAACCACCGCGCACTTCCGACACGGACTTTTCGCTTTCTAGGCAGGTACTTTACGTCTAGACCACCGATCCACCTTGACTATGGATAGCAAGGGGATATGACTCAGCTCACATCATCAGCAACAAGGGACACTATCCCTCTTCTCTTCGGAAGTTAGGGTAGTAAGCCTGATCAAGTTCACTTCTCAAAGCATCGCGCCTCTATACAAAAAAAAAAGACACCTACACATCACGTGCTGTTATTTCGGTAGTTGGCTATTTCCTTTCCCAGAACTGCATACACACGGGGACTAGTTGAAAAAAAGCATATGAGTGCTTATTCCATTATCCTCGAAATAAAAGAATAAGATAAAAATGAATAAACAAAAAGAAGAGAATATCTTTCCCCTTCCTACTCCTCTGCCCCCATTCTGCTCTGAAAGGTTGCACATCGCAATTAAAAAGTCACTCTTTTTTTTCCTTCTGTTTTTCTATGTGACTCTTATATTCACACCGCACGTACTAAGGCATCCACAGAAATGAAAACCACTTTTTGTGAAGGACTAGCCTCTGACTGAAAACTCTTTTGATTTTGAACAAATTTAGTTTTTAAAATTTTCATCAAGTACTGTACCCCCTCAGTTCTTTGTCGTCTGCTAACTTCCTTACCGCAATATGCATGCGCGGGTTCAACGCTGTAGGAATACAGGCAATCCTCATTTGATGATTATTTCCAACTTTTTCGTGACTACCTGGTACTGCTCTATGTCCTCAACCCAAAAACTAAATGCACAGTGCATTTTTTCATACTTTAAAAAGTCTGTGAAAATCACCAACATATTTTTTCGACTAGAACTCTATACAAGACACTACATGACCCTCAAATTATTACCGGTGTGTAGCCGAAGTTGCCACAGTGTGTGTGTGTGTGTGTGTGTGCTGGGGACAGTAACGGAGGAAAAGTGCAAGGCAGGGAGTTGATTCAGCAATTGCTGACATCGACCAGATCAATAGCGGTGGGTCTACGTTTTGAAGAGTGGATCAGTTACCACGATATCGCTTGAAGGTTAGAAGTTGGGTCAGGCTTGAAGTACCTGTGTCGTCTGTACTCCCAGGGGAGTCTTGTCGAGGTATAACTTGGGCAAAACCTGGAAAATGTCTAAATAGTGATGAACATGCGAGTACAATTTGCACACACACACACACACACACACACACACACACACACACACACACACACACACACACACACACACACACTCTCTTCTTCTTTTTCTTCTGCTTCTTCTCCTTTGTGGAACACACAGACAGCAGATATTGTTGTCTGTCGTGTGAGCGAAAATGCGTTGTTCTGCTGTCAAGTGCTTGGCAAGTCAGGCCCAGTGCATCCGAGAATTGTTCTATTTTAAGGTTTTTTTTCTGAAAACAAACACAGCAGGAGTAATGACCTAAAAGACAACAAGTGAACAAGAAGAAGTTGACAGGATAAAAAAAAGAACAAGAAAGAAACAAAGAGAGGGATAGAAAATAAGGAATTCCTTGCACAGAATTTCCAGAAGAAGGGGATGCTATTTACATTGAAAGGCCTGTCTGTGGTATCCCGAGGCGCGAACACACCCACACATACACAAGCAAGCAAGCACACACACATACACACACACGCACGCACGCGCGCGCACGCACAAACACACACACACACACATATACACACACACAGAAACGATCTGACCAATTTTCTCCCCAAACCATGAATCACCAGCATAATTGCATGACACAACTTATATACAAACCAGAACGAGAAGGAAGGAGTGAAGAAGAAAGAAAACAAAAAGTAAACTAACGGGAATGACAGACAAGCAATTGCTTCATTCTGGGCAGAAACACAGTTGCTTGACCAACTTCTGGACAGCCAGCGCCTTGGTCACAGAAGAGAGGTGACCCACTGACCTGGATCTGTGCACAGTGCAATAACTCGGCTCCTGCAGAGCTGCAGGAGAGGGGATCAGGCAGTGGCACCATGCTCTCCTCCTCTCTTGGCTTGCTGGCTTTTTGCTTTTGGCTTTTTCGTTGCTAGTTCTCCTGCAATGTAAGTGTAACCATCTCCTTGTTGCTTCCATACAGCCTGGCTTGGTCTTTAACAAGAAGTGGCTTTGTTTTATATGGAAAGAGATGAAGGGAGACAGAGAGAGAGGGAGGGGGGGGATGGGAGAGAGGGGAGAGAGAGAGAGAGAGAGAGAGAGAGAGAGGAGAGAGAGAGAGGAGGAAGGGTGGGGGGTGGGTGGGAGAGTGGGGGAGCGAGCGAGCGAGCGAGAGAGAGAGAGATACAGGTATATGTCGTTATTTCTCAACGGTTACAGATAAACATTCACATACTTAAAGGGGGGGGGGGGGGGGGGGGAGAGAGAGAGAGAGAGAGAGAGAGAGAGAGAGAGAGAGAGAGAGAGAGGTATATGTCGTTATTTCAACGGTTACAGATAAACATTCACATACTTAAAGGCGGGGAGGGGGGAGGAGAGAGAGAGAGGCAGACAGACAGACAGACAGACACAGAGCAGAGAGAAGAGCAGACACAAAGATCGAGACAGAGAGAGAGAGAGAGACAGAGACAGAGAGAGAGAGAGAGAGGAGAGAGAGAGAGAGAGAGGCAGTAGCCAGAGAGAAATAGTATGATAAAAAACAACACACAAGAGAAACAGACACAGCGTGAGAGAGAGAGAGAGAGAGAGAGAGAGACGAGAGGAGAGAGAGAGATGAGAGAGAGGAGAGAGAGAGAGAGAGAGAGGAGAGAGAGAGAGAGAGAGAGAGACAGAGACAGAGACAGAGAGAGAGAGAGACAGAGAGAGAGGTTGCCTGATCAATACAGCCAGTGTTCTTTGAAACATCCCCATTACACCCACCCTCTTCCTCCTCCCGCGTTGACCTTCTCACTGTTTAAAGCCCCACACTCCCCATCAAGTCGTCTGCTTCTCTCCAGTCAGTATCCCCCCCAAATCCACCTCTCTTCCCCCCCCCACTCCCTCTACCTACCCACTCCCATCATCCAGCCAAACGTTTCTCTCGGTTTTTTTTTGCTGAGATCAGCATATTGCCAAGTGGTGTGTTGCATCGTATCCCAGCGGTATTGTTAGTGTTGCTGCTGCTGCTGCTGCTGCTGCTGTCGTTGTCGTTTTGTTTTTGTTTTTCTAGGAGAAAGTCCTACTGCTGCATTCAGTGCATGTGCAATGCGCCCGTTTAGTACCGACCTAACTTTCTTGTATTTATTTATAACGAGGTAGTCCTGTGTACGGGATAACCTTATGGTTATATGTTACATTTATTTTTTTGTTATACCACTTTAAGTCACGACAGATTTCTCTGCGTGAAATTCGTGCTGCTCTCCCCGGGGAGAGCGCGTTGCCATAAGTGCAGCGCCACCCATTTTTTTTTTCTTTTCATGGCTGGAACTATATTTGTTTCCCTATCAGAGAGGCTTTTTACTACAGAATTTTGCCAGGGACAACTCTATTGTTGCCGTGGGTTCTTTTACGTGCGCTAAATAAATATGTAAATATGTGTAACACACGGGACCTCGGTTTATCGTCTCATCCGAAAGACTAGAGCCTTGTGGGAGCCTTGCTGATCAGAGCCTTGTGAGTCAGAGCCTTTTGAGTTGCGCTCGCAATCTGACTGTCTGGGTTTGAGCTACCACCGAGTCCAAGAGGGTTTTTACCGCCTGGAGTCAACATCAGTGCCGATTCCACTCCCCCCAAAGTTCGACGGATGAGACTTATGTCGAGGCCCCGTGTGCAAACGTACGCTAAACATCGTGTGCATGCGTAAAAAGTCCGTTCCACCATTGTAGGCACACACGCAATCACGGACACATCTCCCTTCTTCACACACACACACACGCGCGCGCGCGCGCACTGGTCTCATATTACCTTGAGCGAACAGAAGTTAAATAAAGAAGCTACACACACATACACACACTCACGCACACAAACACAAACACACGCACAAACACACACACACACATCCAATCCAAATTAATTGTTAGTGGTCATTCCGATTACGAATAGCAACACATCATTTAAATGTTTGTGTTTAGAATAAAGTGTTCTCTTCTGCTGATCGCATGGAACACAGGCCTGGACAAATTGTGCCGGTGTGTGGGATTGTTAGCCTGGAGTAATGCCTGAAAAGGAAGCGTGGCTGGTTCCTTCAGAAAGTTGTTGTTGTGCGTTCCCCAGCTTAACACTCTGGGGGTCACCCAGAATGTGCTCTCTGACTTACTTAATCCCACTTAGGAATCCCTGTGAGAGTGAAATTACACACTGAATGAAAAGTGTGTGTGTATCTGTTTTAAGTACCTCACCATATTTTAGACAGCAATACTCCGACTTCAGTGGATTTTTTTCTCTTTTAAAGGAGAGTGCAGGTTGCTAGGTCAAGAGCTTGTCGTGGATGAAAGCAATCTCAATACAACACTTCACAACATAACAACATTTTAGTGTAGAGCTTGGCACTTAGCTGACACCAATAACTGACACAGCTTTTGTCAGGGCCAGCTTCACAAAGTTAACCCGTAGATCCTCATAGGCAATGTATTTAAATGGGAAATGTTCTTCATTTTCGATTTTTTTCTGTGCAATATGGACAACTTTTTCTCTTACACCTATTCACTGTATTGGTGTACATTACTGTATACGGGAAGAACATTAAACCGTAGTTGTGTTTTAACAAGTCGGAAACAACACGCATCCATATTCAAACTGTGGATTTGTTTTCCAAAACCAGCTGAGAGAGACAGAGACAGAGACAGAGACAGATGATACAACACACACAACACCCACACACACACACACACACACACACACACACACACACACACACACACGCACACGCACGCACAAACACACATACACTCACACTCACACACATACCCCCCATTACACACACACTCACAGAAAGAGAGACAGACAGAGACGGAGATTGAAACAGAGAGACAGACAGACAGATACACAGAGAGACAGACAATGTGTCGTTAAGTGTCTGCTGTCGTAACGTGGACAGGCTGAACGAAGACAAGGACACCTACCCGACCATGATGCTTCCTGTGGAAACCTTCTGTGTGTGCAAGCAATGCGGCGTACTGTACTTGGTAACAAACAAACAAACAAACAGAAGGACTGGACTCGGTTTCAGACTCAGTTGAGGTGTTATTGATGTCATTTCTTTTCATGGCCGTTATTTTGCGTCGTTCTCTCCTTCCTTCCTTCATTTATCATGCATCTTTTATTTCACTCATCTTTTATTTCACTCATCTTTTGTTTCATTCATCTTTTATTTCATTCATCTTTTATTTCGAGGATAATGGAACAAGCACTTACATGCATTTTTCATTCAGCCCCCGTGTGTATGCAGTTTTGTAAATTTTGTCATCCGTTCCAACTGGCACACAATGACCTACTTTTTCGAAAAGCGGAAGAGGTATTAACGTGTGCGCAAGGTATTCTGCGTGCGTTCGTACACGGGACCTCAGTTTATAGTCTCATCCGAAGGACTTATGGGAGAAGTGGTGTCGACACTGATGTTAACTCCAGAGGTAAATATCTCCTGGAACGGAATTCGAACCCAGGTCAGCAGATCACGAGCGCAATGCGCAACGCTCTAACAAACAATCCTCTCCTGTCCTTCATCTGTAGTTATACACAGCAATGTGCTATAATATGTTCCTGTTACTTTTTGACCGAGCTCTTCTCTGTCCTCGTCGAATACTCAGACAGCAACACATTTTGTCTGTCATATGGGTGAAAATGCGATGCACTGCCGTTAAGCGCCTGACAAGTCAAGCCCAGCGTACCATGCATAACTCTGGTAGGGAATGTTTTCACTAAAACAAACTAGAAAGGCAGGAGAAAATACCCCCCAAAAAAACAAACAAGCAAACAAAAAAGCAGAAAAAAGTCCAGAAGGCGGTTTCAGGAAGAAACGAAACAAGGCAGAACAAAAGACAGGGATAGAAAAGAGGGAATTCCTAGCACAGAATTTCGAGACACGCTATTTATACTGACAGCCCACCCCCCCCCCCCCCCACCACGGCGTCTCAACAGGGATGGCCTGGTTAGCAACAAGTAAATCAGTTAATAGCACTACAGGCAGAAGGGGGTTGTTGTCGGATTAGTTCACTGATTATTGGAGTGACGGGCAAAGCGTTATTTCCAATAGTCAGTGTAGATCACACTTACTTCTCGTCTGTTCTTCGCTCTGTACGGGGACAATCTATGAATGAAATAAACATGGTCATGGACTGTTTCTGACACATGGACAGACGGGAAGGAAAGGGAGAGAGGAAGAAAGACAGAGAGACATCGGGACTGGAAAACACAGAGAGAGAGAGAGAGATAGAGAGAGAGAGAGAGAGAGACAGAGACAGACAGACAGACAGATAGACAGACAGACAGACAGAAGAAAGAAAGACAGACAGACGACAGACGGAGACAGACAGAAAGACAGAGACAAAGAGAGAAGACAGAGAGACAGAGACAAAGACAGAGATAGACCAGAAAGACAGACAGAGAGAGAGACAGATACAGACAGAGACATACAGACAGAGACAGACAGACAGACAGACATACAGACAGAGACAGACAGAAGACAGACAGACAGACAGACAGACAGACAGACAGGGAACACACTGGAAAGATTCGATCCCTAACTAAACCTGAACTTTTCCATCCCCCCCCCCCCCATCCCCCCGCCCCCGTCCCCATTCACTAGATCTTGCGTTGTTTGTCTAGGTGCTAGTCTTTCGGATGAGACTACACTGACCCCACGGCAACACGATCATAATCCTTTCTGGTACAGGAGAGCCATTCTCATAGGGAAGCAGATACACATGCAGACAGGAAACTAAGTACTAAAACGTAGTTAATGGGTTGAATGCACTGTTCTTGTGGCGACCTGCTCTCCCAGGGGAGAACAGTTTAAATTTATGGCAAAGTAACCTGGGAACGGGAGAGCTCAGTGGTCGGACTACTCGCTTTCCCCCAGCCAAGTTAAGCAGCGTCAAGCGTGGTTACCACTTGGATGGGTGACCGTTTGCGCGCCTTAGCTTTTCACTACAGTCCCCCAGTTCACCCAGCTGTAAATGGGTATCTGCTCTTGTTAGGGTCAGGGAAGGTAAAGCAGCGAGGGAGAGGAGATGGGCGCCGCCCTCAATATGCTGGCCCCTGGAGAAGCCGAGGTCTCTGACGCCTCACTCCCCTAGGACCACATAGGACATGGGACACCTTTACCTGTACCTCTTTAATTTACCCTGACTCACAGGGGGCAAACAATGCACACAGAGACAAAGAGAGACCGACACAGACACTGAGGGAGAAAGAGAGACAAAGAGGACAAGCAGACAGATATAAACAGTGAGGAAGCTAAACATAAACACACAGATACACAGAACAGGCATGTGGACAGACAGTGATAAACACAGACAGACACTGACACATAGATATAAAACAGACAGAGCTGGAACTAGAGACACACGCAGTCGAATAAGCGGTCAGAATGTAGAAGGAAGAGAAGCGACATGCCATTCCAAATCAATACTGGCTCTTTTCCTTTTTCAATCTCCACCCTCCCTCCCTCCCCTTCCCCTTTCCGCCCGTTTTCAGCACCAGTCACTTCTGAAAACAAAATCATCAACTACACACCCCCCCCCCCCCCCCGCCCGCCCTCTCTCTCTCTCTCTCTCTCTCTCTCTCTCTCTCTCTCTCTCTCTCTCTCTCTCTCCCTTCCCTCTCTCTTTCTCTCTGTCTTTCTCTCTGCAGCAAAAAATAAATGCCTCCCTGTTTTTAATCCCTGATTAAAAAAAAAATAGAGGGCTAAATGATAGCACAACATCGTCATACTATTCCCTTACATCTGAACATGAAATTCATCATGTTTCTTTATTTGTTTGTTTGATATAGAAAAACAAAAAACAAAATAAAAAGTTGAAAAAACAAAACAATATTACCTAAAAGGTATAACAGACATGATCTCAGCTCAATTGATTTTTTAAAGGAAAACAGCAGAAGATGAACAAGGTTATGGCAGATAGTAGAAAAGCAATGCTGTTTCTATCTGTTTGACAATTGCAGCAATCACCACTGTGGTGCTATGTAGGTTGTGGCAATTGGGAAGACGGGTGGAGAGAAAGAAAAAAAAATAGAGAGACAGAGAGATAAAGCCACAGAAACAGAGGGAGACAGAGACAGAGACGCATACAAACAGAGACAGAAATAAAACCACACAGACAGACAGAGAGAAATACAGAGAGAAAGAGAGAGAGAGACAGACAGACAAAAAGACAGACAGATAGACAGACAGACAGCTACAGAGACGGAGAGAACAACAGAAATCCAATCCACCCATCTAGCCCAGGCCCAAAGCTTACTGAGCTATGGCTGTAGCAGAGACTACACGCTGTAATACTGAGAGCTTGTCACGGACACAGACAATCTCCCCGTCATATGTCACATCATTACAGCAGATTAACGGAGGACTTGGCGCCTTGCTTACATCAGGCACTGACAAGCTTTTGGCTGTCGTCAAAAATACAAAAAAGAGAAAATTACAAAACTAAAAAATCTAAATGACTAGCTATCCATCTACCATTCCATCCCCATCCGCACTCTGTCCACCCCACTCCCACCCTCCCCTGAAAATAAGGGTTTCCCAAAAATGAAAAAGATAAAGGTGTCCCACAACTCATGTGGTCTAGATATATCAACTTCTTTAAGGGCCAGCATATTGAGGGCGGCGCCCATCTCTCTCTCGCTGCTTTACCTTCCCTGACCCTAAAGAGGCAGGTACCCATTTACAGCTGGGTGAAATGGGGGACTTACTGAAGCCAAGGCGCGAAAAAAGGATAACCCATCCAAGTGGTAACCACGCTCGATGCTGCTTAACCTTAGCTGGGGAAAGCGAGTACTTTGACCACTGGACTATCCCGTCCTTAACCAAAAAAATACCTTTGACATTATTCCTTTTCGGCACAAAACCAAACCAAATTCCTATCTGCTGGCTCATTAGCATCAGTGTCTTCCTTTGATACAAACTAACACGTTAGGTAAACATAACTACCAATAAACCTCACAAGCTATCCTTTCCCCACCCCATTCCCACCTCCCCTCCACCCAGCCACCCTCCCACCCGGTCCGAACCCACCCATTTGACTTTACCATATCTATTTTAGTTTATTTATTTATACCACTTTAATCACGAGATTCCACTGCGTGAAATTCGGGCTGCTCTCCCCGGGGAGAGCGCGTCGCCATAAGAGCAGCGCCACCCTTTTTGTTTTGTTTTCTTGTTTTTTGGTGTTGTATTGTTGTTGTTGTTTTTTTTGGTTTTTTTTTTAGGGGGGGGGGTCTGTGTTTGTTTCCCTATCAGAGTGGCTTTTTTCTAAGAACTTTGCCAGGGACAACTCTCTTGTTGCCGTGGTTTCTTTTACGTGCGCTGGATAATTTTGAGTAACACACGGGACCTCGGTTTATCGTCTCATCCGAATGACTAGTGCCCAGACCACCAATCATGGTCTAATGGATGGGGGAAAAGTTTCGGGCCCAAACGGGATTCGAACCACCGCACACTTCTGACCCGGACTTTTCTCTTTCTAGACAGGCGCGATACCTCCAAACCACCGATCGACCATTTACTACCTTTGAATATCATTATCTTTCGATAGAAAGCCAAGCCAGCTTCATGACTGCTGGTTCATTACCATCAACGGCTTCCTTGAATACAAATTATCAATGGCTTCCTTGAATACAAATTATCAATGGCTTCCTCTAATACAAATTATCAACGGTTTCCTTTAATACAAATTACCAACGGCTTCCTTGAATACAAATTATCAATGGCTTCCTTTAATACAAATTATCAACGGTTTCCTTTAATACAAATCATCAACGGCTTCCTTTAATACAAATTATCAACGCCTTCCTTTAATACAAATTACTAATGGCTTCGTTTAATACAAATTATCAACGGTTTCCTTTAATACAAATTACCAACGGCTTCCTTGAATACAAATTATCAATGGCTTCCTTTAATACAAATTATCAACGGTTTCCTTTAATACAAATCATCAACGGCTTCCTTTAATACAAATTATCAACGCCTTCCTTTAATACAAATTACTAATGGCTTCGTTTAATACAAATTATCAATGGCTTCCTTTAATACAAATTATCAATGGCTTCCTTTAATACAAATTATCAGTGGCTTTCTTTAATACAAATTATCAGTGGCTTTCTTTAATACAAATCATCTGTGGCTTCCTTTAATACAAATTATCAGAGGCTTCCTTTAATACAAATTATCAGAGGCTTCCTTTAATACAAATTATCAGTGGATTCCTTTAATACAAATTATCAGAGGCTTCCTTTAATACAAATTATCAGAGGCTTCCTTAATACAAATTATCAGAGGCTTCTTTAATACAAATTATCAAGGCTTCCTTTAATACAAATTATCAGAGGCTTCCTTTAATACAAATTATCAGAGGCTTCCTTTAATACAAATTATCAAGGTTTCCCTTTTAATACAAATTATCAAGGCTTCCTTTAATACAAATTATCAGAGGCTTCCTTTAATACAAATTATCAGAGGCTTCCTTTAATACAAATTATCAGAGGCTTCCTTTAATACAAATTATCAGAGGCTTCCTTTAATACAAATTATCAGAGGCTTCCTTTAATACAAATTATCAGAGGCTTCCTTTAATACAAATTATCAGAGGCTTCCTTTAATACAAATTATCAGAGGTTCCTTAATACAAATTATCAGAGGCTTCCTTTAATACAAATTATCAGTGGCTTCCTTTAATACAAATCATCAGTGGATTCCTTTAATATTTTTAAAGTCTTTCTTTCTATTTCAAGGATAATGGAATAATTACTCACGTGCTTTTTTTAAAAGCCGGTCTCCGTGTGTATGCAGTTTTGCAAATTTTGTCCTCCGTTCCTACTGGCACATAATGGCCTACTCTTCCGAAAAGCGGGACGCGTTTTAACGTGTAAGCAAGATGTTCTGCGTGCGTTCGCACACGAGACCTCGGTTTATAGTCTCATCCAAAGGACTTTGGGGGAGGGGGAGGGGGAGTGGAGTCGGCACTGATGTTAACTCCAGAGGAAACATCTTCTTGAAAAAGATTCGAACCCGGGTCAGCAGATCACGAGCACATTGTGCATCACTCTAACGACCAGGTTATCCCGTCCCTAAATGAAGACAATCAGTGGCTTTATTTAATACACATTGTCAGCACTTTCCTTTAATACAAAATTTTAGGTACCTTTATTTAATACAAGTGATCATTGGCTTTCTTTAATACAATTATCAGTACTTTCTTTTAATACAAATTTTCAATGGTTTCCTTTAATATAATTATCGTGGCTTCCTTTACTACAAATTAATAATGCTTTCTTTTAATAGAAATTATCAGTGGCTTCCTTTAATACAAATTATCAGTGCCTGCCTTTCATACAAATTACCAACACCTGCCTTTCATACACATTGCCAACACCTGCCTTTCATACACATTGCCAACACCTGCCTTTCACACAAATAACCAATACCTGCCTTTCTTACAAATTACCAATACCTGCCTTTCATACAAATTACCAATACCTGCCTTTCTTACAAATTACCAATACCTGCCTTTCATATAAATTACCAATACCTGCCTTTCATACAAATTACCAACACCTGCCTTTCATACAAATTACCAACACCTTGCATAATCATACACATTACCAACATCTGTCTTTAATACAAATGACCAATACCTGCCTTTCTTACAAATTACCAATACCTGCCTTTCATACAAATTACCAATACCTGCCTTTCATACACATTACCAACACCTGCCTTTAATGCAAATGTAATTACCACTAGCTTTCTTTCCTTTCATACACACTGACACCTTAGGTAATCGGCACGACTCTTACTGAGCATTAAGCTGTGGTGAGGGGACGGTGGGGGTGGGGTGGGGTGAGGGGACGGGGTGGGAAGGCGAGGAGAGAGTTGACGGGTGTAAGGGATGGCCAAGAAGCCGTCCCTGCCCTCATGCATCATTGACACCCTTCTTTGCTTGACAGGTGTAACCAGGGTGGCTGGAGTGGCTTCCACACGTTTGTGTGTGGAGTGTGTGTGTGTGTGGTGTGGGGGGGGGGGGTGGGGGGGAGGAGATAGTGTGTGTGTCTGGGGGGGAGATAGTGTGTGAGAGGGAGGAGATAGTGTGTGTGTCGGGGGGGGGGGGGGGGAGGGGAGAGGAGGAGATAGTGTGTGAGAGGGAGGAGATAGTGTGTGTGTCTGGGAGAGATAGTGTGTGAGGGGGAGGAGATAGTGTGTGTGTGTAGGGGAGGAGAGATAATGTGTGAGGGGGAGCAGATAGTGTGTGTGTACATGCGTGCGGTGTGTGTGTGTGTGCATGTGTGTATTGTGTGTGTGTGTGTGTGTGTGGTGTATGTGTCTATGAGAGAGAGACATAGAGTGAGAGAAAAAAAGAGGGGGAGAGAGAGACAGAGACAGACAGAGAGAGAAGAGAGAGATAGACTGAGAGAGTGACAGAGAGAGATTGAGAGAAAGAATAAGAGACAGGAGAGAGAGAGACAGGGTGAGAGAGAGAGAGAGAGAGAGAGAGAGAGAGAGAGAGAGAGAGAGAGAAGGAGAGAGAGAGAAGAGAGAGAAGAGAGAGACAGGGAGAGAGAGGCAGAGACAGAGTGAATCAGAAGTTTATTCATTGAGCTCTCATCCCTATCTGAAGAAGTGTAAAAATGAGACTGACAACTATAAAACATGACCATCAAAAACGCATACATCAGGCAGTTCCTAAAATCAAGCACTAGATTACATGTCATGCTCTGGTAGTTGCATCATGATAAATGTATATTAAAAGTCCGAATTCCATTCTCATTATAAAGCTTTTTTTCAGAGGAGAGGAGAGAGAGAGAGAGAGAGAGAGAGAGAGAGAGAGAGAGAGAGAGAGAGAGAGAGAGAGAGAGAGAGAGAGAGAGAGAAGAAGACAGAAAACAGACAGACAGAGACAGAGAGACAGACAGACAGGCACAGACAGGCACAGACAGAGACAGAGAGCAAAAAGAGAGAATGATAGAACGCGATCTCTCTCTTTCTCTATTTCCTTATTGTTCAAGGAATGTCTTTCAATAGGTCGAATAAAATAATGTTTGCAGTATGTATCAATGTTATTAGCATTCTGATGAACAAGAACAAGAAAGATTAATAGAAGAACATTAAAAAAGAACGACAGCAAGAAAGAAAAAAAAGGGAACATAAAGAAGAACAAAATTGATACACATCTTTTCTCCCTTGTCACACACACATTCCTATCAACATTTATTGGGTTCTTTAAACCTTTAACTTTTATCTAGACCTAGCCATAATTATGGCATTATAATTATCCTATGCTTCAACACACACACACACGTACATCCTCCTCCCCCTACACACACACGCACGCACGCACACACACAAACACACACATTAGGTTTTTTATTCTATGTCTGCATGTAATTTTATATTATCTTTTCTCCTCTCTGTTTTTTCTTTAGATAGAAGACTTGATGAAAAAAAGCAAATGCACTGCTTATTCAATGTACCATCTGAAAATAAAAGTTTGACTTTGACTTTGACACATCACAACTCACAAACACACACACACACACACACACACACACACACACACACACACACAACACAAACACATATCACAACATACAAACACACACAAACACACACATCACAACACACAAACACACACACACAAACAAAACACACACACACCACAAACACACACACAAACACACACACCTACCCCCTCCCTTCCACACACCTCACCCTCCCCCCCACACACACACCTGTAGCCCTAATCTGACCTATCACCCCCCCCCCCCCACCTGCAACCCCCCCCCCTCCCCCACACAACACACAGACAGGCCCTCTAATACCATCAACTCACACAACCCATTAATTTTGTTTGCGGAGATTTTCGCTCTGATGGCCGAACGCTGAAATGCCGTGTGCGCCCGTGCGTGGCTCGGAGTGTGGCATCATTGCAGCACACAATGGACGGCATCCGCTGTTTATGGGGCCTGTGCTAATGGGCCGCGCTTCCCATGCTGGTCTGGATGACAGACAGCGTGTGGCGGCGATGCTTAATGGATATTAACAACTGCACACAAGACAGGCAGTTTGGGGGTGGTGGGAAGGGAGATGGGGAGGAGGAGGGGGGTGGGGAGAGGGAGGAAATCGGGGAGAGAGAGATGAATAGATAAGAGAGGTGTGAGAGGCAGACAAAGGGGAGGGAGAGAGAGAGAGAGAGAGAGAGAGAGAGAGAGAGAGAGAGAGAGAGAGAGAGAGAGAGAGAGAGAGAGAGAGAGAGAGAGAGAGAGAGAGAGAGAGAGAGAGAGAGAGAGAGAGAGAGAGAGAGAGAGGAGAGAGAACAGACAGACGCATAATTATATAGACCATAAACAGAGAGACAGAAAGGCGACACGGAGAGAGAGGAAAACAGACACACAGAAACAGAGACAGGGCCTCGGGTTATCGTCTCATCAGAAAGACTAGCACCCAGACCACCACTCACGATCTTGTGGATAGGGTTGGGGAAGGGGGGGGTGGGGTTCGGGTATAAGCGGGTATCGAGCCCAGAGTCCTCAATTTCTAAGCAGCTGCGTTAGCTCTAGACCACAGATCGATCAATCCACTTTAATCCTTTGACGTTCCACTGAAGTGCAAACTGTATTATTTTAGGAGATGATTTCTGGCTGCTCTCCTATGCTGCCGAATAAGGCAAACACAACGTTGATTCCTTTTTGCAGCTGAACTTGGTCACTATGTTTTAAGCAGACCTGTCTTCTTCTTAACTTTACCAGATTAAGCAAGTATTGGAAAAAGAAATTCAACAGTCAGATAAAGAAATACTTTAAAGAGCAATATTCCCTTACTAACTCAAATTTAGTAAGTAAAATGAACAAAGATAGCTTAAAAAATAACAGTTGTTGTGGATTTTTAAACACACGAAAGAGGTAAAGAGTTGTATTAAACAATTTGATTTGCTATTACTTTTGTTTGTTTTGTTCTGCTTTACTTTGTTTTTGTTTGTTGTTGGGGGGTTTTGGGAAGGGGGTGGATGTTTATTCTAAGTATTTTGCTATTTTTAAAAATTTCATTTTATCTGTATTCTATCTATTGTATCTACATTTGTTCGGGGAAAATATTTTATTTCGATAACACTATTTGCGTATACACTCTCTAGAATAAGATAATATCTTAATTACCAAATTCAAGTTTAAAGACCAGCCGCCATGGCGCAGTGGTTAGCGCCTTGGGTTACGGACTGGAAGGTCGCGGGTTCGATTCCCATAAGAGTCATAGGGATTTTTCGGACTCCGGCCGGCTCCTACCCAGAGTGAGTGTGCTGTGGGCTCAGTGGGAAGACTGGAACCACACAGTCGAGCTTCATCCACTTAACGGATGCGAGTTTGAAGTGTTGCTCAAATTACCTGACCAACACTCGAGGTGTCTGTATCTTCGGGCCCGGGTTGAGCGCCGGGATTTATACTATGTAGTAAGCGTTAGAGTACAACCCTGTCAAGTAGTCTCAAAGCATATGCACCTCCACAGCAGCATCATTACGTCATCCTCATTGTCATTGATCATCAAGCAAAAAAAAAAATTGCCTCTGATTCGGTGGTCCCAGTTTCTCTGGTCTCATGGTGACCTCAGATTCGGTTTCCCCATACACTTCTGTGCCTGTGGCGAGTTTGTGTCAAAGCCTTTGGGGTTGGAGGTTCGCGGGGGACGGTCGTTGGAGGGACGTTGTGGTGGTTGCCACCTCGGGTGGGCAACTCACTCAGTCTGGCTCCGCGACTGAGCTAATACTGTCGTTAGTAGGGGGCTTAGTAGGTGGTGTCCTGCGTATGTTAGCTCAGAACAGGCACCACTGAACACCGCCAAAGTGACCCAGCAGCAGTGCAGGGCCCCTCTGGCTGGTGGCCCCACGTCGGCCTAATAGTGATGGGCTCCCTGTGGACTTCCGACCCTGAGGATGAGACATAACAAATCTGGGTGTGGTTGTGGCGGGGAGATTGGAATGAGCGGTGTGGGATCAGCAGGACGGGGGACGTCACAGAAGATGAGGCAGCAAAAAAAAAAAAAAAAAAAAAAAAAAAAAAAATCATGTTTAAAGTATCGATAGTAACAACATGTCTGCCCACTAAATACCAACACATATTTAAAGTATTGACGGTAACAATAATCTTTCTTCTTAAAAACCTCAGTCTGTTTCAACACTCGTTAAATCCTAGTTTGAGTTTTCGTCTCATCAAAAAACAGAACGTTCCTTGTCAGGTCCATCTACCAATGTATAATTATGTCCCACGTCTCTCCCTTTCCGAACATTTCCATCCGTACCCTCCATCACCTCCACTCAACACAGAATCAACAGGCAAGGACAACTTCAGGGGCAAAACTTCCAGAGGAGTTGGTTTCGTCTCTATCGCTTGTCCAATGGTGCGGGATGGGTGTGCTGGGTTAGTTTGGGCCCTGCCTGTATCGATCTGCTATTTTGGTTGGAGGCACATGCTGTTCAGGCAGGCCCTGCTTATCTCTTTTACGCGTTTCTTTCCTGGATGTATTGATTTCTTTAGAAGTCTGCGCTTTCCACCCGCACCCCCACCCCACCCCACCCCAGCCCCCCGCTTCTTTCCTGAGCTCTTTCTGTGTTGCTGATGTTGTCAGCGTGGGAGGGAAGCGTTTTCCTCCTTGTAGCGTTAGTGGCTGGTGGTTTGGGAGATGTGTGTGTGTGTGTGTGTGTGTGTGTGTGTGTGTGTGTGTGTGTGCGCGTGTGTGTGTGTGCGTGTGTGTGTGTGTGTGTGTGTGTGTGTGTGTGTATGTGTACGTGTGTGTGTGCGTGCGTGCGTACGTGCGTGCTTGCGTGCGAGAACACGCGTATGTGTATATTTTTTTATTTTATCTATCATTATATATTATTATTTTATTTATAAGCGCTCATGTGCTTTTTCACATCTTGTTCCCGTGTGTATGCAGTTTTGTAAATTTTGTCATCCGTTCCCACCGGCACACAATAGCCTACTCCTCCGAAAAGCGGAACGGGTTTTAACTTGTGCGCAAGATGCTCTGCGTGCGTTCGCACACAGGACCTCAGTTTATAGTCTCATCTGAAGGTCTTTTGGGGGCAGTGGTGTCGGCACTGATGTTAACTCCAGAGGAAAAATCCTCTTGAACGAGATTCGAACCCGGGTCAGCAGATCAGGAGCGCAATGTGCATCACTGTAATCACCAGGCTATCCCGTTCCCGTGCTTCTGTGTTTGTGTGAGTGCTCTTGCATATGCTTTTGCTATTACGTTATCCTCGTTGTTGTTGCTGTTTTTATTGCTGCTGTTATCTGGATCATCATTTCTGTCCACATTTTTTATCATCGCTGTCAGTGTCTAAGTCATCATCGTCATTTGAGCCGTCGTCATCGTCGTCCTAACACGCTCTAGGCATCATTCCTAACATATAAAATTGCTGGGATGTGCTTTCTATGAATGACCCACGGCTGGGATTTAATGAGACATGGTCTCCAGGAGGCAACTTGTTGATGGAGATCCCGACAGGCGGCAGAGCAGCCATTGAAGTCCTGTTGAGGGCGCTGAGCTGAGGAGGGTTGAGTAGAAAGGGTCCAGAATTGAAAACGACCAACTCCTAATCCTATGGGGTTGTATTCTTGTAGAGTGGGTTCCTATAATTGTAGCCGGGTACTTGATGGAGGCCGAACACACAGACTGTTCTTTCAGTGTATGTTTATGGTCTCACGGATAATTATATCCAGGTGTGGCACATTCTGGGTGACCTCCAGGGTGTTAAGCTAGGGAATGGCTAACAACACCAACAAAAGCAGCAGCAGCATTCACAAATCTTTAACAACAGCCACAACAGCAACTTTAACAACAACAGTAACAACAACAACAACTTTCTGATATTTGTTTCCCTTTACGTATATATAGGTGCGTACATTTGAATTTTGTTTAAGCTTTTGATAGTTATTGGCTGCATGACTCTGTAAGAATATGTTGAATGCAAGCACTCTGACTTGTCTTTGCAAGATATAGCGCTATACAAATTCCATTGATTATTATTATTATTTGTGCCATCATTCAGATTTCAATTGCCTTTTCTCAAGATCATGACCGCTATCATCGTCATCAATCAACATCATATTCATTGTCTTCTTCCTTCTCTCCTTTCTTCGTCGTTTTCTTTTGTTTTCCTTCTTCGTATTTTCGTCTTATTCTACGTCTTTTTCTTTTGTGTCTCCTCTTCCTCCTCTTTTTTTCTTCTTCTTTTTCTTCTTCTTCCTCTTCTCTTATTCTCCTCCTCCGTCTCTTCGCCATTTCTTTCGTTCTTTCTTCTTTTTCGCATTCTTCGCATTCTTGTTTGCATTCTTATTTGCATTCTTGATTTCATTTTCATCTTTCCCTTACTTCTCCTTGTCCTCCTTCTTCTCATATTAAACAAAAACCCAATTAACGTAGTTTCATGTTACCTGACAACTCGGGCAATCAACAGTCTCTTATGAAGTTCGCCTGCGATACCAACCAATTTCAGCGCTCCAGTTTATCCCGGATTGTTTCTGGATTGTTTGCGGATTGTTCGTGCGGCATGAATTCCCACTCCAATCACCGAAATCCTTCTCCTTTCCCCGCCAAGGAAATGGCCATTAAATCCCAGTGCACCGGCGCTGCGTGCAGGGAGGGGAGACCACTCCTGTAACAATGCTCTCCCCTCTCCGAACAGAATTAAAGTGGACACAGCCAGCTAAGCCGGAATTCCCCTTGCTCCTTTTATCCTTCCCTCCCTCTCTCCTCCCCCAACTGTCCTTCCATTGGAAGACGCATTCCAGTTATCTTTGTACTGGATTTAAAGCGCGGTTCGAAGGGTATTATGGCAAATAGTGGGAGTAATTGTAGTAGTATTAGTAGTTGTTCTTGTTGGCTGTAGTAGTAGTAGTAGTAGTAGTAGTAGTAGTAGTAGTAGTAGTAGTAGTAGTAGTAGTAGTAGTAGTAGTAGTAGTAGTAGTGGTGGTGGTGGTGGTGGTGGTGGTGGTGGCGGCGCGCGAATGTGCACGCGTTTATGCTTGTTATTGAGTGTTTGAACATAGCATATTGTTTTAGTTTGTTTCTATCTTCCTTGTTTTGCACAGTTCATGATTCTTCAACATTTCCCATGTTTAGGAACATATGTTATGGAATGATGATGGTGATGATGATGATATTGATAATGATGATGATGATGATGATAACGACAGCAAAAATGCTGATGAATGGGGCTTGCATAATCCTTTGCTGTGTCTTGATAGTATGAAGAACATGAAACCACCCATTTTTATATCAGTGTATATAATCTCTTCACAAACTTGGGCTAGATCTGCAACAAGCCTCGAGTTTGCTGTTGTTGTTGTTGTTGCAAATAGAATGATGAAGATACGCATCGTTTACTAATATGGAAAACAGCAAACCCTCGATATACAAATCAGTCAATTCGTTACATTGTATGCCTTTTCTATCCGTCAGTTATTTCGACTTTCATTCTACCATGAAGAAACATCTTCAGTGGTGCCCCAATTATATCATGGGATAGGAACATACAACAATACGGAATCAAACAAATCCTAGTGATTTAAAACCAACCAACCAATCAGTCCATTTATAAGTTCGTTCTTCTTTAGTCATATATGTGGATGCGAAAAGTACCAATTAGAAAAAAAGGGCCAACGTCCATACCACGTTGAAAGCACCCGTTCTGGTCCCATCTCCCAAGTTACGCAGCGGCGGGCCCGGTGGTTAGCACTTGGATGGGGGACCGCCTGGGAACACCGGGTGCTGTTGGCAACTCTTCCCCCGTGGGGATGCCGGGGGCCTGTCAGTATGAACAACATCCCCACCTTCTGGAAGTTCTGTGATAGAAATGTTATGTTCTAGCCCTCTCTTTGCTTCTGCCTTGTTCCTTTTCTTCATGTCACATCCCCCTTGTCTGGTTTTTTTTTTGCATTCTTGGTCCATTCTCTTGCCTTTTCTTTAAATAAAGGTTTACAAGATACCAATTCTCTCTCCTGCCGAAGTCGGATGCGCAGGGCCTAACCTGTCAGGCGCTGAACGGCATTCTGACGCATTTCCGCTCACATAAGATACAACAACAGTTGCTGTCTGAGCGTTTCACGAAGAAGGCCAGAAAAAAGAAGAAAAGCAAGCTCACCCTTACATTTTTTCTTTATTCCTGAAGTTTCAATCAAGTAGTCAATTCATTGGTCAATCGAGAATATTTTTCTTTAATCAGACATTCAGATGCAAAAAAAATCTCATAAGAAGGAAAAACCCCACCCACCCACCAACAAATATAGGTATCTATGCAGAATGAAGATTTCTTCAGTGGCCATTTTATTCCTCGTGTCTATCGGGTCGCCCACACCGAACAAAACCATGGAGTTGAGTTTGCTTCCAGACTTTGGGCAGCAATGTGAGGAATGACTAGTTGTCTGTGGGCAGGACATGGAAGTAGAATGCCAGTGTACAACAGAGCGTGTTGGGAAGAAAGAACGCTCCTCAAACAATTACCTCCCTTTCTGAGATGGAATTTTACGTGAAAACACAAAAGAGAAGCATTGTTTGTTGTTGTTATTTTTTTACAGAATAACCTATTTTTTTTGCGTGCTTGAATGCTTTCTCAGTCTCAGTCTCTCTCTCAACGCTATAAACGCGTGTGTGTGTGTTTGTGTTTGTGTGTGTGTGTGGTGGTGTGTGTGTGTGGTGGTGTGTGTGTGTGTGTGTGTGCGCGCGCACGTATTTATGTGTATTGTTTTCCATGCAATTCTATGTTATTATGCATCTTTTCCCCTTATTATTTATCTCTTCTTTTTTTTTCGAGGGCTGGATGTAAAATAAAGCATATAATGCTTAATCTATTACCCCATGAAAATATAAATTGTTGAAACAAAAGTTCAAATTGTTCTGTGAGAGTGTGTGTTTGTGCGCGTGCACACATCCGTGTGTAGACAGAAGGGTCTGTATATCGCACACCATTTAAAAGCACGCACTTTCCGTTATCTCTTTTTCCAATGAATCAAACATCTCACTCAATGTAACTCTTGAGCCAGGGGAGATAAAGAAGGGCAGAGGCAAACAAAACTAGAATAAAAACAAGAAAATAGCAGTGTTTTGTTTTTGCTTTGTTTTTGTTTTGTTTTTTTAAGAAATACTTAGCGGGCATATGGAAATGACAAATTCAAGCACATTAATCCATATTGCTATTTATTTTATTCTTTTATTTCGAGAATAAAGGAATAAGAACTCGTGTGTTTTTTACATCCATTTTCCCGTGTGTATGCATTTTTTGTAAATTTTGTTATCCGTTCCCACCGGCACACAATGGCCTCCTCTTCCGAAAAGCGGAGCGGGTTTAGACGTGTGCGCAAGATGTTCTGCGTGCGTTCGCACACAGGACCTCGGTTGATAGTCTCATCCGAGGACTCTTGGGGGAAGTGGAGTCGCACTATGTGCACAGCACACGTTTAGGCATCACGCAATTAAAATGACTAATATGAAAACTATAAACACTGCAACACATAACTTGGCACAATATTCGGCTATTAAACAGTTGTGCCTTTACAAAGGTGAGAACGTAACTATACTAAGTATCTTTGACAGTCTTTAATTATATTCTTTTAACACAGTCCATGAAGTATAGCAGTTCGTTCTCATCAGATTTTAAACATCTCTGTCAGAGACAAACATAACATGCAGTTTAGAAAGAAAACACAGCTTACAAGACTGTACCCCAACCAGCCAGTGGCAGGAAAGCCTATGAGGAGAACACCAGTCTGGATGGAAAAGAATGCGTTTTGTCTGGAAGCGGGCAGAGCATTTCCTGGAACAACAGTGAGGTGGGCTTTGCTGGCCATGATCCCATTATCCCCGGGGACAGAGAGAAGTTAGTCACAGGGCCATGATCCCATTATCCCCGGGGACAGAGAGAAGTTAGTCACAGGGCCATGATCCCATTGTCCCCGGGGACAGAGAGAAGTTAGTCACAGGGCCATGATCCCATTATTCCCGGGGACAGAGAGAAGTTAGTCACAGGGCCATGATCCCATTATCCCCGGGGACAGAGAGAAGTTAGTCCAGTGTTCTTGGTGCCAGACCAGCCCCCTGACACTGAAGGAATGGGGGGAAGGGGGAGGGGGGCGGTAGAGGTTTGGGGAAGGGAGAAGGGGTGGAGAAGGAGCTGCAATAAGTCATTGTAGACAGCGCCTCTAACTGTGCTCTAGAGATCAATTTTCTTCTCAGACAAACTTGTAGCTTTTTGTATTTGTAAGGACAACTTTTGCCATCTAGACTCTCTGTCTCTGTCTGTCTGTCTGTCTGTCTTCTTTCTGTCTGTCTGTCTCTTTCTTCTTTCTTCTCTCTTCTCTCTCTCTCTCTCTCTCTCTCTCTCATCTTCCTCTCTCTCTCTCTCTCTCTCTCTCTGTGCGTTTACACATGTGCGTGCGGCGTGCGTGCCCGTGTGTGTGTGAAATCAAGTCAAGTGAAAAACACTTTAATCATCCCATGCAGGGCAATTACAATACTGACAGACGCATTGATACGTTTCATAATCTCGAAAGACACAAGAACCTATATTTCATATTACAATGGTGTATGTGTGTGTGTGTGTGTGTGTGGTGTGTGTGTGTGTGTGTGTGTGTGTGTGTGTGTGTGTGTGTGTTGTGAATTGACATGTGCGCAATAAAAAAAATTCTTGCATCTATCTATCTATCTATCCATCTATCTATCTATCTATCTATCTATCTATCTATCTATCTATCTATCTATCTATCTATCTATCTATCTATCTATCTATCTATCTATCTATCCACATACATACATACATACATACATTTATACATACATACATACATACATACAGACAGACAGACAGACAGATACAGAGAGATAAAAATATATAGTTTGCTAGTTGGGTTTTTTTTAGTTCAATATCTTTTATCACAGTCTTTTTTAACAAAACAGTTCATGCTTCCAAGATCTAAACTTCTGCAGGCGATTTGGTTCGAAACCAAACTGTGCAAAGAAAACACTCTATACCTCCATTCCAACATTGTCATAGCCACCCGGGGGCGGAACAACACACGGGAAGAATACCAGTGCCAGTCTGGACAGCATACAGTACGTGATGTCTGCAAGTGTGGACAGCATACAGTACGTGATGTCTGCAAGTGTGGACAGCATACAGTACGTGATGTCTGCAAGTCTGGACAGCATACAGTACGTGATGTCTGCAAGTGTGGACAGCATACAGTACGTGATGTCTGCAAGTGTGGACAGCAGGTCTTGGAACAACATAAGGGGGGGGCTGTGGTGGCCATGATAGCATTGTCCCTGGGGAAATGGAGACATTAGTCACAGTGGCCGTGATCACATTGTCCCTTGGGAAAGAGAGATGTGAGTCACAGTGGCCGTGATCATATTGTCCCTTGGGAAAGGGAGAAGTTAGTCACAGGGTCATGATTACATTGTCCCTTGGGAAAGGGTGAAGTGAGTCTCAGTGACCATGGTCATATTGTCCCAGGGGAAAGAGAGAACTTAGTCAGATGGTCATGATGGATCATGATGAGGTGGTGGATCGGTGGTCTAGAGGTAACGCGCCTGTCTAGAAAGCGAAAAGTCCGGGTCTGAAGTGTGCGGCGGTTCGTACCCCGTTTGGACCGGAAATTTTTCCCCCATCCATTAGACCATGAGTGGTGGTCTGGGCGCTAGTCTTTCGGATGAGACGATAAACCGAGGTCCCGTGTGCTACTCGTAATTATTTAGCGCACGTAAAAAAAACCCACGGCAACAAGAGAGTTGTCCCTGGCAAAATTCTTAGAAAAAAGCCACTCTGATAGGGAAACAAATACAGCTGCAGAAAAAAAAAGAAAAAAAAAAAGAAAAAAAAAAGGGTGAAAGGGTGGCGCAGCGCTAAGTGGCGACGCGTTCTCCCGCTCTCCCCGGGGAGAGCAGCCCGAATTTCACGGAGAGAAATCTGCGTGACTTAAAGTAAAATCTGAGCGCTTTGATTTGTTGCTTTACAAGATTCAGCGCTATATAAATTCCATACATTATTATTATTATTATTATTATGATCACATTATCCCAGAGGAAAGAGATGTGAGTCACAGTGGGCATGTTCATATTGTCCCAGGGGAAAGAGAGAAGCTAGTCACAGTGGGCATGATCATATTGTCCCAGGGGAAAGAGAAAAGTTAGTCACAGGGCCATGATCACATTGTCCCAGGGGAAAGAGAAAAGTTAGTCACAGGGCCATGATCACATTGTCCCAGGGGAAAGAGAAAAGTTAGTCACAGGGCCATGATCACATTGTCCCAGGGGAAAGAGAGAAGTTAGTCACAGTGGCATAATCACATTGTCCCAGGGGAAAGAAAGAAGTGAGTCACAGTGGCCGTGATCACATTGTCCCAGGGGAAAAGAGAGAAGTTAGTCACAGTGGCATGATCACATTGTCCTAGGGGAAAGATATGTGAGTCACAATGGGCATGATGACATTGTCCCAGGGGAAAGAAAGAAGTGAGTAACAGGGCCATGATCACATTGTCCCAGGGGAAAGAGAGAAGCTAGTCACAGTGGCATGATCACATTGTCCCAGGGGAAAGAGAGAAGTTAGTCACAGTGGCATGATCACATTGTCCTAGGGGAAAGATATGTGAGTCACAATGGGCATGATGACATTGTCCCAGGGGAAAGAAAGAAGTGAGTAACAGGGCCATGATCACATTGTCCCAGGGGAAAGAGAGAAGCTAGTCACAGTGGCATGATCACATTGTCCCAGGGGAAAGAGAGAAGTTAGTCACAGGGCCATGATGACATTGTCCCAGGGGAAAGCGAGAAGCTAGTCACAGTGGCATGATGACATTGTCCCAGGGGAAAGAAAGAAGTGAGTAACAGGGCCATGATCACATTGTCCCAGGGGAAAGAGAGAAGCTAGTCACAGGGCCATGATGACATTGTCCCAGGGGAAAGAAAGAAGTGAGTAACAGGGCCATGATCACATTGTCCCAGGGGAAAGAGAGAAGCTAGTCACAGGGCCATGATGACATTGTCCCAGGGGAAAGAAAGAAGTGAGTAACAGGGCCATGATCACATTGTCCCAGGGAAAAAAGAGAACTTAGTCATAGTGCCATAATCACATTGTCCCAGGGGAAAGATATGTGAGTCACAATGGGCATGATGACATTGTCCCAGGGGAAAAGAGAGAAGTTAGTCACAGTGGCATGATCACATTGTCCCAGGGGAAAGAAAGAAGTGAGTCACAGGGCCATGATCACATTGTCCCAGGGGAGAGAGAAGTTTCACAGGGCCATGATCACATTGTCCCAGGGGAAAGATATGTGAGTAACAATGGGCATGATGACATTGTCCCAGGGGAAAGAAAGAAGTGAGTCACAGGGCCATGATCACATTGTCCCAGGGGAAAGAAAGAAGTGAGTCACAGTGGCATGATCACATTGTCCCAGGGGAAAGAAAGAAGTGAGTCACAGGGCCATGATCACATTGTCCCAGGGGAGAGAGAAGTTTCACAGGGCCATGATCACATTGTCCCAGGGGAAAGAAAGAAGTGAGTCACAGTGGCATGATCACATTGTCCCAGGGGAAAGAGAGAAGTTAGTCACAGGGCCATGATCACATTGTCCCAGGGGAAAGAAAGAAGTGAGTCACAGTGGCATGATCACATTGTCCCAGGGAAAAAGAGAGAAGCTAGTCACAGTGGCATGATCACATTGTCCCAGGGGAAAGAAAGAAGTGAGTCACAGTGGCATGATCACATTGTCCCAGGGAAAAAAGAAAACTTAGTCACAGGGCCATAATCACATTGTCCCAGGGGAAAGAAAGAAGTTAGTCACAGTGGCATGATCACATTGTCCCAGGGGAAAGATATGTGAGTCACAATGGGCATGATGACATTGTCCCAGGGGAAAGAAAGAAGTGAGTCACAGTGGCATGATCACATTGTCCCAGGGGAAAGAGAGAAGCTAGTCACAGTGGCATGATCACATTGTCCCAGGGGAAAGAGAGAAGTTAGTCACAGTCTTCTTGGTGCCTGACCATCACCCTGACGCTGCAGGGAGAAGAGGTTTGGGGAGGGGGGATGAGGGGAGGGGCAGCAATGCGTCATTGTAGATAGTGCTTCTTCCAACGTTCTACGTTTTGGAGGACACATTGTATTGTCAGAGAAATGTTTGTTTTCTACGTGAGAAAGCAGTTAATGACTCTCTCTCTCTCTCTCTCTCTCTCTCTCTCTCTCTCTCTCTCTCTCCTCTCTCTCTCTCTCTCTTCTCGTGTGTGTGTGTGTGTGTGCGTGTGTGTGTATGTGTGTGTGGTGTGTGTGTGTGTGTGTGTGTGTGTGTGTGTGCGTGTGTGTGTGTGTGTGAGTGAGTGAGTACGTGGTTAAGTGAGCGAGCGCACACGCACACGCACACGCGCACGTAGAAAAAGAGGACTGTATAATATAAAAAAAATATAATGTCACTATACTTGAAATTCTTTACCTTCCATTATTTCTTTTTCAATGACTCAGAAGCTCCACGCAACGTATGGTTTGTGGCATGTAAATGTTTAAGAGACACAAAGAAAAAAGGTAAGCATAATCTGTAATTTACTGTTTTAGCTTAAAATCATTCACCATTTTCTTTTTTAAAACTGGGCAGTTCATGCTTCCAGGATCTAACACTATTCTAACCACAAATTTCAAGGAATGCAACTTTTCAAAGAAAACAAGTTTTCAACTTCATTCCAGCATTGCAACATCCAGCCAGAGGCAGGAAGCCCCAGAAGAAGAAGAAGAAGAAGAATAGCAGTCTGGATGGAATACGCTGCGTAATGTCTGCAAGTTGTGGAGAGCGGTTCTTGGAACAATAGTGGGCAGGGCTTCTGAGGCCATGATGAAATTGTCCCTGGGGAAGTGGAGACATTAGTCACAGTCTTCGTGGAGCCAGACCAGCCCCCTGACACTGAAGGAGGAAGAAAAAAGAAAGATGAAGAGGGAGGGGGGGGGGGGGTATCCATAAGTCATTGTAGACAGCACTTTCACCAGTGCTCTAGATTTTAGAGAGGGTGAACTCTTATGTTCTGTAAACTTGTGTGCTTTCTTGCAGAGAAGACTTGCCCTTGTTTCTTGCCCACATCTTTCGTGCCATGCGTTCGTGTGTGTGTGCGTGTGTGTGTGTGTGTGTGTGTGTGTGTGTGTGTGTGTGTGTGTGTGTAGGGGGGGTGTGTGTGTGTGTGTGTGTGTGTGTGTGTGTGTGTGTGTGTGGTTGTGTAGTGGGTGTGGATGTGGATGTGTGGGTGTGTGTGTGCAGTGTGTGTATGTAGTGTATGTAGTGTGTGTATCTGTGCTTAGAAAAGTAGATAATGCTTGTGTATGTTTGCTTTGTTGTATGTCTACAGATTAGCGCTAGTTTAAAGATAACTGAGGCATATATTACATGGGGTCATAAATTGGTTTGGTACTACCAACTTTTCATGACCAGTAGTAGTAGTAGTAGTAGTAGTAGTAGTAGTAGTAGTAGTAGTAGTAGTAAACAAAATATATTCCATGAAGACTCTAGAAACTGGGAATTCAACTGTAAAAAAATAAACAATAGAAATTTAAAGTTTTCCATAACATAACCGTTATCTAGTACGTCATCAAACATTCTCTATAAACTTTTTTTTGCAATCACACATTATTTTTTCTAAGAAATTTGCATACAATATAAGCGGTACATACTTTTTCGTAAGGTTTGCAAAAAGAAAAAAATGTTCTACAAAATAATGACTGATGAATTATCTGCTGCTTTTTAAAATCTTTTTTGTCGTTCCATCTCTTCATTACCTCCCATCTATTTTCTCTCCACAGTATGTATTTGTATTGTAATACATCAAATTTTCCTTTATATCACAGAATAACAATGATAAGTAGTATTATTACTATCATTACTCTACCTCTGTGAATGTCTTCACCTGTATACTCCTACACGTTCCCTCCGCTCTGTTGCAGATACCCTGTGCCTACGAATACCTAGATTCAACCAATCCACCGTTGGCCGTCGCTCTTTCTTTGTTTCTGGTCCATCAATCTGGAATGACCTCCCTCTCTACCTTCGCGAAAAGCCTACTTACAACACTTTTAAATCCAGCCTCAAGACATACCTATTTCAAACCTAAGACTTTCCCCTATTGTTTCATCTCATAATGATCTGTACCTGCCTTCAAAGATGAAAATTCCTATCATCCTGCTGAGGTGTGTGTGTGTGTGTGTGTGTGTGTGTGTGTGTGTGTGTGTGTGTGTTGTGTGTGTGTGTGTGTGTGTGTGTGTGTGTGTGTGTTAAAACTGTTAACTATTGTTGGTTGCATGTGTAATAGTGGATCGAATGCAAGCGCTTTGATTTGTTTTTACAAGATATTGCGCCATATAAATTCCATTTATTATTATTATTATCATTATTATTATCATTATTATTACTATTATTATTATTATTAGCAGTAGTAGTAGTAGTAGTAGTAGTAGTAGTAGTAGTAGTAGTAGTAGTAGTAGTACTATACCATAACTACTATTATTTTTATATTATCATTAATACTTTTATCATTTTCAGCATTATCATTATTATTCTTTACATCAAGGTAGTGCACACACACACACACACACACACACACCACACACACACACACACACCCCCCCCACAACCACCAGGACCATTCAAATTAAAGGGAAAGAATGAAGCACGGCTTCGAGTTTCAACCTAATTTCCTGTGAGCAAACACAAGGGATCGTGACCTCGACCTGCTTTTTGCCCATGGCCATCTCTCTCAGCCCGGAGCTCCGATTGTTGCCGAGGTTCGTGCGACATGAATTCCCACTTAAAGCACTGGACTCGCAGTTGTTTGGGCGCGGAGGAAATGGCCGTAAAATCCGATTGCATCGGTGATGCGTGCAGAGAAGGGGAGAACACTCGTCAAGTAATTCTCTCCCTTCCTGGGCGGAATTAAAGGAGGCTGAAGCAACAAGGAACTTGGTCCTAAACTGCGCTGCACTCTGTGCCGTGCCATTTGAAGACTGCTTTGTTGGCAGGGTCTTGGAAATGAGGAGTACTGAAAGCCATTGTGTTATGGTGAGTTCCTTTCGGAAAAGAAGATGGTTTGGTGGTGTACAATGCCGAGTAGCATCATTCAAAAAGCCTCTCTAAGTCCAACACACATATGTCTAGATCTAGTCCTCTTAAGCAAAAGTCCCTGAAGTCAGAATGCGACTATCTTATTGATGGGCAAAAACCTTCGCATAGGCATCATAATCTCAGCATTGATCAGCCTTGGAGATCCAGCCGAGGAACGAAACATACAATTTTACGCTAAGACTATAATTATTAATACATACATAAAGAAAACCTATCAATTAATACTATAGATTTCTTTCTTATACAGATTTATGTTTTTCTTAGGATGAATTACCGCAGGGAAAGCATGAATTATACGCTAAAAAGGAAAACTATAGGTGTTTCCATAACTTATGCGGTGGTTGGGGAACGGGATGTCAGAGACCTCAACTTCTCCAAGGGCCAGCATATTGAGGACGGCGCCCATCTCCTCTCCCTCGCTGCTTTACCTTCCCTGACCTTAAAGAGTCAGGTACCCATTTACAGCTCGATGCTGCTTAACATTGGCTTGGGGGAAGAGAGTGCTCTAGCCACTGAGCTATCCCGTCCCCTTATACGCTACCCTGTGTCTTAAAAAAACCCAACCAAACAAAGAAAACCCACTTATCAAACTTAGTAAGTGCAGACCTTCTGGTGCCATAATTCCTTGTGTGTGTTTGCACATGCAGAAGATCAAACATGCACACCAAAGATTCCGTAATTCATGTCAGCGTTGGGGAGTTAGAGAAACAAAGGAATACACCAAGCATACATCCCCGAAGTCGGAATGTGGCTACCTTTTAGGCGGCAAAACAAGATCGCATACCCAAAATCTCACCATTGATGAACCTCGGAGTTCTAGCCAAGGAATGGGAAAAAAGTGAAGTCCCATCTTGCGCTAAATTATCAAGCTTATAATTGTGTATCTTTTAAATGACTACTAAATAATGACAGTCGAATCAAACTAGAATAATCAAATTAAACAAACCTGACAACGCTGGGATCACACCAATAGCTGTTAAGATTTTAATACCCTCTTTAAATTTTATTTTGTTTATTTCTTTCTTTCTTCACAGCGCAGCATTGTTGTCGCCTGACAAAGTGGCGATTTATATCTGTCCAGAACTACGCCCAAGGCCAGGGATGAAGCCAACGCTGGAGGTGTGGCTGTGGAGTTGGCGGACTGAGGACTGGAGGGCAGGGCATACAGGCCAGCCGGCATTCATTGTCAGCTCCGGAAAATCCTGCCACGTAGATGATGATGATGATGATGATGATGATGATGATGATGATGATGATGATGATGATGATGATGATGATGATGATGACGACGACGATGATGATGATGATGGTGGTGGTGATGATGATGATGACGACGACGACCACGACCATGATGATGATGATGATGATGATGATGATGATGATGATGATGATGATGATGATGATGATGATGGTGGTGGTGACGACGATGATGATGGTGGTGATGGCTTCTGGAGAGAAACGATTCCTTGTCTCGGAGTGTCCGTCTATCTGTTTGTTTCAGTTTGTCTTTTTCTGTCTGCCTGTGTGTTTGTTTGTTTGTTTGTTTGTTTGTTTTCTGCGTGTCTCTGCATCTGTGTGTGTGTGTGTGTGTGTGTTGTGTGTGTGTGTGTGTGTGTGTGTGTGTGTGTGTTTGTGTGTGTATGTGTGTTTGTGTCTCCCATTGAATTTTATATTGTTATCCCTGGCCAATAATTAGGCCAAAAGCCGGGATGAAAAATGTATGTAAATACTTATCTGTAACCCTAAAAAGTAAAGATCATGTATTCATTCATTCATCCATCCATCCATCCATCTATCCATTTGTTCATTCATTCATTCATTCATCCATTTGTTCATTTGTTCATTCATTTTTCAATTTTGTAAAAGGAAAGGAAACGTAAAGAGTTCAACCACTACCTCCACCCCTCCCCATAAGTTTTCCATAATTAATATGATAATTATTACCATCGCCCTTTCTCACCAATTTTCGCTCTTTGCTCTCTTTCGTTATTCGCTTCGCGAATCTGTTCTATAATTTTCAAAACAGAACAAATACGAGATAGTTATGATTACACCAAATGAGAAAGAAACAGGCTGTGTTTTTATACACACACTTTCTCGACATAGCAAATATGAGCTATCTGTCACATAATATACTATATTAAAGAAATATATTTATTATGTCCCCCCAAAAAGTTGTTGAAGGAGATCAGGATTATGAAACTACCACCTAGCTTTAACGAACTTTTGGGAGGAGGGAGGGGGGAGGGAGAGGGTATATATTTTTTCTCGGCCATCTCTAGTCATTCCGGCGCCAGAGAGACGGTTCCTGATTGAGAATTCCCCAATGGACAAATGCAATTATGGGCGGCAGAGAAAAGCTCACAGTGATGCCGCAAGAACTACGCTTTGCATTTTCGCTTAGGAGGCTGGTGCTGCCCTTGTGTTCTGTTCTGTTCTGTTATCCAGCCAGTCCTGTCTTGTCTTGACTTGTCTCGTCTTGTCTGGTCCTGTCTTGTCTTGCCTTGTTGTGTCTTGCCTTCTCTCTGTCTTGTCTCTGTCTTGTTGTGGTCTTCTTTTGTCTTGTACTGTCTTGTCTTGTCCTGTTGTTTGTCTTGTTTTTTGTCACGCATGTCTTGTTTGCCTTGTCTTGTCTGTCTGCTTGCTTGTCTTGCTTGTTCTGTCTTGTCTTGTCTTTTTCTGCCTTGTCCCTTGTCTTTGCCTTGACTTGTCTTGTCTTTCTGTCCTTGTCTTGTCTTGTCTTGTCTTCTTCTGGTCTTTCTTCTATGGTCTTGTCTTGTAATATCTTGTTTTGTTTTCTCTTGACTTGTCTTCTCTTGCCTTGTCTTGCCAGTATCATTCTGAGTGAGCTTTCTGAGAGAGCCTCGTGGATAGAGCGTCAATGCTATAACCAGAAGGGAACTGAGAGAGTGTGTTCGTGTTTTTGATACGATGTGGTTTGCTAAAAGGTTTTCCTCTTAGGGTTATCGTATGTACGGAGTCTACTATACTGAAGCGTACGCTCTTGAAAATAACTAGGTGTTTTGTTTCGGGCGTGTAAGGATCTCCCCCATCAATGAACTCATCAGGAGAACTGACAACAGAGAGGAATGGAAGGTCATGATCGCCGATGTCTGCAAGAGACCTGGCACATGAAGTAGAAGAGAATGATCTCTGAGTATTATATATATATATATATATATATATATATATATATATATATATATATATATATATATATATATATATATATATATATATATATATATATATACCATATACACCACAAGTCTCGAAATGACACAAGAAAGTTACGTTTTTAATCGGTTTAAACATTCCAAGATAGCTTCAAATAAAAATATCACACACACACACAACACACACACACACACACACACACACACACACACACACCCACACCCCACACACACACACACACACACATACATACATATATATATTTATATAAAAAATATATATATATGTGTGTGTGTGTGTGTCTTTTCTAGCCAATGGTTCTTACAAAATTGTATAGCTACATTGCGCGCGCGTCTGTGCGTGTGTATGTGTGTGGGCCCGTGCTTGCGTGCGTGCGTGCATGCGTGCGTGTGGGTGTATGTGTGTATGTGTGTGTGATATATTTTCACTTGAAGCTATCTTTGAATGTTTAAACCGATAAAACGAAACTTTCTTCTGTCTTTTCGAGATTATGATTCGTATCAATTATGCGCATGTCAGTATTGTAATTGCCCTTTATGAGATGATTAAACAGTATTTTTGACTTGACACTGACTTGAAGTCAGGAGAGCTAAGTTGTAACCAGTGAAATGCGGTACGATTATATATGACACGTATTTTAGGAAACCTCTGATTCTACTCTATTTATATAGTTTTTCTTTTATTTCGAGGATAATCGAATAAACATTCATGCGCTTTTTTTCTATCCAGTTCCCATGTGTATGCAGTGTTATCAATCCTATCATCAGTTCCCACCAGCCCACAATGGCCTGATCTTCCGAAAAGCGGAACGGGTTTTAACGTCTACTAAAGTCAAGACAGCTGCCTGAATTCTGACCAGGGAAATAAGTGATGATTATATAATTATAGCAACTATTGTTGTCCGTCATATGACCGACAATGCACTGTACTGGAGCTCAGCGCCTGACATTTCAGGCTCAGCGCATCCGACTTCGACGTGGGGCAGCATTGTTAGTTTAAGTCTTTTGCGGGGGAAAAAAAGCAGGAGAATGAACCAAGAAGGCACAAAACAGACAAGGAGGTGACAGAAAGAAAAAAAAGGGAGAAACAAAAAGAGGGATAGAAAAGAGGGAATTCCTAGCACAGAATTTCCAGAAGGTGGAGATGCTATCTAGACTGACATATCCCCGGCATCTCCAATGGGAAGAACAATCCAATTTCAACCTATCCACCACACACTTCTGCCGCCAAGGGGAAATCCATGGTATCGTTCCAACAACATCTCAAAGAACAAACAAAAAAAGTCAAGTCAAATCCAGTCATGTCTGCAGCGATACTGATGGTTCATGGACACATCCAAGCCTCTCTCATCTCCTGGATCCCTGCACTTGTAAATCCCCTTGCTGGGCCAAGAGGCGTTGAGACTGCTGGGGATTGGGGATTTAGTCCAGGACAATGGGATCAGGGCTGCCCCTGCAGGGCTAGAGGAGGCTGGGGCTGGGGGTGGGCGGAATCTCCTCAGACCTCCTCTTTTATTTCCAGTGATGTCTCCTTTCATTGTGAACATTCCCGTTTCTTTCCCGTCTATTGCCGCTACGTGTTTCATGGGATACCCGGAGGGGAGGGGAGGGGAGGAGGGAGTGAGGGAGGAAGGGAGGGAGCGAGGGATGGAGGGAGGGAGGGATGGAGGGAGGGATGGAAAGAGAGAGAGACAGAGAGACAGAGACCAGAGAAGAAATCCCTATCTTTGACATCGTTTTAACATTCACACAGCCCTATTTTTGACATCTATTAACATTCACATAGCCTTATCTTTAACATCGTATTAACATTCACACAGCCCTATCTTTGACAAGGTATTAACATTCACACAGCCCTATCTTTGACAAGGTATTAACATTCACACAGCCCTATCTTTGACAAGGTATTAACATTCACACAGCCCTATCTTTGACAAGGTATTAACATTCACACAGCCCTATCTTTGACAAGGTATTAACATTCACACAGCCCTATCTTTGACAAGGTATTAACATTCACACAACCCTATCTTTGATAAGGCATAAGCATTCACACAGCCCTATCTTTGACAAGGTATTAACATTCACACAGCCCTATCTTTGATATATTAACATTCACACAGCCCTATCTTTGACAAGGTATAAAAATTCACACAACCCTATCTTTGGTAAGGCATAAGCATTCACACAGCTATCTGTAACAAGGTATAAACATTCACACAGCCCTATCTTTGATATATTAACATTCACACAACCCTATCTTTGACAAGGTATTAACATTCACACAGCCCTATCTTTGACAAGGTATTAACATTCACACAACCCTATCTTTGATAAGGCATAAGCATGCACACAGCTATCTTTGATAAGGTATAAACATTCACACATCCCTATCTTTGATATATCAACATTCACACAGCCCTATCTTTGATATATCAACATTCACACATCCCTATCTTTGATATATCAACATTCACACAGCCCTATCTTTGATATATCAACATTCACACAGCCCTATCTTTGATATATCAACATTCACACAGCCCTATCTTTGATATATCAACATTCACACAGCCCTATCTTTGATATATCAACATTCACACAGCCCTATCTTTGATATATCAACATTCACACAGCCCTATCTTTGATATATCAACATTCACACAGCCCTATCTTTGATATATCAACATTCACACAGCCCTATCTTTGATATATCAACATTCACACAGCCCTATCTTTGATATATCAACATTCACACAGCCCTATCTTTGATATATCAAGGGCTTTGATTTGTTTACTTTACAAGATTCAGCGCCATATAAATTCCATACATTATTATTATTATTATTATTATTATTATTATATCAACATTCACACAGCCATATCTTTGACAAGGTATGCACATTCACACAGCCCTATCTTTGACATCCTATCAACATTCACACAACCCTATCTTTAAAACCGTATTCGTTTCCCACTACAAACCTCTTACAAATACGGTTCTTGGCTAAGGCAGCTGAAATAGTAACAAGCATACCAAACAACAACAACAACAAATAAACGAAAACAAAACACACTTTGTTCGCTTTACAAGATTCACTGCTATACAAAACAAAATTCAATATATCCTTATAAACATCAGAATTGGAACTGATGAATTCGTTCTATTGCGTTAGTAACAGTTCAGAAGGACGTACGAGTCCACGGTGCCATTAACAAGAAGAAGAAAAACAACAACAACAACAACAAATAATGACGTCTGTGGTGACCTGAGAGGAGTGACTGCCTGCCTCCAGAGCAGGGAGGTGAGGTGACGGAGGACAGAGACTGTCTAGACCTCGTGCCCGCTAGCCGTGCTGTGCTCACATGGACAGGGGTTAAGGGGAGACAGGGTGAGAAACCTGTACATGACCGCAGTTCCTTACCTTTGTCTGTCTGTCTGTCTCTGTCTGTGTCTGTCTGTCTCTGTCTGTGTCTGTCTGTCTCTGTCTGTCTGTCTGTCTCTGTCTGTGTCTGTCTGTCTCTGTCTGTGTCTGTCTGTCTCTGTCTGTCTGTCTGTCTCTGTCTGTATGTCTCTCTGTCTGTCTGTGTCTGTCTGTCTGTCTCTGTCTGTTTGTCTCTGTCTCTGTCTGTCTCTCTCTCTGTCTGTCTGTCTTTGTCTGTCTCTCTCTCTGTCTGTCTGTCTCTGTCTGCCTTTCTGACTGTCTGAATATGTACTATGAATGTGTGTGTGAGAGGAGAGAGAGAGAGAGAGAGAGAGAGAGAGAGAGAGAGAGAGAGAGAGAGAGAGAGAGAGAGAGAGAGAGAGAGAGAGAGAGAGAGAGAGAGAGAAGCAATCAATCAATCAATTTAAAGTCACTCGCTCACTCAGACACCTTTTAGGAATTCAATCAACCAGCTCGCCAATCATCCAACAAACCTCTCAGACAGCCATCCTACCAACCAACCCACAATCAAACAAACAAACAAACAAACAAACAAACCAGTCAGCCAGCCAGTCACCTAGCCAGCCAATCTCTCATCCAGCCAGCCATGCAGACAGCTATCTAAGAAACCCTACAGGCAGTCAACTAATCAACCATCCTTTAAACCAGCCAGCCAGCCAGCCAGGAAGCAAGCAAGGTAACCAGCAACCCAGCAAGCAACCCAGCAAGCTAGCAAACCAGACACCCAGAAAGTAAGCCAGCCAGCCAGCCAGCCAGCCAGCCTTTCAATTATTCAGTCAGTCATCCAGTCAGTGATTCTGTCGGCAAAAGCAATTCGTCATTCATCGCCCGAAGTGGCGGGAGCTGCTGACGTCTCAGGCCAGACAGGTGAAGGGGCAGGAACAATGTTGCCAGGCCCCGGGGGAGTCTGCTTAGCTCTCCATCCTTAATTCCAGAGGAAAACACAGCGCTGCCACCAGCTACTGCCTCCATACACACAGAGTCGAGGCTGTGACTGGAACAGTCGGTAAACACCCAGCATGGCTAATCGGCGGAAGAGGGCGTGTGGGGAAGGGAGTGGTGGAGACTGGTGGTTAGAGTGTAGGACTCATGATTTTAACAGTTGTCGTTGCTTCGGTTTTACGTCTGTTCTTTCAAAGTGATATTAGACGATGGGAAGTGTGTGTGTGAGTGTGTGTGTGTGTGTGTGTGTGTAAGGGGGGGGGGGGGGGGGGGGGTTTGGAGGTTAAGTTGATGGATGTATGAAGTGAAATGGATCTAGTCCTAAATAATGTAGACAGTATACAGAAAAGGTCTAAGCAATTATAACAACAAATAAACACATGAGAAGTGCTAACATAGTTTATAACTATAACAAATGTGTGTGTGAGTGTGTGTGTATGTTTCAGTTTGATATATAATAACATTAAGAACTTTAAGGTTACAAAATACTAAAAACTCTAGCAATGCCATTAATAGTAAAACATCGATATTTAAGTAATGACTAACGATAGTAAATGCAAAAACAATAACAGTGATTGAGGGCAAAGTTTGCACCAAGGTGTGGACATCTTCAATGGGAGTGTTCACCAAGACTTCACATCGGTATTTCCCCTGTGGGGAGGCCAGGGACCTGTCAGTATGAACAGCATCCCCACCTTCTGGAAATTCTGTGCTAGGAATTCCCTCTTTTCCCTCCCTATCTTTGTTTCTGCCTTGTTCCTTTTCTTCCCGTCACCTCCTTTTTCTTGTCTACTTTGTTGCCCTCTTGGTATATTCTTCTGCTTTTTCTTTTCCAGAAAGATTTTCCATAGGTAACAGTTCTCTTCCGCGTGGGAGTTGGTTGCGCTGGGCCCTACTTGTGAGGTGCTGAATGGCAGCGGAACGTATTTTGCTTATATGACAAACAGTAAGAGTTTGTGCCAGAGCATTTGACAAGGAAGAAGGGGAAAAGCATCACTGGTACTGACTATTTCCCCCAAAAAAGTCCTTCAGATGAGATTATAAACTGCAATCACGGGCACAAACACAGGTAGAACGACGTCTGCTTTTGGCAGAAAAAAATAAGCCATCCATGGCTGCGAGATGGATGATGTGAAAACACACACACACACACACACACACACACACACACACACACACACACACACCACACACACACACACACACACACACACACACACACACACACACACCACACACACACACACACACAAGCCCATTAGTTGTATGTAAAGATCAGAGACTATACAAAAGTGCTCGACTCTATTGATTTTCCTATTAGATATTTTGGGACTGTGCATCTCTCCATTCATTCAGTGTCTGGGGCAAAGTGAGAGGTTTTCTTTGGCAGCGTGATTCACCTTCAGAAGATACATCCCAGTGACAGCAGCACCGAACCCCTGACCTTACAGCGACAGAGGTGCAGAGCTGAGTTTTCACTGATGTGGATGGCTGAAGGCTTTACAGTTCAGAGCAGCATCACAGACTCTACAACCGATCCATGGAAAAGTCAAGCCAAGTCAACTCAAGTCAATATCTTACTCTTTTTTCTCTCCCCTGAATTTGTTTCTCTTGAAAATAGTTCCCTTTACGTCCCTCCCCCTCTTCTTTTCTTCTCTCCAAATCAACAAGAGATATACACTTTGAGCCTTTCACCTTTGCTGCTATGCTAAATGCAACGTGAAATTACCCGTACCCCCTAACAATATTTTAGAATATCAACATCAGCTTTACAAATCCCAAAGTCCTTCCGATGAGGCATAGAGCAAGGTGCCATGCGCAACAACTAGCGCACCCGCCGCTCCACCTTTCAGAAAAGTAGGCCCTTTTGTGCCAGTGAGAACTGACGTGACATTTGTTTAAAGAAACTGCCCGCACACTGGTGTGTCTAGACATCATCCCCGAAGTCAAAATAATAACAATAATGTATGGAATTTATATAGCGCTGAATCTTGTAAAGCAACAAATCATACCGCTTTTTTAACATAACATTTATGCGTGTGTATGCGGTTTTAAAAATTTTGTCATCTGTTCCCACCGGCACACAATGGCCTACTCTTTCGAAGAGCGGAACAGGATTTAACGTGTGCGCAAGATGTTCTGCATGCGTTCGCACACGGGGCCTCGGTTTATAGTCTCATCCGAAGGACTTTGAAAATGCAGCTACCTCGAAGATGGACAAAACGGTCGCATACACAACACTCTCACCATTGGTGAAGATCTGAGATCTAGCCAAGTATCAACAAGCAACACACACTCCATCCTAGAATTTCCAAATAGGAGAAAGCAGCAACAGTTCTATTCCAGGAAAACAATTCCTTTCAAACATACAACTCAGTGGAAACTCAGATCTGTCCCTCTACCACCTGTAGGTCCGGGGTTCGATGCTACAGTCATTGGGATGTGTCACTTCTGATGGTGAATCACGCTGCCAAAACAATCCTCTCACTTTGCTCCAGACACTGAATGAATGGAGTGATGCACAGTCCCGAAATATCTAATCGCAAAATCAATAATAAGAGTCCAACTCTTCTGCATGGTCTCTGAACATACAACGAATGTGCTTGCGTGCGTTTGTGCGTTTGTGCATGTGTGTGTGTGTGTGTGTGTGTGTGTGTGTGTATGTGTGTGTGTTTGCGTGTGCGCGCGTGTGTATTTATGTGTACACGCACATGCTAGACTACCGTCATACGTGCACGCGCGCACGAGAGAGAGTGTGCGAAAAAATGTCAAGCATACAGGGCACAAAAAGAGACGGAAAGAGACACACAAAAAGGGAGGTATAGAGAGACATATTTTAAAAATCTCAAAAAGCAAGAGAACGAAGTAACGAGAGAGAGAGAGAGTTAGAGAAGAGGAGAGAGAGAGGAGAGAGAAGAGATAGAGAGAGAGAGAGGGGAGAGAGAGAGAGAGAGAGAGAGAAATAGAGAGAGACAGAGAGACAGAGAGACAGAGAGAGAGACAGAGACAGAGAGAGACAGAGACAGAGAGACATAAACAGACATACAGACAGACAGATAGATAGACAGAAACACACATATAGTGAGATGGAGTAAGAAAGAGAGATGAGGGTATCTCTGTCTCTCTTATGTCTCTGTCTCTCTCTCTCACGCGGCACATCAAGGAAGAGTCCCTGTGATAGCATCTGTCACAGTCTTTCCAACAGGAAAGAATATTCCTTCCGTTCACTAGAGCAGCTGGCATGAAGAAATGGAATCCTGTATTCAGACTGGAACCATGCCGGAAAACATCAGCACGACACGGCACACACTCCTGCCCTTACTTGAAACATTCCTATTTCTCTGACACCCTTTACCTTCTGCGAACATACACCACACACATAAGTGCATACTCAAATACTTGCACACGTGCACACACGCACACAAAATATAAATATACATAGGTGTGTGTGGGTGTACGTACACACACACTCACAAAGTCATACATGGACACACGTACGCAGAGCACGCACGCACGCACGCACGCGCGCGCGAGCACACTCACAAACACACACACACACACGCACACACACACACACACACACACACACACGTATGCATGTACGCACGCACGCAAAGCATGCACACACGAACAAACCATATTTTTTATGTGTCTGTCTGTTTGTCTGTCTGTCTACCTGTTTGTCTGTCTGCCTCTCTCTCTCTCCCACCACATCAAGAAAGTTTTCTTGTTTGAAAGCACAGGACAAAATCCCTTTTATAGGAAGTGGCATTCATTCCATTCACAAAATCATCTTACGTGAGGACCTAACTTTTTGGTCCTTTCAGACTTGTCTCATAGGAAGAGGCAGGACCACGTCACAGAGTTCTAGCTTACTTTTTGATAAAACATGCACACACGCATGTGTGCACGCTCGCGCGCATGCACGCAGGCACATTCACATTTACAAGCCAGCAATCATGCACTCTAGAGAACACATACATATCAGTCACTTCCCTTTTCTTCTCCGTATCGAATGAAGCATGCACATGTGCAAAGTCATGTATGCTGCGCGCAGGTACATATATACACACACACACGCACGCACACACACATATCACATACATATGCACACAGCCATGCGTTTGCCAACGCACCTAAACACACACACACACACACACACATACACACACACACGGACACACACGTTCACGCACACACGTTTTTGTAGGGAACGCATGACAACATTTTACAAAACTGCATACACACGGGGACTGGATGAAAAAAAGCGCAGGAGTGTTTATTCCATTATCCTCAAAATAAAAGAAAAAGAATAAAATATACGTGCACAGTACAGGCACAGGAACACACCTACTCTTGTAATACTACCACCTTTCAGTGTGTTTGTCTGTCTCTTTTGTCTGTCTATCTGTTCATGTCTGAGTGTCTCTCTGTCTGTCTGTCTGTTTGTCTGTCTCTCTCTGTCTCCCTCTCTATCTGTCTGTCTGTCTGTCTGTCTCTGTCTCCTCTCTATCTGTCTGTCTGTATGTCTGTCTGTCTGTCTCTGTCTCACTCTCTATCTGTCTGTCTAAATGTCTCTCTCTCTGTCTCCCTCTCTGTCTGTCTGTCTGTCTGTCTCTCTCTCTCTCTGTCTCCCTCTCTATCTGTCTGTCTGTCTGAGTCTCTCTCTCTCTCTGTCTCCCTCTCTATCTGTCTGTCTGTCTGTCTCTGTGTCTCCCTCTCTATCTGTCTGTCTGTCTGAGTGTCTCTCTCTCTGTGTCTCCCTCTCTATCTGTCTGTCTGTCTGTCTGTCTGTCTGTCTCTCTCTGTGTCTCCCTCTCTATCTGTCTGTCTGTCTGTCTGTCTGTCTCTCTCTCTCTCTCTCTCTCTCTCTGTGTCTCCCTCTCTATCTGTCTGTCTGTCTGTCTGAGTGTCTCTCTCTCTGTCTCCCTCTCTATCTGTCTGTCTGTCTCTGTCTCTGTCTCTTCTCTCTCTCCACACATAAAAAAGTTAAGTTTGAAAGCACGGGTCAAAATCCCTTTTATAGGAAGTGACATTATTCCATTGACAAAATCGCTTTTTATGTAAAGGTAACGTGCTTCCCTGCACATTTTCTGTCATATATAAGAAGCAGCGGCACGCGATGGTACTTGCTTTTACTCCTAATAATAAAAGAAAAAATGTCTGTATCAATTCCTTTCCATTTGCTCTCTGCGCTCATTCTTGGACACGCACATGTGTGCACGTGCATGCGCACACATACACGCATACGCACACACATGTACGCGCACACGCACGCACGCACACACACACTCGCACGCCCCCCCCCCCCCCCCCCCCCCCCCCTACACACACACATACACGCACAAATACACTTACAAGCCTCTACTCATAACGTGTCTGTCTCGATTTCCATTTGTTTGCAAGACTCTTGTCTTTCTGTCTGTATGTCTTCTGTTTTTGTCTCTCTCTCTCTCTCTCTCTCTCTCTCTCTCTCTCTCTCTCTCTCTCTCTCTCTCTCTCTCTCTCTCTCTCTCTCTGTATATCTGTATCTGTCTGTTTATGTCTGTCTGTCTTTCTCTGTGTCTGCCTGCCTGAATGTCTCTCTGTCTGTCTGCCTCTTTCCCTCTCTCTCTCTCTCTCCATTCTCTCTCCTTCTCTCTCCCTCTTTGTCCATCTCTCTCTCTCCCTCTCCTCCTCTTTCTCCTTCTTTCGCTCTCTCCCTCTCTCTCTCCCTCGCTCTCTCCCCCTCTCTCTTCTTCTCACTCTATCTCCCTCTCTCTCTGCCCCCTTCTCTCTCTCTCCCTCTCTCTGTCCCTTCTCTCTCTCTCCCCCTCCTCTCTCTCACCCCCCTCTCTCTCCTTATTCCTCCCTCTCTCTTCCTCTCTCTCCCCATCTCTCTCTCTCCCTCTCTTTCTCTCCCTCTCTCCCCCACTCTCTCTATCCCCCTCTCTCTCTGTCTCACAGTGTACTTGAAGTTATTAGTTGTGATCATTGACGATAGTGCCTACTCGGGGTAAGCGCCAGACGAAACAAGTATGTCAATGCTTCTCTGTGGCCCTCGGAAAGAAAGATTATCGATCAATCAATCTCTCTCTGTTTTTCTCTGT